>SSNP01000300.1:331540-352460 GCA_006937955.1 Pachypanchax playfairii
TATGGTAGTAATTTGTTTGAAAATGTGTCAGTGGGTGCCTGGGTGCTATAGATATGCTACAGAAAGAAGTAAATTAAGGTTGTCTAAAAAAAGATATGACAGTCACTGGCATCATGAACCAGTGCTCTATGCTATTTACCTTGAAAGTAGGAACTGGAATTTGGGAATGATGCCAGCCACAATGCTCCAGCTTCAAGTCAGAAAACAAGTAAGACTAGCAAGTTTTTATGTTCAGTGACCAGGTTAATTATCATTAGTAATATGAGCCAATAGTAATATATTTATCTGCATTCTGTACATTTAGCTACTTTAGGTTTCTATATGTACATTAATAGGGGTTGGACAGGGCTGAGGGGGGATTTGAATTTGAATCCTTGGTTTAATCTAGAGCTGCGTATGCTAAAAAGAACTTCAAGAAAGTTAGAAAGGAAATGGCGTTCCACTAAGCTAGAAGAAGTTTATTTATCTTAGAGAGATAGTCTGCTCATATACAAAAGAGCCCTTAGCAGGGTTAGAACCGAGTATTACTCGTCCCTTATAGAAGAGAACAGGAACAACCCCAGGTTTTTATTTAGTACTATAGCCAGACTAATAAAAAACCCAACTTCTATTGAATCGTGTATCCCAGTAACCCTCTGTAGTGATGACTTCATGAAATTCTTTACTAATAAAATAGATTCCATTAGAGGAAAAATCTATAATGCCCTTCCCACTGTTGTCTCTGGTTTGTTGTCCAGTGAAGCAGCTTTAGAATCTGAATCATGTTTAGACAGTTTCTGTCCAGCTGATCTTAATGAGTTAACACAAATTATAGCTTCTTCTAAACCATCTACATGTATGTTGGATCCTGTTCCAACCAGACTTTTTAAAGAGGTCTTCCAATTAATTAACACATGGATATTGGATATGATCAATATGTCTTTAATGAATGGATATGTGCCTAAGGCCTTTAAGGTTGCTGTAATTAAACCTTTACTTAAGAAACCTGACCTTGATCCAGGATCTCCAGGTAATTATCGACCTATATCCAATTTACCCTTCATCTCAAAAATTCTATAGACAAGATAGTTGCAAACCAGTTATGTAATCATTTACACAGTAATAATCTTTTTAAAGAGTTCCAGTCAGGATTTAAAGCTCATCATAGCACCGAAACAGCACTGGTGAATATTTTTAATGATACTCTTATGGCCTCAGACAGTGGACTTGTGTCTGTGCTTGTCCTGTTAGATCTCAGTGCTGCGTTTGATACTATAGATCATAAGATCCTATTAAAGAGGCTTGAATATGATATCGGAATTCAGGAAACTGCATTAAACTGGTTTGAATCATATTTAACTGAAAGATTTCTGTTTGTTCATGTAAATAATGACTCTTCTTCATATACCAGAGTCAGTCATGGAGTTCCTCCGGGTTCAGTGCTTGCACCAATCCTCTTTACTATATATATGTTACCATTTGGTAAAATTATTAGACAACATGGTATAAAATTCAATTTTTATGCTGATGATACTCAGCTATATCTATCAATGAAGCCTGATGAGACCAACCAGCTGCAGAGATTACAAGGTTGTCTTAATGATGTAAAATCTTGGATGAGGCTTAATTTTTTGCTTTTAAACTCAGACAAGACAGAGGTTGTGACTTTTGGGCCTGAGAACCTTAGGAACGAGCTGTGTAGTCAGTCATCAACGTTGGATGGCATTAATTTGGCCTCCAACAAGAAGGTAAAGAACCTGGGTGTTATCTTTGACCAGGACATGTCCTCTAGTTCTCATATAAAGCATGTTACCAGGACGGCCTACTTCCACCTGCGTAATGTTGCTAAAATTAGGAGCATTCTGAATTAAAAGTGATGCAGAAACTTTAGTTCATGCATTTATTACTTCTAGACTTGATTATTGTAATTCTTTATTATCAGGATGTTATAATAGTGCTGTTAAAGGCCTCCAGCTGATCCAAAATGCTGCCGCCAGAGTTCTGATGAGGGTTAGAGGAACAGATCACATTTCTCCTGTTTTAGCATCACTTCATTTACTCCCTGTGAAATCCAGAATAAAGTTTAAAATGTTACTTTTGACGTATAAGGCCTTGAACGACCAAGCTCCATCTTATATTAAAGCGGTTATTGTTCCATATGTTCCTAACAGAGAACTTTGCTCTCAGACTGCAGGTCTGCTTGTAGTTCCTAGAGTTTCTAAAAGTAGAATGGGAGGAAGAGCTTTCAGTTATCAGGCTCCTCTCCTGTGGAACCAGCTTCCACTTTTTATCCGTGAGGCAGACTGAGCTGGGTTCTGCTAGAGGTTTCTTCCTGTTAAAAGGGAGTTGTCCCTTTTCGCCAACCGTGCTTGCTCAGGATGGGGGATTGCGCTGAATTAACAATTCAGCCCAGTCAGCTGGTTCCTTAGATAGGAAATGTTTTATTATTAATTGGTTGATTTTTATGTAAAGTTTCTTGAAATTACTTTGTCATGAACTGTCGCTTTATAAATAAATAAACTTGAAACTTGAACTTGAAATGTGAGATCTCTTTGCTAACAAGATGTATGAACTTAAAACTCTGAAGACCCAGCCAGAGTATCAGGAATGCAGCATCATGTGTTTGAGACATGACCAAAGGAGCATATCTCAGACTCCAGTGTGTCTCTGTCTGGCTTTTAAACAGCACAGGCTGACAGAGATTTGAAGAGGAGCGACAAAACAAAAGAAGTTTGTCAGCTGATCACATCTGCAGTCATCTGTTGGGGGAGCAACATCAGAGCATGTGACATGAAGAGGTTGAAGAGATTGATAAGGAGGGCTGGTTCTGTTCTGGGGACTGATTTGGAGTCTCTTGAGTTGATTATCCAAAGGAGGATGAAGAACGGGATGGAAAACCCTCATCATCCTCTTCAGAACACGGTAACTCAACACCAGAGTGTCTTCAGTCAGAAGCTTCTTTAGATCTGCTGCAGCACAGACTGCTACAGGAGATCCTTCCTGTCCACAGCTAGAACCTTCTAAAATGGCTACCTAAAGAAGAACTGAGCTAAAACAACACTTAATTTCCCTTTGGGGATTAATAAAGTATTTTTGGTTGGTTGGTTGGTTGGTTTTCGCTATACTCATGAGATTTCTTGATCTTCCAGGACCAGCTGGATGTGACGCTACGCGAGTGCTTTATGCGTGTGAAGCGCTCTCGGTATGAAGGGATGCGCTGCTGATTGCGTGAGCAAAACGTTGCGTGCTGCTGAGGTGTCCAGTGGAAAGGAGCCTTTACTTTCAACATCATTGGGACATTAGACTGTTGTGTAATCACACACTATTAAATTTTTCATATTGTAAAAGACACACAAGACTGATGGTTTAACAGATTTTAGAGTCCAACTTTCAAACAAATATTTTACTTTTTTTTTTCTTTTTTCATCAAACCTCTGTCATAAACTTTATGTTTATATTACTTAAGTTGAATTTATTTTCTTGTAAAATTCATTACAAGACTAGATGTATGTCTGATCAAAAATATCAGATTTAAATTATTGTCTTGTTTCTCAGAATATTGTCAAGTTCAGCAAAAACCTGCTCATCATGCATCCATTAAAATCAACCTACAGGACCAGTGAGTGGGTCATGGCTTAAATCTCCTTACATAATGTTACAGAGCTAACATATTAACTGGGACATTACAATGCAGTTTGTCAAGCCTTGTATGACTTTACATTACTGACTGTTGTTACTTTCCTGGTGAGGAATGGGTACTCCAACCATGATGATTACCTCATTCTAATCAAGTAGCTGTCCCACTTTTAACCTGACATAGATGCCGACACAAATTAATGATGATTTTTAAGGGTTTTATTTACATTTTTTGAAAGGAATAAATGAATATGTTCTGGCAGATTGGGTTCGTGGACTGGCTGATGGGGCTAAAAGTAAATGCTCTGCAGAAATCTTGAGACTCACAATTTAGGTGGAAAGACAAAAAACATAGCGAGAGAAACTAAGTGTCATGGTGTTTAGTCGTCTTGCTTGTGGTCAATTTTTAGTCTGTTCCCAGTTTGAATGTCGTTAATTTTGTTATGTTTTTTCCTGTATCCATGGCAATTGTTTCAAGCTCCCTTGATTCCTCAGCACCTCATCTACATCAGCTGCACCTTACCTGCTCAACCAGCTCACTGAGTTGTCATTTGACTAACCAGCCCTCACAATTTGTGTCTGTCAGTATAGTGCCCACAGCATGGACATGAAAGCTGGAGACAGGCAAGTACATCAGGAGACATGGAGGAGTCCAAAGGAGAGCAACAACCCAACAGCAGGATAGCTACCTCCACCTTTGTGCAAGGAGGAACAGGAGGAGCTGCCAGAGTCCTGCAAAATGACCTCCAGCAGGCCACAAATGTGCATGTATGTACTCAAACAGTCAAAAACAGACTCCATAAAGGTGGTATGAGGCCCCAACAGGTAGGGGTTGTGTTTACAGCCCAACACCATGCAAGACATCGCCAGAGAACACAAAGATTAGGAAATTTGCCACTGGCACCCTGTGCTCTTCACAGATGAAAGGAGGTTCACACTGAGCACATGTGACAGACGTGACAGATCCTGGAGATGCCGTGAGAATGTTCTGCTGCCTGCAACATCTTTCAGCATGACAGGTTTGGCAGAGGATCAGTAATGATGTAGGGTGTCATTTCTTTGGAGGGGTCCGCACATCCCTCTATGTGCTCACCAGAGGTAGCCTGATTGCCATTAGGCAACGAGCTGAGATCCTCAGACCCCTTTTGAGAACATATGCTGGTGCGGTTGGCCCTGGGTTCCTCCTAATGCAAGAAAATGCTGGCCCCGTCTTTGTCTTCTTTCTTTCTCTTCTTCTCTTACACTTCAATGACATTTTTTTATCTAACAACTAAGACATATTCAAACAACATGGTGAGAACTGCGGGGTAGAATAAATGGATGGAGGCTACACAAACACTTAAAAACTATCCTGCATGTGTAAGGGTGTCCCATGTGCCAGTCAGGTCTCACTCCTGACATATAAGATTACATTCAAAAACAGAAAATTATCTTTTAACTGCTATGAACCCCCATAAAAGATGCAAACATTCGAAAACACTTGTCACCCTAACTACAAAGAGGACCAAACTCATTAAACAACAACTGAATAGCAGAACTAACAACGATTTAGATTAAATAATGTAGATCTCAGATTCTGATTTTTTATGATTTACTGTTCTGAAGCTGATTTTATTTATTTATTTAATTAATTTGGACTGATTGAGCAGGCAATGTATCTTTGGGAATGTGGGAGTGTCATGGTGCTAACCAGGTGGGGTTGTTTTTGAGCTCCAAGGTGACCCAAACTCCAAACACACACAGCGAGGAAACAACGTTCAAGTTTAACAGTGTTTAATTTTGTACAGTGCTCCAAATTACACACACATGAAAACTGTACATAAACGATGAGACTCAGGACGGGACTGGTGCGGGACAGGAACGGTCCTGGGTTGTGAGAGAGAGAGAAGTTAGTGACAGGCTGTGATACCAGCTGCGGTGTGCGGGGATCGTGCTCGTTAAACTCACGGGATCGTGTTTGACGTCCGGTTGTGAGGAGAGATCCAGTGATGCTGCCGCGGAGGTGGTGATCCAGACTGTTGGTGATAGTGTTAGGAAATCCGGGTCCGGGTGCTGTATGTGCAGACGTGACTGCAGCAGGGGTGACAGCAGCGTGCTGACCGGGAAGGTGTGGATCAGAGGAAGCCAGAGACAGACAGGGAGCCAGAGGGAGAGAGCTGGTCACGTAACACCGCAACGGAGCTCTTGTGTGTTCCAGGGTGAAGCCAATCCTCACTGTGAGCGGGTCGATTACCACGCTGAGGTTCTGCGGTCGGGAGAGGAGCTCCAGGACAGCGGGCTAAACACAAGGATAAAGAAGGCAGGTTAATCACTGCTACAAATTGCTCTGGTGAATAATCACTGGCCACTCTGTACCACGAAATGTAGTGGAACAAACTGGCGTCTGTCTCTTGTTCCTCCTCTGCTTAAGTACCCAGCTCTCCTGAGCTGGGTAATGATCCACACCTGTCTTCACTGATCATCTGCTGCCACGCCCTGCAAAACAATTAGTGCACAACACCACCACCAGCAGCAGAGATCCTCACAGGGAGGGTAACATCAGATAAGTTGCAGAGAGGTGTGTAAGACTCCCACTCTGCTTCCTGGGCTGTACCCTGGATGTTACAGTTTTGAAGGAGAAATACATTCTACCAAATTCCTAGAAAGCAGAATTGCACCAACCAAAGGGGGATGGATGCCACCTCTCGGCATTAGACCAAGTTTTCCCAGAGGGCCTTCCAATGATCAAATAAGCCCACATTATTATCAGGACACCACATTGACAACTAGCAGCAAAACAAAGACATGTGAATAAAATATATCAGCATTGGTGACATTGGGGGTACCAGAAAAAATTACATTGTTTTTGCAAAGTTACACGCCAAAGCAACATTCATTTTAGTGAGATAACAATAATTTTAGGAATTGAATGTTCCTCAAATCCAGCTTTATTAAGCTAATGTTCTCATTCAAACAATGGCACGACACGTGAATTCACATCTGCTTTGTGATTGTGAACCAGCAAGAAAATTATGTTGAAGAAGAATTAAGAGATAAAACCCTATGGTTGGAATTGTGTTAATGCATCTGGAACGCAAGCAAGGAATCCCGACACTGAGCTCAACTTCCATCATTGTTTTGAATATGTGGACTGCCTGACACACATTTTTTGTGTCATGTTATTACCTTAGATATACTTCACATCCTTCTGGTGCCTGCCATTCTGGTTGATTTTTTTTTTTTGAAAGACCAACATTCCATAAACTTGCTGGATTAACTTGCATTGTATAAAAGATAAATAGAACGTGAAGGAGGTTTTGTGTTTGTGTGTTTATTGCGTAACTATAGTCTGAAAGGGCTACTTATTTGGTACTAATTGTATGGATTGAAACTTTCCTAAGTGAGTGAGCACATCAATCTGATTTGATCATTCCTTCACAAAAAATTACTGGCATGGCCTTAGCAAAGTTAAACTAATACATTGCTAAAAGCTATATGAGAAATTAAATTTTCTTCTGTCCTTGATTGCCAGAAACGGAATGACATGAGCTTTTCTTTACAAAAGGCATTTCCAAGGTCTTCCATCAAGGTTGTCCCCAATGAAAAATTGCCGCTAAATGGAAATAGTTTAACATGATGAAAACCTGCAGTTATAGTGTCTGTAATATTTCAGAAGTGACTGATTATTGATTTGAATTCAAAGAAGGTTAATAGCCTCTTTACACAAGGAGTGGAATGAGTTTGCAATGAGACACATTTTGCTTAATTGCACATCAGCCCACAATTATTTAATTTAATAAGACATTTTTCCATTTTTATTTTGCCCTCATAACACCGCCTGACCTAAGCTTGAATCCAGAGGCTGAGATTTCTTTCTTCTTTTTTTTTTGATTATGCAAGTTTTAAAAGGCCAGTGTTGAAGCACAATGTTGTTTGTTTCCCAAATGACATGAAGGCCAAATGTTTAGTTTGCTGTTGCACCAGGAGACCAATCAGTGAGCAAATTAAAAAGAGATGAAAAGAAAAACATCAGAAACACATGGATGCCACATTTTTTTAGTAGTTGTGAGTAGTTATTATTAGTAATCTCCAACCTTCTCTCATCACCGTCATTCATCCAATTGATTGCTTCGTCTCACTGCCAATGTCATCTTACAGGTCATACAAGCATCCATCTCTTTTATTCACAATTACATTTGTATGTTTCTTTTTTCATATGCTTTTATTTTTCTTTGCTTCTTTCAACTCTTTGCTCTATCTTTCCCTGGCATTCATCTGTGTTCCCTGTTTTCCTCTGCCTCTGTGCCCTTCATGAAATTGCTCCACGACTAAGTGTGTACTAGTGTGATGAATTGCCGAATGGGGGGAATGAAGCATTAAAACTGGAAGCTGGAGATTCACAGGAACATGATGATCAGCAAGATCCTCTTAAAAGTGTAGGGGGTTTTACATGTTAGTGTCCGATTATGAGATTATCCATGTTTTTTTCCATTATCTATGAATGAAATTCCACCTCTACTTTGTGTGTGCAGACAAACCATGTTCAGTACAAACCTCATTGTTTTCTCTGGAAAACTGTCTTGGCCCACCTTTGAAATGTTACATGTTGATCTATGTCTATTCCTCTTTAAGTCATACTTTTGGTTGTGGGATTAATGGACACATTAATAAATATCCCATATTGGAGAACATGGAAATGTAAAGCCCTTCACCTTTTATCCTGTCTTAGATGAAAAAAAAACATTGTAATGCAAAAATGATGAGGTGTGACATGTGATTTGTTTTCCATCTGTGTTTCTTGCTGTGTGTGTTTACAAGTAAGACAATAAACTAGTGTCAAGCTAATGTTTGGCATCTCATGGAGCTTTTTGATCAGTAAAGAAGTTTGGTTCCTGTTTTTCCAACATGGTATAAATTAGTTACAGAAGTAAACTCAGGGCACTTAACATTTTAAAATGAAAACCAAATGCCATTGAAAGAGATGTGGTGTTACAAGCTTATACATACACTGTCTGTAGGGCATGTGTAATTAGTGGATTGAAATCCAATGTATCTTCTCAGCATCTTCCACTGTTCGATGCCAGACCATTTAGTCACTCTTGGAAAACTCTTGACTAAATTTTCTAGTCTCTTGTCAATTAAAAAAACTTAGGGCCTGATTTATCAAAGGTTTGCGGTTGTTAAAACAGGCGCAAACCGCTCAGCGGCCGCAAAAACAAGCAGCGGGTGATTTACTAATGGTGCGCAGGCAAAACTGCACCTGTTAAACCTGCTGCTAGACGCGCAAAGTCATTTTTGTGTCATTGCCCTCAATGAATATGCAATCTGGGTGTTTCTGTCAGAAGACGCAAAATATTGGGAGGAGGACATGTAAATAAATGGGTGTTCCAGGTGCATTGTGATTTATCAAACCTGAAACTATTTGCAGCTTCTAATTTTGCAAGTATTTTTTCCACATTTGAAAAGCATGTTTCAACTCAGTACAAAAATGGGTGCGGTGATTGTTGCGAGGAGACACAGACAGACGCGTGGATCATTCCAACACACTGTGGTAGTTAGTGCTGCATCTCCCAGGGTAGATTGTCTAGTGTGTGTGTAACAGGCTTTGAATGCCTTGGCGCAAAACTTTTGCGGCGCACGCAATTTTGCGCTCCTTACTTGGAAAGTTGATAAATCAGGCCCTTAGTCTCTAGTGGAAATATTGCTCTTGTTATTTCTCAACCCTATAGTGATTTTCGTTTGCTATGCTCTTCCTCAGTCAACCATCTCAGTGTGACCTGATTAAGTGTGGAGTCTACTTCAAGTCTTTTCTGGGCCTCCTCAATCCTCTCTTGTGAAACCTGGCTCCGAAGTCACCATTGCTGTGTACTTAGAAAAGTGGATGAAATATCTTTATCCACCTCTCAATCACCAGCTCTCCTTGTTTCACCACCTCACCTCCAGCCTCCTCTCACCTACCTGTCCTGTCCTTCTAAGATCCTTTTATTGGGTCCCTGGTTGCCTGGATCCTGTTTGCTTACTGAGGCAAGCCACATCCATGCCAGGGCAACCAACAGCACCCTCCAGAACACCTAGAAGTAGCACCCATCCCAGTCTTGCATGGCTAGCGTAGGACCGACAGCAAGGGGAGGGGCTCCCATTAATTCCACTCATTCATATAGCATGAATTGTCAGTGTGTTTGAATGTGTAAGACTGTAAGGTGTGATGGTGAGTATTAGTGCATATGACACAGGTGCATTACAAATGGGGGAAAGTATTACAGGCAAAGGTATCCTACTACTGGCTGACAGCAGAATCCCCCCTCCCCACCAGCTCCCCCTGACCCTATATGTGAAGCACAGTTTTTTTTTCCAAGTTAGATCTCTGTAAAGCTTAGTTTGCATCCGTTCAAGTGTTGAATGGAAGAAGGCATCTAATGCAACTTTGGGACACTTTAAGTATCTAGTTAAACATTTTGGTTAAAGCAATGCCCCACATGTTACCCAGCTCATATGAGCGATGTCTTAAAGATTATAAAGGTTAGAGCGGTCGTCCTCCAACTTGAAGGTTGGTAGATTGATCCCAGCTTCCACCGCCACATGTCGAAGTGTCCTTGGGCAAGACACTGAACCCCATGTTGCCCTCCGATCTGCGTATCGGGCTGTGTGAGTGTTAGCCCCTACCCTCTCCCCCCGATTTAAATATCGGGTTGTGTGAATGGGTAAATGTAAAAACTTGTAGTGTGAAAGCGCTTTGAGTGGTCTGAAGGACTAGAAAAGCGCTATACAAATACAGGACATTTACCATTTACCATTTAAAGAGGTCCTTCCATTAAAAACATTTTTTCTGAGGTTTCTGTTGAATATTTTAGCTCCACAGGTGTTCTTACCTTCATAGTAGGTGTGAAAACAGGTCAACAACTTCTCTTTCAGTTTTAATCTCTCAAACTACGCAGGTGGCGATAAAACCCGATTTCTCCTGAGTCCGAACAGCCTGTATCTGTTTCGTCAAAACTCCTTTGTTCGTTAGTTTTCGGCAGCTCCCACAGTTGAAACCACGCCTAGCATGCTGCTCACTAAAAAGCCTAACGTAGCAAACAGGAAGACACCACGTCTGACGTTGCCATGTACAGCGGGACAGGAAACAGTATTATTTGCTCTCATAGGCTAGTTTGTTAGCCAATTAGAGTCCAGCAAATTTGAACAATGAATATGAATGAGCTGCTGACGAAGCAGCCTAACGGAAGGAGCCGGAACCACACAAATTTTAACGCAGACAGATTGAAAGGTCTGTTAATAAGTGTTTCCTGACGTTTTTAGATATAAAATGTTTCATATTACTGGTTAATACTTAAGAAATAACCACAAAGTCCTGAAATGTGTATGAAATGGTCTCTTTAAGAGATTTTCATAATGTTTCTGTTTACTTGGGTGACATCTTGATCTACTCAAAGTCCTTAGAACAATACAAAATCCAAGTGTATTTAGTTCTTCAGAGACTGCTAGAATTTATGTGTAAAAGCTGAGAAGCATGAGTTTCATGTTTTTTTCCGTCACTTTTTAATGTTACATTTTCGACGGAGGTAGCATTAAAACTAATCTTGAAAAGGTTAAGGAAGTTTCTGAGTGGCCAAATGGGAGGAAGAGCTTTCAGTTATCAGACTGCTCTCCTGTGAAACCAGCATCCACTTTGAATCCATGAGACAAATATCCTGTATACTTTTAAGAATAGACTTAAAATATTCATTCTTACAAAATTACACAGTTAGGGTTAGCTTCAGTGTTGTATTTTTGTATTTCTGTAAAGTGCCTTGAAATTACTTTTGTTATGAAGTGACACTTTATAAATAAATAGGAATTGAATTATCCCTCACTTTCCCTATAGTTATGTAGCTATAGGCTTAGACTTATGGAAAACATGCTGACCACATTTGTTCACTATGCTGTCTTTACTCTCCATGTTGATATTTATTATTGTTGCTGCTCATTCAGTGCCATAGACGTCTTGACGTCTCTAAAGCTTTTATTGGCTGAAATCCCGCGAAATCCCAGGCAGTCAGAATGATGACAGTGAATGCGGAAGGGAGATTCTGAGTCTGTGTAACGGCTGGGAAGCTATGTCTTTGTTCAGAGTTATTACAAAGAAATATAGAATTGATGGAATTGAGAAGGTGGTGGAGTTTATTACATGGATAAAATCCTTCCAGCACAAGAGTCTGATCTACCGGGACCAAGTATTGTGCCGAAGGTGGTGCAGTTTTTGTTCCAGCTCGTCATTTCAGGTTTGTGATGTCATCAGCTTGACGTGACGGTTCTTCTGGTGATTCTAGTTAACCTGAGGAAGATCCATCCGACCAGTATCTCCTGTTAGAATCATCTGCAGGCAGCAGGGACCAAAATAAAGAACGATTCACTCCATAACACACACAGAAAGTGTTGATAGATGAACTGATGGCCGGGGGGGACTGACTGAGTCGTGCACTCATGCGTGCACATGAGCGCACACATGTACATACACACACAGAGTATCTGGATCATAAATTAGAGCCCTGCACTCCCGCGGGAGTCCCGCGGGACCCGACGCAAAGCAATGCCGCGCGGGACAAATAGAGAAAGCTCATTGCGGGCGCGGGGCGGGCGCGGGAGTGCACAATGCGGGAGCGGGCAGAGCGGTGATAAGCTGCAGTCCTGCAAACTAAAAATAAAACTAAAATACACAATGTGTACTCTCTCCCAGCTTCGTCCCACCGTCCAAACAACACAATAATAAGCACAATATCAGGCTGATTGAGTCTAAATTTATGCAATGAGTGAGCAGGAGTCTGATTGAATGTTTGGATTTTTTGTGCTGTGATGGTTCTGTGACAACCAGCAGCTCCAGCTCCCCTTACGACCATCCATCTCAATAATCTGTTGTCTCCAGATGTGTGTTGGGGATCGCCTCAGCTGCGCATGCCACTTGCCAAGTTGGCAACGCGTTCCTTCCCCACTGCCCTTGGTGAATGATCGGTCAGTGGTATGCTCTAAGCTCAGCATTTAATTACCCAAGCCAAAGACAAGAACTTTTGTGAGAAATAACGGGAACGTCTGAATCATGCGGGAATTGCGGGCGGGAGCGGGACAAAATATGGCAGGAGCGGGCGGGAGCGGGACTTAAAATCATAGTCCTTTGCTGGCGCGGGGCGGGAGCGGAACTGTACTATGCGGGAGCGGGACTGGAAATTCCGTCCCGCGCAGGCCTCTATCATAAATCTGTCGCTTTTTTTCTTACAATTTATTCAAATGTTGAAATTGTCTATTGACTATTTTTAGACATAAAATAAACTATCAAAGTGCTTTTTTACAGTTGTTTTTTACTTTCATACAAGTAAAACATAGTTCAAATGTTGCATGAATCACTGAAAAATTAAATATTTACATCAAAGTCACTGATCTGCTTGAATAACCGCTTCACACAAAAAGCTCTTTATCTCCACTGTTCTGAAACAGGTGTATGTGAAAGTTGCTCTTTTGTACTGCAGATTACTAAATAACAGAAAAAGGTAGAAACAATTTTTTTTGCTGCTGAAAGAAGACTAATCTTTCTGATGGTGGTTTCAGAATTCACAGTCATGGGAGCAGACCCGGCGCCAGGACAATTTAGATGGGGGGCAGCAGTTTATTTCGGGGGGGCACAGTTTTTATTTTACCCGTTAGCGTTTTTACCTCCTGTTGGCAGTATGTTACATATTTCTGGGTCAAAACTGCCCTTTTTGACACTCTATGTCCATATTACACATTTATATTTAAAAAGGGACTAGCTGAGGAAGGTTCTGGATTTTTTCTGAACGAGCGCTCTGTTCTAGATTGGTGGTCAGAACATTTGTTTGTTTTTTTTCTCCAAAATGAGCCGCTGTCCACTGTCAAGACCCTGCTGTGTACCTGCTTTGTGTATGTGAATGAGCCATCTTCCTTGATAGAAGATCTTTGGTTAAGTCGCGCTGATTCAGAGGGAAATGAACAGACGTAGCGAAACAACCGTTTTTTGTAAAGAGTTGATCTCAAACCAGTTAATAACAACAACAAACAGAAAACACAACAAGCCCTGCTTCTCCCATGTCGATTATTTTTTATATTTTTCTGCTGCTTTGATCTGTGATACTACTCACTGCTGAACTGCCCTGATGCACTCCGAAAGAAAAATAATGTAATGTAACTCACCATCACAGAGCCATCATCCCGAACAAAAACAATCCTTTTATGTCCAGTTAATGTACACCAACAAAGTAGTCTTCCTCAATCCAATTCTCCCGCTAAAAACCTTTGTAAATTCAAATTTGCGCATCATAACGCTATGTGAGAGTGAAAATAAAGTTAGTCATGCAGCACAACATTTTATTGAATATTTTACACCTACTACATCGCTAAAGTCAGTCGTTCGTCTAAAGTTTTTGGCAACCATGACTCAAACCTGACTGGGCAACATAGGCTATATAAACTCTGCATAGATCTGCATTTAGTTTGACAAACTGATCTCAACCTCCATGTTCTTCTGGAATTCAGTTGACAAACAGCTAGCTTGCTAGCATATAGCTTTTCTCTAATGCATATGAATGTGGATGAGGTATGACTCTCACATCACACTTCTGAGCTGAGCCCATGGTATGACGCCGGGCCTGCGTGGGAGAAAATATTGTGTGAGCCTCTGGCACTGAGGGGGATAGAAATCTGAAAGTGGCTGGCACTGAATAAGTTAAGTTTACCTCTGTTTATCTTTCCATAGACATAACAACTGGCCCGAATCCATCTGTGGTAGTATGTCTCTTTATTTTCAGCTCAAACCCCAATCGGTTAAGGCAGAAGGACGCCCATCCTGAGCCCGGTTCTGCTAGAAGTTTCTTTCTGTTAAAAAGAAATCATTCCTTTCTAGCGTCGCCAGTCATTGCTTGCTCAGGATGTGGGATTGTGCTAAATGTAGGATCCAATCCAACCAGGTGGTTCCTTAGATAAAAAAATATTTTTTATTCAATTGACTTGATATTTCTGTGTCTTTGTTATGCACTGATGCTTTGTAAATAAAAATTAATTGAATTGAATTGAAAGAATGCTTGGAAAATGACGTTTGTTTTTCAAGTCCCTTAACTTGTGTTTTATAAAAAACATCCATCGATTTTGTTTAACAGCTTGTTTTCCTAATCAGGATCAAGGATTTCAGGTCGCCAGTCATATTGAAACAACGTTTAACAAATAAACTTTCTGGTACACTATCTATTCCTTAAAGTAACACTATTTAGCTGTGCGTTTGAGGTCTAAATGTAGCTGAGCAGGTTTTTTCACTTACACTTACAAACAGGATTAAACATGTTTATAATCAGGTTTTTGCACAAATGAATGTACCTAAAGAATCTAAAATAACACAGGGGTAATGACAATAGGAAAAGTCAAGAAATGCCATGACTGACAAAGAGAAAAACATGGAAACATATAACAGAACAGAATGGTTGTGACAATAAAGATGCATGGAACTAACAGATCAAAACTAGAGAGTAAAAGTTAATAACTGAAACACATCAAGGGAAAGACTTACTCATAATCTAACCAGACAGAATGAGTGTGATATGGGCAAAACAGAGGACAAAAAACCATAGCAAGACAAGAAACACTTGGGGAGTCAGAGGCCAGATCATACAGTAAATAGAAAGGGAATATAAGACAGAGTACACAAAATGACATGTGACTATAGGAGTACTAGATAAACAAACTAAACCTGAAACACAGAAACAAGAAACTGGGATAAGAATAACTACGAGGGTTGACAAGATCAGGCATGAATCATGACAACACAGCAAGGTTTTTCCAGAAGTGACACCTATTGTTTAACAAAAGAACTGCAGTCAGTGTTACAGGACGTAAACACATGCATCTCTAATCTCATGAAATCCCAGTTTTGGCCCACAATGTGTTGTGTGCCAATATATTTGGGCTTTTAGTATAAACTAGTTGATGAATGACAATTTTTGTTTGGTGGATGATATTAAGTCAAAAGACTCAAGTCCAAATTTTGTCAAAGTCCAACATTTAAAGTCCTTGGTTATTTCACTAAGATTAAAACAGTGACTCATATTAAGGGAGATATTACAATGTAGAAATGGAAAAATGAGGAGTTCAGAATCCAAAAAAGAGGAATTTTTTTGGGTATAAACTGACATAAAAAAGCTTGAAGTTTTAGTAATTCATCATGAGAGATGTGTCTGAGGGGTGCGTTGAGACTTCTTCTCTGTGATGTCAAGAGAAAAGTGGGAATGGGGGCAAGTGAAGGGAGGGGAAGATGGGATTGTCACAGCTGGGCTCTCTCAGAAACTTGTGATGAGAGAGATGAATCACAGAGTAGATGCAGAGAGCCATATGTTCATTCTGGCTCAATATTTTCTTCCCTGAGTACCAACAGACAAATATCCACCACTGTTAAACACTCTCAAAGTTAAATACACTCAGTACTTTGCAACATGCTGTTGTTACCGTAAATAAAAATGATTTTAGTTGTAGCTTCCCCTGGTTGACCTGTTGCTCAATTTGTGAGTGCATGTTTTATCTTTTAATACTATAAATCTTAAAAAAGTTAACATCAACATCATCAATGCTGCTTGATATTAAGCTGGTTGTGTAGCATCTGGAGATACTCAAAAACTAAGTGCAAATTCCCGTTCACTGTTTGTGTGTGACACAATAATAGCCAGTCTCAAAGTTCCTACTTTTTCAGTCTGTGCATGGAATCTGTTGTAGATTTCTAAAAATCTTAAGGTGGGCTGTATGAGTAAATGTGTGTCCATAAAATGATATATTTTAAGTTCAGGCTACACAGTCTCCAACTGTGGCCTATTTGTCAGTGGTGCATTATATCATGTATTAAAAAATAATCACCTACAATTTATAAATTGAACTGAAAACACATGAGAATTTGGCTCCAGATTATTAAACCAAAACCTTCTGTTTCTATTCTAACATAGTTGTGTCTGTTGGCCATTGGCAAGCTTGACTTAAATGCCTCATTACACATGGGTCTCAATGATTGCTCCTTGTCTACTGCTTCCAGACAGATAAAAACAAAATCTTGACCTCCCAAAAAAAGACATAACAAAATTTGTGTTCAATGTCTTGTCTCCTTGAACCTTTTCTGAAAAAAATGTTACCATATTGATGTTCAGTTGTAGTATATTTAAAGTGCATTTCAAAGGCATTAACTTTTTTTTAAAGAACTTATGCTTTCTTCAGCAGCATTTTTCAACTCCCCTTTTTCCACTGTAAATCAAGGGCAAAAACAGATGTACCAGGGTAGAAATTTACCCCAAGAATTACCTTGGTATTGTAAATGTAAAAAAAAAAAACATCATGTCAGGTCTGAGATATTTTCTGGTTGTCTCAGTCACTGCCAAGTAAGGTAGTAATAGTGCAGTAACAGTCAACTTGTAAGAGGGTATGACAGCTTTGATGTTCAAGCATGTAAGTTCTGAACAGAAACAAGCCGGTACACAAAATGACTGAATACATTTTTAAAAAGATGTACACACTGAATTTAGGTAGCTACCTGCTGTCTGGCAAATGGTAACATTTTAGCAGTTGAGAAGAAGCAATACATGTTAGCAACATAATTTGTTTCATTGTGACATGATTCTCGAGGTTTGTATTGAACTCTAGCATCAAGCCCAGACTGTCATGTTGCGGTTGCGGTGAACTCCAAACCGTACCCAGACTTCAGACCAACACAGGATGAGAGGTAAGTAAAAGATTTATTACAGAGGGGGAATGGTACAGAGAACCAGAAGTTTAACAGTCTATAAATGATCTCTTGTAACAGGATCACAGGCACAGGATCTGGGAACTTCAGGAGGCGCTCTAGCGATGGAGGAGAGAACAGGTTAGTGATGCGGTTTCTGGGTTGATGATGACCAGTACGGTGTGCTGGGAATGTGCTCACAGACTTACGATGATTGTAGACGGAGAGAAGCCTGGAGGAGGACTGCAGGAAACAGCAGTGGTGGGTGGTGTGTCTGATGACGGTGGTGATGAGGATGATGACGAGAGTAATCCAGAGTGAAGCGACTGATGATGTTTGTTATAGAAGTGTGGACAGAGCTACTGCAAGGAACAGGGCAAGCGTGGAAGGATCCAGGAGGAGAGACAGACAATCCAGGAACGGGGGCGGACGTGAGACGCACGTCAGAGACAGGAGCTGGGTCCTCCGAGCGGCACGGCAGACGGCCAGTGCGGGAGATGAAGGCACCCAAGGACTGGAGCTGAGATCCAGTGAGGACGGAACTAGGAGGAGGAGGACAAGGTCGAGGTAAGTACCAGAACCATGTGAATAAATCACTGAACTAGGAGGCCTAAACGTTACCACGTAGATAGCGGAACAAACTGGCGTCTGTCTCTGGTTCCTCCAGTCTTTTAACCCAGCCCGGCGGGGCTGGGTAATGAACCACACCTGCGCCTGATCAGCAGGAATCATCTCAGCTGCTCTGTCACACCCTGCAATGACACGGTTAGATTCCAAAACACAACAACACACCACTCACTAACTGCTGAGACCTGACACAGACTTCAGACCGACTCAGGAGGAAGTTTTTAACAGAGTTTAATGTTGACAAGGTGGTACAGCAGGCAGTTCAAGTAAATAATTATTGATTTCTTCCAGGAGTGTTGAATACTGGACTAGGCACGGCTTGGGAACCACTCTGAGGCAGACGGAGGAGAGCAGGTTAGTGCACTGGTGAGAGGTTGAGAATAACGGGTGCAGGTGTGTGTGTTTAGGTATTGGCATTTTACAGTCAGGTGGAGCGACATAGAGTAGGAGGGAGACTGCTGGTGCTGCGGTGGAGGCAGTGTCCGGAGTGGGTGATGTGACGGTGGAGGGTAGACAAATCGCTGATGGAATGCTGGAGCAGGTGCTCAGAGATCCGGTACAGAGACAGAGCAGGAGACGGAGACAGAGGCACAGAAAAGAGGCTATGCAGGACATGAGTGCTCGGAGAGGCGCGGTGCAGAAACCAGCGCGGAGGAGTGAGCCACTGAGGAGGACCTGGAGCGGAGTCCAAGGCAGGACAAGAGGATCCGTGGAAGAATCTGGCGGGACGGATGGAGGACACAAGAAGGTAAGTCACAGGTAGTTTTCTACTTTAAGAGCAAGCTCTAAGTTTGACCACATTACCACTGAATGAGGTAGAACCAACTGGCGTCCGTCTCACGCTACCGAACCTCTTTCATACTCCAGGGTGAGTGGAGGGATGATGAGCTGCACCTGCTCCTGATTAGTCGATTGCCACACCATGAGGAAAAAAAACACAAACACTGGCCTCCAGCCGCTAACCCCTAACACATTGACCTAGTAGCTCAGAGCTTTGTGGAAATGGGTTCATAGAGATGGTACTTTTTGATCCTTTGATGCTGGTTCTTCCTTTCATCGTGAAGCAGAAGTTACAGTGTTGGATTGTTTACCCAGTAATAGGGACCGTGAGCTGGGATTAGATCATTGTGAGACAGGTTTGTTTTGCTCTGCTGATGGGGTATTGTTGCAATAGTAATGTTCTGTCCTGTTCTGTAAACCATGGCTGAAATAAATGTTAAGGGTGATGGTTAAATATGGGCGGCCATAGCCTAGTGAGAAGGGAGATCATCTCTCATTCAGAAGTTCAGTCCCTGATGCCGGCAGGCTGCCTGTCAACATATCCTTGGGCAAGATTCTGAACCCACAACTGCCCCGGACGGCCATACCAGAGCTTGGTCTCGATTCCTGGCAGAGGCTACATGTCAAAGTGTCCTTGGGCAAGATACTGAACCCCCTCAACTACCCCCCGGGTGCCGTAAAATGGCTGCCTTCTGCTCTTCAGAAATGAGGATGGTCAAATGCAGAGCCTGAATTTCCCCAAGAGGGATCAATAAAGTATATATATAAATAGGTATCAGGTTGTACAAAAGTTCTGGGCTGGATATAGGAAAATGGGGGCTGTTCATTAACATCAGCCCAACTGTTAACTGTAATGTGAATACTACTTGATCACATTGTTGTTCATGGAGAAAATAAAAAAGGGATACTTTACCAGATACTTTAATACACAAAATTTAGAAGTTAATGTGAGGATTAAGCTCACTAATACCCTTTTTATACAGTTTGTTTTTTCAACTGCCCTTGAGACCCTGCCAAAGGAAACCTTGCCCTGATTTAACCTACCTGGGCCTCAGTTACTACTTACTTACTATTTACAGTGGGGCAAAAAAGTATTTAGTCAGCCACCAATTGTGTAAGTTCTCCCACTTAAAAAGATCAGAGAGGCCTGTAATTTTCATCATAGGTATACCTCAACTATGAGAGACAAAATGAGGAAAAAAAATCCAGAAAATCACATTGTCTGATTTTTAAAGAATTTATTTGCAAATTATGGTGGAAAATAAGTATTTGGTCACCTACAAACAAGTAAGATTTCTGGCTTTCACAGACCTGTAACTTCTTTAAGAGGCTCCTCGGTCCTCCACTCGTTACCTGTATTGATGGCACCTGTGTGAACTCGTTATCAGTATAAAAGACACCTGTCCACAACCTCAAACAGTCACGCTCCAAACTCCACTATGGCCAAGACCAAAGAGCTGTCAAAGGACACCAGAAACAAAATTGTAGACCTTCACCAGGCTGGGAAGACTGAATCTGCAATAGGTAAGCAGCTTGGTGTGAAGAAATCAACTGTGGGAGCAATTATTAGAAAATGGAAGACATACAAGACCACTGATAATCTCCCTCGATCTGGGGCTCCACGCAAGATCTCACCCCGTGGGGTCAAAATGATCACAAGAACGGTGAGCAAAAACCCCAGAACCACACGGAGGGACCTAGTAAATGACCTGCAGAGAGCTGGGACCAAAGTAACAAAGGCTACCATCAGTAACACACTACGCCGCCAGGGACTCAAATCCTGCAGTGCCAGACGTGTCCCCCTGCTGAAGCCAGGACACGTCCAGGCCCGTCTGCGGTTTGCTAGAGAGCATTTGGATAATCCAGAAGAGGATTGGGAGAACATCATATGGTCAGATGAAACCAAAATAGAACTTTTTGGTAGAAACTCAACTTGTCGTGTTTGGAGGGAAAGAATGCTGAGTTGGATCCAAAGAACACCATACCTACTGTAAAGCATGGGGGTGGAAACATCATGCTTTGGGGCTGTTTTTCTGCAAGGGGACCAGGACGACTGATCCGTGTAAAGGAAAGAATGAATGGGGCCATGTATTGTAAGATTTTGAGTGAAAACCTCCTTCCATCAGCAAGGGCATTGAAAATGAGACGTGGCTGGGTCTTTCAGCATGACAATGATCCCAAACACAC
>SSNP01000301.1:0-63495 GCA_006937955.1 Pachypanchax playfairii
AAGAAAATGATGTAAAATTGCAGTACAAGGCTAAACGAGGATTTAAGTAGCGCACAGCAGTAACAGATCCAAACACATGAACAGGATAAAAAAGGAGAAATGGTGTTGTGCCTTAAAGTAGTGAGAAGTCCAAACCAAGGCCACGCCCCATCATTAGACATGCAAATGACAGGATAGTAAAAATCAAAGCTAACTTCCACCAAGCAGAACAGAGAGCCACAGCTGTTTATAACTCAAACCTTCAACTTTATATTATTAAATCTTGTAAACTTTTACAGCAGGTTTGTCTTTTTTCTCAGATTTTGCACATAACAGATTATGACCCTGTTGCTCCCTGAAACCCACACTGAAGATCTTTCAAAGTTATTTATTTATTTATTTATTTATGTATTTAATGACTGGAATGACAGAGCAGTGATAGCCGTTCCATGAAAAGTCTGTTACATTTTTAAATAACAGAAAAATGAGATGTGTGTCCATTATGTGAATGTCCTCGAACCTTTAAGTGTCATGTTTCTATTTTAAACATGTCACATGTTTTTTTGTGTCACAGCAATTCCTTTCTTTGTTCGGTGTTGGAAAACCCTTCTGTTAGACTTTAAATTATTCCTATTAATAGTATATTCTCTAGAAATTGTTGCGTTATTTAAAATGCAGCATGAAAGCATTGACTTAAATAGTCCTGGTTTGCTATTATATCTTTCTTTTCTGACAGAAGTCTATGAATTATGCAGCCAGGTCAGTGTGAAGAGGTGTAAATGAGTTTCTCTGACAGTGTGAGAACTTCTCAGGGTTATTTCATTTACACACATTCATTTCTTTCACTCCAAGATTGTCACATACCTGAATCTTCCTACTCACCTATAGAACAAAAGATGTAAACAACCTCAGAGGTGAGAAAAGCATGCAGTCGTGTTCGTTTTCATCTTCCTGTTTGACGCGCGTGATGGCGTTTTAAAGAACACCACGCCCTTCAGTTGTGATCTGGTTGAATAATGACCCCACTGCCGAGATCTCCTAGTGATCTGCATCCTGTCACCAGCAGAGAAAAAGGTCAGCAAAGGTAACGTCCCAGGTAGCTCACAAATCTCTCCAATGTCCCAAACAAAGCAGGTGTGACTTACTGCTCTTTTCTTCCATTAATAAGATCTTTAAAATCATATCTTATTAAAGCTACAGTATGTAAGAATTTTACAGGGAAATACTCACACAACAGTTTAATGTCCCATAGATGTTGAAAATAAAGTCACATTGTAACAGATCTGGATCTCACCCGGCTGGGTCGCTAGTTTCTGTCATTTTAAAACACTGGTCTGGACCAGAATCATTATTTACACGTCCAGACTTCCTGGTTCCATAACGAATCACATGTGAGTCTGCAAGGCTGCCAAGTCTTCAACACAAGCTGCTGTAATTCCACAACGACCAGCAGCAAAAAACAAGAAACCACCACATCCTTCCAACTGATCAGTTGAGCTGCACGTGATGGGGCGTTCAAACGCACTCAGGAAAAATGAATGCTGAACAAATAGACCTTCAGATATTCCTGAAAATTGAACAGATACAAGATAAACTTGTAAATAAAGAAGAATTTGAATTTGACAAGGTCTAATTCTTACATAGCTTTAATGTAAAATAACAAGCTGATTCTTTATAACATAAATAGATGTTTAATTCAATCATTTTTCTCCTCTTTTCCAAACATTTTACACAGACAATTTGTTATTTCCTATCAAACGTTGTTGTTTTTCTCTGCAGCTCTGCTCTGCTCTTGTTCGGGATTTCCGGGAGCTTCCAGGCAAGCTGTTTAAAGACATACCCTGATAGTTATCTGTGACCACCTTCGATAGGAATATCCTAACAGATGCTTGGACAATAAGGTGCTTTCATAATGCAGAACTCTCCACCTTTCTTATGCAGATGAGGGTGAGGAGGTGAGCAGCTGATTAACGCCTCAGGAAGCAGCTGCTTCAGCGTCATATGTCATGATCTTTTTTCTCCTGAAAACTGTTAGCTGACTGAGTCGTTTTAATGTATCTAATTCCAGCATTTGGAGTTTTTAAAGCAGTAATAAAAACTTTAAACTACTGTTTTGAAACTTGTCTAAGCAGATACTCACCAAAAAAACAGGTTCAGCTTCATATTAGACGCTCTGGACGCCTCCGATGACCCTTCATTACGCTGAACAACTCCAGTAGTTCAGGTAACCGTGTGTAGGCGGATCTTTGCTGCTTTAATGCAACAGCTCTTTGTTGCAGCAGTGGCCGCCATTGGCTCCTATAAAGGCTAGCAGTTAGTTTTTTCAGCTCACTGACCGGAGTTTGCTTTTTGTTGGCATCATATGGGAACAGTAATGTCTTCTGAGGTGAGTCAAAGAAAGTGTAAGCAAGACGGGGAAAGAGCCAGAGTAAACATCGGCAAGGCTACACTCAAGCAATGGCTGTCTGAGACGCGTGTTATAAAGACAGGACTCTGCAGTATCATTTTATGTTAGCTGTAATTCTTATGCCGCCCACCAGAGGGCGCGGCCGCCTTTTGAGTTAAGGTTTTTTTCATGCTGCTGTATTAGTTCAGCCTTGACATGCGGTAATGGTGGCATGTGTTCCCTTTTGTTAAAGCTTTCTGTGGTTTTCTATAGTTGTGTGCGTCCATGAGACAGGTGGGTGTCTTGTTACAGAATGTCTGGAGGCTTGAAATAAGAAATGTTAATACGAATTATGTTAAGCGTGTGTTATTCAGAGGTTTAGCGGTGTCCAATCATAGTTAGCTCATAAGCTAAGTGGCTAAGCCACCCCACGTTTTTGCTCTAATTATAATATTATTTTAGTAATGTATATCAACCCCAACCCTGTAATATTTTATATGTGAGCTTATATTGTATTTAAATGGAGAATTAATATTGATATGACCACATTTGTGGTTTGGAGGTTTATGCCTGTGTTAATGTCCTCCTTTAGTAGTGCAGGCTTTAGGCCTAGTTAAATAGCACCTGACTTTTGTTAATTTGAGTTTAGCATACATCCTGCTTAATATATTGTCTAATGCTTTCCCTATGTTAATTTGCCAAATTGTAATTTTCTGTTTTGTTATTTTTCTGTGTTACAGAACCACACACACACACCCCCAGATCCGATACCAAATTAAAGGAGAATAAAAGAATCCATAAAGACTGTTTTTTTTGCATTCTAACCGATGCACACTCCGCGATTACAACTTTATTGAACCAGAACCCAGAGTAAAATCGTCATAACAAAAATAAATGCAAGGAACTTGTTTGATCTATCATCAGCGTGCTTTTAAATTGTTTTGCATCACATGTCCCCTCTGTCCAAGGTGTACCTCGACTGTAATACTGAGATTTGTAAAGGATCAAACTGCTTACAGTACTGCAGCAATGGTCAGTACAGATTCTGTATTTTGTTAATTACTTGGGATTAATCTTTAGGTGAGGAGTTGTTTTATTTATTTCTTGCTAAATTTCAAGATGTAGTTAAGTCGTGCAGATTTCAAAAGCTGCCTCATGGTAAATAATGTTGGTCTCTGTCAACAAAACTGTTACAAATACTGTAATCTCTTGTTTGTCTTTCAGAGATGCATAAATTACAAAGAATCTCACCAGGGACAGAAAAAATATTATATCCAGCACAGTCTCATATGGCCTGCTTCTTTATTTGCTTTAAATAATTAGAAGTCAGCTAGTCTTTTTATTTGTTGGTGACGGCAGAAATGCTTCAACCAGAGACATTTTTTGGGGAAATTAAAAAAGACTTTGTCCCTATTAGGTATCTGTTACATAATTTTATTTGCATTAATGTGGACAATTCTTCTATTTTGATCCTTTAATTCTTGACAACTGTCCCTTTGCAAGGGAAAATAAAGGTAAAGCATTTGTTTTATTTAAGATTGATGTCCATGAGACATGTTCAAGAAATCATAAACATGAAGTGTGCAATGCAAAAGGTTTATTTTATTTAGAATATTTGAAACTGGAGCGTGTAAACAAGCAAATGTAGTTTTTAGTCAATGATCTTAAAGTTTTGCAATGAATACTTTATATTTTATCACGAAAATGTTTCCTAGTAGTTCTAAAGAACGATCCCGTGAGTGTAAGATGTGAGTATATAATTTGATTTACTTAAAAAAATAAACTTTGTTTATGTGATGGACTTTTACTTCAAGGCTTTTATTTTGGCAAGTCCTCTTATGTCACGTGGACACAAGCGGACCAATAGTGTTAGAGAGTGGCTCGGTGTGCGGAAGTATTCAAGGCATCAAAACGTTTTTTAGACTAGATGCTCAAATTTTGTAAAGTTTAGTCGCTTTTGTGATAGTCTATCAAAATAGCTTGTGCTTAGTGCGTGTTTGATCAGTAATCGTGGGGAGTTTAAGCGTTTTAAAACTTTAGCGTTGTTTTTTTTAAAGTTGTCGGTTATGTCTAAAAGAAAAACGAGTAGGAATTTAAAGGACACTGAGTCGAAAAATTTGCCAATCTACCAGCACAAAAACAAATTGATTCAGGCTGTTCAAAGCAGCACTTTCCTCATAGTCACCGGGGAGACTGGAAGTGGAAAAACCACCCAACTTCCACAGTATCTTCATGAAGCAGGTAAAGAAAACCCGATCAAAATCCTGAAAAATGTCCTGCTAGCAAGAAATAAACCTGTCAAGACAAGCATTTCTGAAATTTAAATAATCCGTCGTGCAATAAACCCAACAATCCCAGTGTCTGTGACTATTTTATGTCTCTGTAGGCTTTTCTAAAAATGGTAAAATTGGCATCACTCAGCCCCGCCGGGTGGCTGCCATCACGGTGGCCCAGAGGGTCTGTCAGGAGATGGACTGCACCCTGGGAAAGGAGGTTGGATACCAAGTACGCTTCGATGACTGCACATCACAGGTGACAGATAAACACTTACACCTTTTCTATTTATTTGATGTGGATTTTGTTCTGACATGAAAGCTGTCTGAGCAGGAGACAGTGGTGAAGTACATGACTGATGGCTGTTTGCTTCGAGAAGTCTTGGCAGATCCAGCTCTGTCTCAGTACAGCGTCGTAATACTGGATGAGGTTCACGAGCGGAGCCTCAACACGGTGAGTCAGTGTTGGCGGGAATAGCTGCAGATCTTCATCAAGCTGCAGGTATTGAGTGTGTGTTTCTCCTCGTCACAGGATATTCTCCTCGGTTTATTGAAGAACGTCCTCTCCAACCACACGAAGGCCATGAGGAGACGATCTTTCCCCCTCAAAGTGGTCGTGATGTCTGCCACCTTGGAAACAGACAAGCTTTCAGCCTTCCTGAATGACTGCCCTGTTTTTGCCATCCCTGGAAGGGTGTTTCCTGTAACGTGTACGTTCGGCTCTGCCGTTGGACCAAAAGATGCTGAAAGCACATTTTATGTCAAAGAGGTGCTGCATTGTGTGGTTTCTATATATTACCATATATTTTAACTTATAACTTTAAGTTTATGAAATCATTTGCTTCACAGGTAGTGAAAGTAGCTCTGGACGTGCACACTAGCGAGATGGCCGGCGATATTCTAGTATTTTTGACAGGTAAGCGGTGACTGTTGCAGCTGTTACTCATCATAGTATCAATATGTGCTGAGATTTACCCCATTAATGTTTTTCTTTTTGTTACTTTTTGACAGGCCAGGTAGAGATTGAGCATGCATGTGACCTACTGTTCGAGAAAGCCGAGTGTATCGACTATCGCTATGATGTGCAGGACCAAACGGTGGAGGGTCTTCTTATTCTACCCCTTTATGGGTCCATGCCTACTGGTAAAGGCTTCCCACAGCTCTTAACATTGATATATTTCTTTAAAACACATCATGTCATCTTTGATTTTTACACCAGTCTAATATTAGAATATTTTGTTCTCTCGTTTTAGATCAACAGAGACAGATATTTCAGCCCCCGCCTCCAGGAATAAGGAAATGTGTTGTAGCCACCAACATAGCAGCAACATCTCTAACCATCAGTGGTATAAAGTGAGTCAAGTCTTACGATGCCACTGACATTTTATTAACTGTTGACACAATTCACAATGTTTTAAAATGCTTCTGACATGCTCAGGTCTAAAGAACACATAACTTTTACAGAAACATAGTGATAATCTGTGATGTTTAACACTTATAATGTAAATATGAATGTTTTTTATGAGCTTCAGTCTCAGTTTGAAACCAGAAGTGATGTAAAACATAGAACACGTCACTGTTTACATCTTGCATTGACACTGAAAAGCATTGAGCTCGTGTTTTTATTGATAAAATAGTGAAGGAAGGAAGGAAGGAAGGAAGGAAGGAAGTTTTTTCAGGCAATATACATAGCCACACAATGATATACCATAACAATGTCGATGACATGTCAAACACATGAAATTTACAATTACTGATACCTGAAAGGGAGTAGGAAGAAGAAAACTTATTAAATCCTATCCCTTATCTACTTATAATTTTTTCCTCTGCTTCACTGCTTTTTTTTTATACAAAATTTTTTTGCTTTATATTTATTTATTTGTTTATTTTTTAACAGCTGTAATATGATATAATATAATATAAAACAGTACAATTCAGTATAACATAACGTAATGTATATAGTATAACAGTAATACATCGTAATTGTCACATTGTATATACCTTTTTAAATATGAACAAATATTGCCAATACCAACAATGGTAACATTTCCATAATCAGATCCAGAAAATGATGAAATCCCTAACACAGAAATAAAACTTCTCAATGACCAAATGTAGATGTTCTGACTCAGTGGGTTGGTGTTTGATCCATGGAAAGATTCATCTGTACAGCTTGAGTCAAACCCATTTTCATTCAGCAGAGCCACGAGTTAAACATCAAATATAAATTCTATTGTGCAACTGGGCACAAATGCAATATCGGTTATACAAAAATCACATGTCAGACGCAGTTTCATGAAATGTCTGAGACATTGAGACATTCAAAATAAACAGTTATTGTAAAATCCCTCTTATGTCTATGTAGCAGATTTTTCCTTTGGTTTAAAACATTCACCACTCTTGTAGGTACATCGTGGACAGCGGCTTTGTGAAGCAGCTCAATCATAATTCAAGGGTGGGCATGGATGTGCTGGAGGTCGTGCCAATTTCAAAGTAAGTTTGTGGAAAGCGCACTGAGGGAAGCTTGCCATCAGAGAGAGAAACTGGATTTGTGTGGGTTTTCTGTCAACAGGAGTGAGGCGCAGCAGAGAGCAGGCCGAGCTGGGAGGACCTCTGCCGGGAAGTGTTTTCGAATTTACACCAAGGAATTCTGGGAGAAGTGCATGCCTGAGTACACAGTTCCTGAGATTCAAAGGACGAGTCTGACTGCAGTGATACTCACACTCAAGTGTCTCGGTGTTCACGACGTTATCAGGTAGATTTTTTTAGAGTTTAATAATTAAATTATATAACTTGTTTATTAAAAAGTTTCTTTATTTGAAGGTTTCCTTATCTGGACTGTCCAGAGGAGAGGTTTATTTTAGAAGCGCTAAAACAGCTTTACCAGTTTGATGCCATTGACAGGTGAGTGATGGTGCACACTGAGGATTTCTGAGCACATCAGCAGCAGATAAACTGATGGATGTTACTTGAAACTCTCATCTGTCTGATGTAGAAGAGGTCGAGTGACCAAACTCGGAGAGCTCATGGTGGAGTTCCCTTTGCACCCGGGTCTCACCAGAGCTTTGCTCAAAGCTGCCTCACTTGACTGCCAGGATCTGCTTCTTCCTGTGGCAGCCATGTTGTCTGTGGAGAACATCTTCATCAGGCCAGGTCAGCAGATGAAGAGTTTTGTTGCTGGTAGAAAGTAAATATCTGCATCGTCGATAAACTTAAATTATGAAAGTAGATGGATGCGTGTCCGAATATGTTGCAATCTCGTTATCCATTTTTATTTTGTTCTTTAGGTATTGTTTTTATGAATGAAAGTTAGAAATGTGTTTAAATAAAAGAACTTTGCATTCACAATAACTTATTTGTTGCAGGTAAGCCTGAAAAGCAGAAGGAGGCAGATAAGAAGCACAGAGCTCTGGCTGCAAAGACCGGTGGTATGAACGACTTTGCCACACTCGTCAGTGTGTTTCAGTCCTGCAAATCCAGGTGAAGAAAGTAATATGTCTATTTACAAAAAATGTGATCCACCTCTTGTATTCAGGGATTTTTCTTGTGCTCTGCAGTGACAGACCATCAGCATGGTGTAAGGAGAATTGGATCCACTGGAGGGCGCTAAAGTCAGCCTTTAGTGTGGAGACTCAGCTGAGAGAAATCCTCCTCCGTCTCCAGCAGGTGCAACGTGTTACTTATTTACCATCTAATCTTACAACATTGAAGCACAATTCCTGCAAAGTTTAATCTAAAACCTGTGTGGATCTGCATGCCGGTCTTCTAGAGGAAAGATTTCCCTGTTGAAAAACCCGAAGGCAGTAAAAGTGAGATCTTCAGGCGATGCCTCTGCACAGGATACTTCATCAATGTTGCCAGAAGGTATTAAAAATTTAAACTTATAAAAATAGCAGTCAGACCCTTATGTTGTATGTCTCTGAGATATTTTTGCTGGTTCTGAATTGTTTGTTTTTTGGACAGGTCTGTGGGAAAGGTGTTTTGTACGATGGATGGGCATGGATCTATGGTTCACATTCATCCATCTTCATCTGTAAGCTCAAATGCAATAAACACGAACACTTTTGCCTGACTGCATCCCTCTGATCTGGTTTTGTTGTGGTTTTAAGCTGTTTGAGCAGGAGGAAGAGTTGAACTGGGTCATCTTTCACGACGTGCTGGTGACCTCACGAGTGTACATCAGGACGGTGTGTCCAATTCGATACGAGTGGGTGAAGGATTTATTACCTAAACTCCATGAAGTGGACATATATGAACTCAGCAGCGTGGCAAGAGAAGAAGTTACAGATGAAGAAATGACAAAATGGAAGATGAAAGAAGCAGCTAAAAGAAAACAAGGTATATAAAATAATTAGATATGCATTTAGAACCTGGCGTTGAGTATATTGTCTAAGCCTACTACGGATCCATGTCTGTTTTGTGGGTATGAAATGATCAAAATGAAATGGTTTTGCACATTCCACTTGAGTTACTTATTATGAGCCATCGACTTATAGAACATTGTTATACAGCCTACAAATGTGATTACTTTGAAAACACATTGAAAATAATAAAATTATTTACCCTTACAGAAACTGAGACGGCAACATGTTCCACCATTTTTTAAAATTCTGTTGTAAATAAAAAGGAGACCACATCCTTATAATGAAAAAAAACTCAATGTTTTTAAAATTATTATTAGATAAATGGGTAATATATAGTTTTATTCCAAATGCATCTGTACTGCTTTCAACTTTAAAATCTTGTGGATATATTATCCCCATAAATAAATTGATGCCCAGCTTTACCTGTCGATTGTCTTCCTTCCTCAGAAGCTTCTGCTGAAGATGTCATGAAGAAGATGGAGAAGCGAAACACCGAAACCACAGTGAGCGATGCTCGAGCTCGCTACCTGCAGCGAAAGCAACTCAGACAACAAAATAAAGCTCTTTGATAGAAGACCTTCTTTTATGTGGATATAACAGAAATAAAGTTGTCTGTAAATATTTGAATAAAAAAGCATTTGACATTGTCCTTTTTTTCTGAAGTACCTCTTGTTGCAACAGTTTCATGAATGGCTGACAGGAAGAGAAGATTGTTTAGTTTTGCCTAGTCTCAGAGTAAGTTTGTAATTTTTAAAGATATTTTGTTTTTTCCCTCTACCTCTGTGCAGATAGGGTGAGATTAAGGTCACAGTGTAGTACTTGGTGTACTTTCGCACCGACCGTTCAGGTACAGTGGACCCTCTGGCGTTGGGTGGACGTCACTTCCTATTGTTGCTGTTGTAGTGACAGAGACGGAGGGCTTCCATGCTAAGCAGCGAATAACCACATTAAAGCCAGAGAGAAGCGGCTTTTTGCCTTCCATTGAATTTAAATTTGTGTTGAGTCGTGTATTCAGCAGTTTCCACCTCAGTGGACTTTATTTTCTGGTCTGCCTGATTCTGTAAAGCACTTACTGCAGAAACTGACCAAGCACGCCGCCGCCGCCGCTTCTGCTGCTGAAGAAAAACAAGCTCGGTGAGCAGTGTGCTAAGCTGTGTGATCATTGACAGAGTTCAATACACACAAGCCTCGAGTGATAAGTGGCTGGTGCGTTGTACTGCGTAGCTCCAAAGTTCTTCAAGAAGCCACGGCTGGGAGTATTTTTGCCACAGAAGTCAAGGTAAGATCACCCAGAGTAATAAGAACTAGCGCAGGTGGCTAGCCGAGATGCTAACTAGCTGTTAGCTTAAAATAGGTTTTGGCTCGCTGCCTTGTTTGATCTTAATGCTCCTGTGGTCAGTGTCCTCGATGCTGCCCCACGCGTTACTTTAGCTGCTTATCAGTTTTAAAAGCGTCACAAATGTTAAAACCATTTATTACTCATATACAACGATGAATACATGCTTTGAATATTGTAAGGTATTGTTTGTTGACTAACTCTGTTAGCTCGCTTCTACGGTGTGTTGACTGATACACAGCAGGGTGTTTGTAATACCGCCCGATAAGAGTCTCGACCAAAGGTGTATTTCTTAATAAATTGATAGGAAACGTATATATTTTATGTATTCTCAGTACATAGTGCATATCGTTTATTAAACGGTCATTTCAATGTACAATTTGTTCCTGCAACACATTTTAAACAGGTGAAAAGTTGAACATATTGTCCCACAGTTAAACCGAACAAAAGCAATAACGGAGAAAAGCAATAAAATGTTCAATACAGTGCAGTAAGAAATCTAAAATATAGAATCAGACTTCAAGCTTTATCTACGCCTGATACACTGAGGTAACGGAAAAAGCATGAGTCTTAAGCCGAGTTTTGAAAGTCTCTTATATTGAGGGTTTACAGTTTTTCAAAATAATAACTTTTATAATTCAGTCTGAACCTTGGAACATCTAGGAGAAACTGGTTGATCAGAATGGACATTTGGTGTGTGGATGCTTAGCTTTTAAAAGTGGAGCACTGCCAGTCAAACTTCAAAAGTAAACAATAAAAACATAAAATTAACCTACTAGCGAACAGGATGACAAATAAGGCCACATTTCCCAGAAGATGAGGCACATCTTTTTGTTTATACAGTCAAAACTGAATTCCAACCAGGTTTCTGTTCCATGTAGCTGTGTTATTAAATATACCTGGATTTAATCATAATCAACAAAGCAATAGAAGGAATCACCCGTTTCCTAAAAGTAGACCTGAAAGGCAACAAATACCAGCTGGACAGTGGTGGACCAAATATGGATCCATGAGGAACCCCACTGCTGAAAGGGGCTGAAGAAGGTGACAATTCTCTACAATCCTCTTGTTTTTAAAAGTTATTTGAATCAGAGGAAAGTTGTACCTTTAATACAAACAACCCGTTCAAGTAGTGACATCAGTATATTATAATGAAGGACTGCAGAAGTAAGTAAGAAATAAGATAATTCAGCTGCACAGAGGGAAACTATTAATCAGATATGCCAAGCAAATATCAAAACAGTCAGTTCACTTCTAAAATAAAAAGTTTTGTTATCATTCTTTTTGTAAACTTCAATTCTATTGACAACAAAAAACATTTTCCTTTGTCTTTAGCATCTGTATTATGTTTGTAAAAGTTGTTTTTCTTGAGGACAAATTACAAATAAACTAGATAAGGTATCATAACAACAAATCAGCTGCATCATGCCGCCTTTCGGTTTATTGAAGTTGGCAGCTGTTGTCGTTTTATATCTGATTTTAAGTGTTTTGAATTGGTGCAATCTGTCATTTTGTGTCTTGTAGTGTAAAAAAAAAATCTTAAATGTACAGTGCCGTGAAAAAGTATTTATTCCCTAGCAGATTTCCCTTTTTTTTGTCAGAAACATTTTAGACTATCAAACACATTTTTATGTCAGACAATGATAACCAGAGCAAATATAACATGTTGTTTTAAATTTAGGATTGTATTTATTTGGGGAAAAGTAATCTAAAATAACCTTATCCTGTGTGAAAAAGTAAGTGCCCCTATTGGGGAAGAGGTGTGAAACAAAGTCATTGATATTTATCTTTAAAGGGTTGCATTTCTAGCTTTGGGACTCCAATGAATGTCGTGGAAGACATTATACATGATTGGAGAACATATAGAACAGAGGTGGCCGACCTAGAAAATTAGTCCAAGAGCACATTGACAACTCATCAGGGAGGTTACAAAGATCCTAGAACAACATCTAAGACACTGTAGGCTTTACTCTCCTCAGTTAATGTCCATGTTTATGATTTTCTCCTGGGAACGGGAAACTGGGCAAAATTGGCACCATTACCAGGTGAGAGTGCCCAGGTGACACCACTGCTGAGCAAAAACAACACAAAGAGTCACCTCACAAGCCTTTTGGCAAAATATTTTGTGAACTGATGAGACAACAGTGAAACTGTTTGGAAGGCGTGTCACCCTTGATATCGGATTTAAAAATAACTCTGTATGTCAGGAAAAGAACATCATGCAAACAGTCTAACATGGTGGTGTTAGTGTGGTGGTCTGGGGTTGCCTTGCTGCTTCAGGACCTGGACTATCTGCTTTAATAACAACAACCATGAAATGAAGGTTTTAGGATGGCCTAGTCAAAGTCAGAACATAACTTTATTTGAGATGCTGTGGTATGACCTTAAACAGGACATTCATAATCAAAAACCTTTCAGTGAGTCTGAATCAAAACCATTGTGGGTGAAAACTCCTCAGAAATCTAAAAGACTTATTACCAGTTATCACAAATGCTTTATTGCAGTTTTTGCCACCAAGTGTAGCACAAGTAGTTATTAGTTTCAGGCAGCGATTCCTTTTTCATAAAGGTTTAGGTTAGTTGCATTTTGGTTCTTTTTGTCTGACATTCAGAGTTGTTTGATGATTTGATGTTTGGAAGCAGGACAAAAAAAAGACAAAGAAGTACAAGGTTGTTATCAGTATAAGGTGTTGTGTTTGTGACAACAAACTACATTACAGTGAATGGTTGTTGTTCTTATTTATTATTCCAGAAAGCAATTACCAATCATTCAAAGAGCAGATAACTATAGATGGCAATAAAAGGTTTGAAGTCGAGGGAAACCTTATCTGTTTTTATCTCAGTAAACAAAGTAGATCAAACAGCCTTTGCGACTGTCTGCTTTAAAATCTTCAACCCCGTCATTTTCAGTGAAATTCTGGTAAACCTTTTATCCAACGGAGGCTGTTGATTCACCCTGACCCTGAATAACCAAGGCCTCCCCACAAACATTCAACAAAACCTGCAGGACACCCTTTCATTTACCAGTGCAGAGCTTTGCAGGTGTTTTACTCACTGTTAGATCAATGGTATAAATAATTACAGCTATATAAAAATGGTAAACGAAAGCTAGAATCTATATTTACATATAAAGTAAAGGTGAGAGAAACAAGGGCATGTTTAGGACAATGATGTGCAGATTTCAGCATTTTTTTGTTGTGGGGTTGTATTTCAAAGCAACAATAGTGCTTAACAGAGTGATTTTTTCCCCCCATGTGCTTTGCTATGGTGAGGTCAAATAGGTGTGGGAAGAGATAAGATGTTGCAAGACATCAGTTTCAGTTTATGTCTTTCTCCCAGACTGACTGGAGTTTTACTTCCTCCAGGGTCTGTGTCTTTATCCACTGGTGTTCCTCTGTGTTTAGATGAAAAGGCGGGGCTATGTCTTGTTTAAAGTCACAACATAAATTTTCCTCACATTTTTAAACAACAGTGGTGTGGATAAAAGAACAACATTGTGCTGAAGTTCTGTTATTTTACTGTTTTATATATATTTCATGTTTATCTCGGAACATTTAAGACTTGTATCTTTTTTAAAGCAGTACTGAATAACTTTTAAAACTTTAAGCTTACACGTGAAAAACACGTTCAACTTCATATTAGACCCTCTCGACCCTCCAATGGCTTTACAATAGACTAAATAATCTCTGTAATTCATGTCTCAGCCTGATGATTTATGCTGCCCTGAAGCAAAATGCCGCCATAGTACGAATTAACAACTTATTTCATAATGAAATGTCATTGGAAGTTTATACAGTATTCTTGTTTATGGTGAGTTTGTCCTGTTAATTATTTAAGCATATTTTTATGACCCTTCCCAGATATTTTCTATATAAAAGCCCTCCAGGTCCTTGGCGGCCATTGTTGGGTCCTTCTCTTCTGGGTGTGTCCAAACATTTGGCTGTCACTCTGACAATGCAAAGAAAGTAAAAATAACATCATATTTAGTGTTTCTGTCCTCTGAGAATTTATTTGATAGGTAAATGTATTTATGGAAAAATATAGAAACAAAAATAAACGATAAATCTGTTTATTGAAGTCAAGACTGTAAAACGGCACATGTGCAGAAGGAATCGGTAGCACATCTCAACAGGTAGCATATTTCAACAGAACACCGGTTCCAGCAATGACTGTCTGAGACACGGCTGCAGAGAGGTTATTCAGTACTGCTTTAAGTGAATATTTCAGTCTGTTGATGGTTTTAAAAATATGTCAGAGATGGAATGTTGTTTTTATCTTTAAACTCTTGACACGTGTTTGCTATTTGAAACTGTATTTGAACTCTTCTTCTTCTGCAGGTATTACACAGTATAGGTTTTTATTGGAGCTGCAGTCAGACTTGAAGAACAGTTTCCACACTTTCCATCAGCTTGTCTGCAGCCCCCCACCTACTCCAGCAGTCTTCTGCCCCAGCATGAATGAAGTCAGTGTTGTTAGAGAGGGATGGCTCCACAAGAGAGGTAAGGAGCCCCTTTGTATTCATCACCCAACATTCAGTGCAATAATTTGTGTTAAAATCTTAATTTTGTGTGTTAAATACTCCATATACATGAAGGGAAAATGTCATGTTTTTAGATCTGTAAGCGATAAAAAAAAAGCCATGGCAGCTTAGTTTAGTCACTCTCAGCTGATTCTCAGATTGTAATCTGGAGGTTGAAAGTGACTGAATTATCTGTGGAGGGAAGTGGTCAAATAATGAAACAGAGAGTCTGCTTTCAGGTGAATATATCAAAACATGGCGTCCTCGTTACTTCATCTTGAAAAGTGATGGCTCGTTTATCGGATACAAAGACAAGCCTGAGGTGTCCAGTGATCCCAGCCAACCTCCACTCAACAACTTCTCGGTCGCAGGTCTGTTTTTTAAATTCTTCTTCTGCCTGGAACGTTTCAGTGTGTCCCATTTTGAGCTTTCTGTGCTCTTCCATAAGAGACTTTCATGTCAACTGATTTATATAGAGTGCCAGCTGATGAAGACAGAACGGCCCAGGCCCAACACGTTCGTCATTAGATGTCTGCAGTGGACTTCGGTTATTGAGCGAACCTTTCATGTAGACAGCAAAGAGGAGAGGTAAAAAAAAACAACTTAATTTTCTATCAACAAAGTGACCTAAAAAAACACTGTTGTGAACATCAAATGTAAAAATGAACACTTCTGAAACATATCTGGAAGAGCAGGAAAACGATAATAAAGTCAAATCACACTACATATTTTATATTGTAGTTAAGTGTGGCTGCTGATCTATAGAAATTATATACTTCCATGAGGTCTAGGATATTGTTGAGATGTCAAGTTTGTTTATTTAAAATGAATAAATAAAGTTGCTCATCCTGTTGATTGTCTCTGCGCGATGGACTGGCGACCTGTTTAAGGTGTCGTGAATGCTGGAAACCACCAGCTCTCCAAAACCCTGAACAGAATTAAATAGGAATAGAGTTCTGGATTACTTAAACAGGAACTTCTCACTGAGACATTAGAGTTTCTAATCCTGAAAAATAAAAGTATTAATGATCCATCTCTAGTTCAAATGTTGAAATCACTGATCTGAGTTTTGAGATGTTCCTCAAATGAAAAGAAGCTGTTACTGTTTATTTGTTTTGAACCATAACAAAGATTCATCAGAAATCACACTGAAATTTCTGGACTTCTGAGAGAATCCTTAATCACATGGTTGCTGTTTAATTTCAGGGATTCCACTGTCTGATTTAAATAAATGCTAGTTGACTGTTTTATTAAAATACATTTAAATGCTGAAGGCTTTTACTAGATTTAAAGATGCTAAAGGCTGAAAACTACATAAAGTATAATCATGTAGTGAAAGTAATTTAGTTTAGGAAGAAATGGGAAATGCCATCGTACCAGATTAGACCTGATTATTCACCTCTAACCCAAGTAATTGTCATTAAGTTTTGTTTATATCAACTCTGCCAAGTTCCAAATCCCAGAGACCCCCTGCAGAAAAGCACACAGATTATCCTCTGTACTCTGAACGTAGATTGCAAGGCCACACTTTCAGTTAAAGACTTTTTGGGGAATATGCATTTATTCACATAAAAACTCTGAAATCTTTAAAGAATACCTGCTTTGGGCTTGTCATCAGGCTTGATAAGGTCACTGTGTGTTTTTTTCTGGATCAGGGAGGAATGGATGAGAGCGATCCAGGCAGTAACAAACAGCCTGAAGAGTCAGCAGCAGGATGAGGAACCCATGGAGATCAAATTTGGCTCACCCAGTGACAGCAGCGGCGCAGAGGAGATGGAGATTGCCATTTCTAAATCCCGTTCAAAAGTGGTTAGTATTTGCACACGCAGCGTCTGGCAGCTGAATGTTTGTCCAGCTAAGCTCATCTTTATTGAGCAAGTTGTTCACATTTTAAGCCTCTTTCTCAAAGCCTTTTTTTCTGGTCAAAACCCTGTTTTAATGAAAGAAGGGCACCATTTGTTTTTTGTTGTTTATCCTGCAATAAATCGGGTTTTTTTTTATTTGTGACATATATTTGTGAAATTGGTCCATCGTGGAGGATGTTCTGCATGCAAAATGTTTAAATTCTCTTCATATTTTATTTAGTTTTTATTTTTGAGATCCAAACTCGCATTAAATCAAATGATGAGTTAAGTTGAAACAAATGAACCAAAATACGTGTCACTATGTCGTAATCCGAGTTCCTTCATCCCACAGACTATGAGCGACTTCGACTACCTGAAGCTTTTGGGCAAAGGGACATTTGGAAAAGTGATCCTTGTGAAGGAGAAAGCCACAGGGATGTACTACGCCATGAAAATCCTCCGCAAAGAAGTCATCATTGCTAAAGTTAGTGTTATCACACGACTGTTGTAGCTCTTTTCTCTGCATGTGTTAATTGTTTGTGTTCCTGCAGGATGAGGTGGCGCATACAGTTACAGAGAGCAGAGTTCTGCAAAACACAAAGCATCCATTTCTAACAGTGAGTCACCAGTGCTTTGATTTATTTGTTGATCAAAGATTTTATTTTATCGCCTTAAATCAGTCACGTTTTTCTTGTTTTTCTGCAGACACTAAAGTATGCATTTCAAACAAACGATCGTCTTTCCTTCGTGATGGAGTACGCAAACGGAGGAGAAGTAAGTGCTTCTTTTAGTCACCTGGCCTGAATGGGTTTTATATTTTTGCAAGGCTTGAAATGCTGCTTTATATTATATTTTAGTAGGATTTAAAATGAAAATGAGTTATTTATAAATGACCATCAGCTTATTGCATGTGCTGGATCTGCTATTAAACTCCCATAAATACATATAATAATAAATAATAATGACTATATTAAAAATCAGTGTTGGAGAGACAGACTTAAATTCAACATGCAAGAAGTAACAATAATTCTAATCTGGTAAAACTGTTTTTTAATCCCCGTGCAGCTCTTCTTTCACTTATCCCGGGACAGAGTATTCACTGAAGATAGAGCACGATTCTACGGTGCAGAAATAGTATCAGCACTGGAGTATCTACACTCACGCAATGTCGTTTATAGGGACTTAAAGGTAAAATCACTCAGCAAAAGGAATTTTTCAGACAAAGTCATTTTTCAGCCATAACTTTGAAGTGATTTGCTTGTAAATTGTTTCTTTATCAGCTTGAGAATCTTATGTTAGACAAAGATGGACACATAAAAATAACAGACTTTGGACTGTGTAAAGAGGGGATCACAGATGGCGCCACCATGAAGACGTTTTGTGGAACCCCGGAGTACCTGGCACCCGAGGTAAATTCTTTTGTTTTGGAGTGAAGATGTCAAAAAGGTTGTGGTATAAAAGCAAAAGAAGTTGTTTATTTATATGAAGTATTTCCTGAATCTGTTGTTTGTTATTTATGTGTTAATCTCTCCTGCACCTGCCAGGTGTTGGAGGATAATGACTATGGCCGTGCAGTGGACTGGTGGGGGCTCGGCGTGGTGATGTATGAGATGATGTGTGGTCGGTTGCCGTTCTACAACCAGGACCACGAGCGTTTGTTTGAGCTCATCCTCATGGAGGAGATCCGCTTCCCCAAGAGCCTGGCTCCAGAGGCAAAGGCCCTGCTGGCAGGCCTGCTTAAAAAAGATCCCAAACAAAGGTACTTCCTGTTCCGCAGACTTTAAAACACACAAGACTGTCAATAGCTAGATGTCACTGCGTGCTTCACATCACCATAACTCCTCAACACTTAAAGGGGTTATGACATCAAAATGCACTTTTTTGAGTTTTTTGGGGTATATCATGATGTGTTGTGCACTGATGAGGCCGTGTGAACGTCCAAAGCGAGTATCAAAGTTCCCGTTTGTGGGCGGTCCGCTTTGTTTCATATTTAAAAAACAGTTGAATCGGAAAGCACCATTTTTTCCTACGTGGCATTTCATCCTACGTATTTCATAGCGTCCAATAAAAGTGCACAGTGAAGTAAACAGTCCAACCCCCCCACCCCACCCCACCCCCCCACCCCCAGCCCATACACCGGTAGCTGCGTTGCGCTAGCTTGTGCTGCTGCACTTGAGAAGAGATGACTACGCAAACGGGGACCTGTTGTGTCCAAGGATGCTCAACCCATGCTGGAAGTTTACACTCACTCCCGAAGGATGAAAAAACTAGAGAAGAGTGGCTGAAGTTCATTTATGGAGAAGTGCCACGCAGTTATAACCTCAATTTGAGAATATGTTCAGCTCACTTCACGGAGGACTGCTTGAATTCAAGTTGGGATTGTCAAAGAAACTGATTTTAATTAAAAATTCTTTACCAACCCTGAAGGAGGCGACCACATCGTCAATACCCGTAAGTTTATTTATTTAATAAAATGCTGCCTTGCCTGATAAACGTTTGTTCGTGGTCTGAAGAGTTCATGATGCTAGCATGTGATAGCCGCTCTAGCAACAATGTCCGTGAGCAACAGGTTTATCATACCATATTGTGAATCTATTTTCATTGATAACATCTGACAGCACTGTTTATTCGCTCATGTGATTAGTTGAGTTTTATGTGTTCACCCCTCCGTCTTCCTCAGAAGACATTTCAGGCTCAAACATATACGGTTCTAAACGTCCACTCGCCATGTTACTGGACTGTTGACGGAGCCGAGATGAAAGGCTTGCTGCGGGCAAGGGTTGTAGCCAATCAGAGCGAAGTCAGCCAGGGAGACCCACATATCATTAACGAAAGGAACCGTGTTGCTGAGAAGAGGATTCTGACCTGCCCGTACACCCCCGCCCTGTTAGTTTTTTAATCAAATTCTTTTGAGAGTTGACATATGCGGGCATATCTACTACATGAAATAGCTTTACGCCAGTTTAAACAGTGATGTCATCACACCTTTAAGGATCGATTGAGCATTTAAATGATCCCAAGAGTTTTAAGCTCGTCATGAGACTGATGAACACACAGAACAGAGAACGTCACTGGTTTGACAGCAGACAGGAGAAAATCTACATTTTGATATTATTTTTTTACTCTGTTGAGAAGAAATATGTTAGGAAAATTGCTGTGATACTTGGATGTAAAAGGGTTAAAGTATTTGTATTCATAATAATTTCTTTTTTTTTTAACAAAACTGAAAAAATCATTTTATTTTAAATATGTTTTGTTCTCAGATATTTAGTCAAACATAATTTACTTTAATGTCAGCTTGAAATCTTTAATACATACATAGATGTAAAATATAATTTATTGGGGTGGAAATGAACCTTAAAATCAAGCAGCCCAGTCAGGTTGGTAGTTAATTTACTGACTGGTTACAGTATCACCAGTCCTGCAGTCGGATCCAATGTTTAATGAATAACTGGATCTCTGCATCATCTCAAACCATCGATCGACCTACCGTCTGTTAGAGGAAACGGCGCCTTCTGTTTATTGGACATCTAAGATAATTCACCACTAGATGTCACTGACAGTACTCAGATTGTTAAAACAGCAACTTAAACAGGTTATTTATAGGCTGTAGGATGAAAAGATGCATCCAGCATTATGAGTGATGTGATTTTATAACCAGTGTTCAGAAAGTTTGTTTAAAACGCAGATCACTAAGTCTGTTTCCTGTCATCTCATCTACATTCATTCTTTTTACCTTCATCCCTGTTTCACTGTCTCTAAACTCAAGATTGTTCTCTTCTTGCTTTAATATGTTAGTGTTGATGATGAAGGTTTTCCCCCCCGAGGCTCGAGTTACTGATGGAGATGAAATGAGGCAGAAGTTTGTAGACATCAGTTGTGAGATTATTACCAACTCAACAGCAGACAAAATATTTATTGGCAATCGATCCCTTTAATTTCTATCCCTGAATTTTATACATGTACATAATTTAGTTCACCACCGTTCTACAACAGTTATTTTACCTTTAAAGTGAGTTTCAGTGGAAAAGTTATGAACAATTAATGTTTTACATGTTGTTTTTAGCTTTTAAATGGTTTCAGTTTAGATAAATAGAGATTAGTTGTGATTAGACTGACAGTCACAGTGGAACATGTTTATAAGTAGATAACAGCTGCGTTAAAACAACTCTAATCTCAAACACATCAAATAGGTTCATGTCAAAACTGATTTCTAAACCTCACTGTCATAAAATCTGCACTACTCTGTTTTTCATTATGTTTTATCAGCTGTGGAACTAATTATCTGTAGATTAATTTATAGTTCAGCGTTTGATTCAATACTTCCAGCAATAATTTTCAAATATTTCTGCAGGAAAACCAGAATAAAATATAATTTTCACGAACCACAATGTTGGGATAAATTTTTATTTATGTGCACATAAAATAGAGTAAGACAGGAAATGAAAAGCTGAATCAGTGATAGTGAATTTACTAAGAAACCCCTGCAGTTAAAGGATTAACAGAATAATAACATGAACATTTGAAGTTGTTATGACACGTTTTAAAACAATGTTCTTTTCTGAGGTGTCCTTTAAGTTCTGTATCTTCAGCTATAAAAGAAGTAACAGGGTTATTGAAGCTCATGTTCCTTCTTGATTAGTTTGGATTCGGGGTAACAGCGTAAAAACGGGACAAATTGATTGTTTTTCTAGTTAAGATTTGTGTTTCTGGTAATCAAAGACAAGCTGCCCCCACACACACACACACACACACACACACACACACACACACACACACACACACACACACACACACAAGCTACAAGGAAATGAGCACTAAATTTGTTTAGAAGCCGGTAAATGTTGTTGTTTTGTGGAACATTTCTGATAACTGTGTTCACACTGTTATTTATAGGCAGTGTAAAGGTGATGATGGTGGTAATTTTCTGCTTGTTTACAGGCTCGGCGGTGGACCAGATGATGCCAAAGAAGTGATGACTCACAAGTTCTTCATCTCCATCAACTGGCAAGATGTCATTGAAAAAAAGGTGAGGGACTGAGTTGTTTAAAAGTTACAGGATGTGTTTTTTAAAACAACAGAATCTGTTTTAAGACGATTTTTTCTCTCTCCTCAGCTTATTCCACCCTTCAAGCCCCAGGTAACATCAGAGACGGACACGCGCTACTTTGATGACGAGTTCACAGCACAATCTATAACAATAACTCCTCCAGACAAGTGTGAGTAAATGTATCTGAGCACCTTTTTTTTGAGACGCAGCTGGACTTTTCACCTGTTCTTAACCTTTATGTCTCCCTCTTTTGTGTGTGATCCAGATGACAATTTAGATGCAGAGGATTCAGATCAGCGTACACACTTTCCTCAGTTCTCCTACTCCGCCAGCATACGGGAATGATCACTGAGACTCATGAACAAGCGAACAGGCTGGCACACAATCACAGTCCCACATGCACCCATGCACTGCTGAGGAATTTCAATGACACAAACGGAAAAAAAAAAAAAAGTGGCACAATACACATTTTCATTCTGACACATATTTAAACAGGCAAGTGACAAAGTAGGAAATGAGCACACAAATCATGACTGACTGACTTCAGCAGGTTTTGTTTGGACAGACTGGCAGCTTTGTCTCTGCACGTCCACTCAGGGTTGACATCAGGCTTCCCTGCAGGACCTCTGCAGCACCACATCAAAGCCTTTACACTTTAAAAAACTAAGTGATGCCAGCAAGTACCACCTTTTTACCAGCTGTACCCCTGATTCACACACACACACATACCAAACAGCCCCATGCACAGACTGCATACATAAACCTGCTCAATGAAATTAGAAAAATTATAATCAGAATTTGGACAATTTGATTTTTTTGGGAGGATGGGGATTTTTTTGTTATTACTCCTTATTTTGACACTTATGGTTTTAAACGGAAAGCCATATTTCAACTTTTTTCTTTTAAAAGTTTTGATTTAAGAAAAAAAAAACAAGTGCTCTTTCTGGAAGTTGCTGTTACAAATCAAGTGTAGGAGTTTCCTGCAGCAGCGTGGGGGGGTGGGGGACGAGAAGAGTTGCCATTACTGTGTTTGCACTGCACAAGTGTATATGGACGAGAGGATATGAATGTATGCGTGCAGAGTGCAAGTGAATGAATGATCAACAAAACTCAACCATCCATTTTTATGTCTGTTTGCATGTTTTTAAACCCTGAAACTTTGCTGGAATATCAACAAAAAAAAGGACACTATGCAGAGCAATCAGTGGGCTTTTTTTAATTATTATTTAGGGAGAAGACGTGCAGTTTATGATTGTCGTAGCCAGCTTGTCGCTAAAGTGACTCAGTCAGGATTAGAAACAAAAGATCTGTGGTGTGGATAAACCTTTTGCTGTAAAGGCTGCGTGAAGTCGAAGAGATGCAGCGCTCGTGCACTTACAGGTTTCTGTCTGCAAATTGAGAAACCAACTAGTCGCTGGTTTGGTGACTGTAAAGACGTCCAGGCCAGTCTCGCTACATGTCAATAAAAACGGAACGAAAACATGGAAGACGAGGAGTTTGACCCAGTTTTTCCTCATCCTGTCCAGACTGTCCAATATTATGTTATTTTCTGTCCCCAGTCCAGTCAGTCTCACTCCCCACCTGAATGAATAATCCTTCTTTTTTTTTTTTTTTACTTGTAATATCACTGAAATATTTTGGAATGTTCATTTTTAAAGTTTTTTATTTTCCCTATATTTAAAAAAAAACAGCGGAATCATTGGTAAGAGGCCAAAAAGAGGACTTGTTTAACATTTATCCCTTCATTTAAGATTTTGAGTCTGGTGTGTTTTTTTTTTCCCTGTCTGTGTGTCCAAGCACTTAAATGTGTGTATGTTTGGAGTAACAGCTACATGGTGCTGTTGGATGAGCATTTTATTTTGCAGAAAAAGGAGGAACTACTCAAACAGCAACTGTATCATTAAGTCGAAACAAAAACCCGCATACTTAAAGTCAAGAAGGCACATGACTGACTGAGAGGAGCTGTGGGCAGTAAACTGAAAAGTGCTCGAACTGACGCAAGCGTATGATATTTTACCATGATGGAGGAGATGTTGGTCGCTCTTTAAGTCTCACTAAAGGAACATTAAAAACAGTTCTGTCATTGTTTGTTTGTTTGTTGAGTTTTCCTTCCTTTTTTTTTCTTCCCATCACTTTCTCACTTCTCAGTTTTTTTTTTTTTGGAAGACACATTGTCTTGTTCAAGTACATTATATTAAATATATATATTAAAAGACTCTTTTTTTCAAACTGCTTCTTTATGTTTTTTTTTTTTTTTAAATGGGATTCCAGTGGAGGATTGCCTCTAGCTGTAATTATTAATCCCTAGTCTGAAATATCAAAATCTAACAAATTAATTGCTCATAGTTAGAAGATTTTTGTTTGAAAGACAGAGCAGCTACTTTAACAAGCCTCGCTGCAGTTTGCAGAAGCTTATAAACTTCAGTTAATTTAAAAATGACTTGGTTTTCCTTCATAGGAGGCGTCCTCTATTATAATTAGTAGCAATATAGAATGAATAAAACCTGATAATTATTCAATCTGCAGATTATTGACTACTATGATATTTAAAAAGGGAACAAGGCTATTCTGTGGAAAATCCCTCACGTCAAACCAAATTCATTTCTTTGTTTTTTGTTATATTTGTGTGTGTGATAGAGTGAACGATGTCTGAGTGAAAGTGGTGATTCAAACACAGGAAAAGCAGCAGGTTTTTTGCTTTTTTAGTTTCTTTGTGTTTCTGGTCTCAGCATTGACCACACGGCGGCCTCGGTTTGTGTTGAAAAATCGTTTAAAAAGTGATCAAATGGTTTTTATTTACTCTGATCAACTCCAGCACCTCTTCTCACTGGCTCAGGCACCGTCACTACTCTGTTCCAGGAGTCCTGCTCTGGAAACGGCAGGGCCGGATCATCAGAACCATTGCACTGATGGACTCCACTGTGGAATTGCCTTCATTTTGCTATCATAGCCACAAGGGGGCGCTGCTGGACTCTTTAATATTGGTGGTGAATCCCCAGACTGAACCTCTGTTGGCAAAGCTTAAAGCAATGCTTAAAACATGCAAGTTAACCCCTGACCTCTGCTGTAGGCATACGCTGGCACAACAAGTGCCTCTTCATTAATGTGTAAATACCAAAAATTTAAAAAAAGGAGCTTGATGATGAATGCAGCATTAATAGACGGGGAAACCTGCAGCTTTGTAGTTTTTCATTTGCAGCTTTACCACAGTTAATGTTTCTCTGTATATTTCAATGTGATCAGGAATGTCATACCTGCTGCTGGTGTTACAGAGGCATTTTTCCCTGTTTCTCTTTTTTAAATTAAGGCTCAGAAGGCAATGAAAATAAGCAATCTTCAAAGGGAGGACATTGTCCTATAGCAGGCATTTCCACCCCATTGCAGGACTTTACAATGTAACGGGTGGTACCTGCTGCAGTATGGTAGCTTCTTCAAATATTTGCAATTATAATGTGCCAGTAAACATTTTTACTGATTAACTCTGTGTGTCTCATTTTATTCATCTATATGAATCAGAACCTTGTTTTTTATTTTATTGATTCATTTTTATGGTAATATTGCGTCAAGTTCCCAAACACTTACTGGGCTTTTTTTTTTTGAAGATTAAAATATTTGTCTATGCTTCTGTTATTCTCGGAAAACCTTAAATAAGCATTTAGGTAATTAGAAGACAGAAAACACGTTTTATTAGGAAAGAAAATGTTGATTATTTTTACAAACAGGAAGAGAAGCGGTCCACTCTAAAAGTTATTATTGCTTTGTAAAAGTGAAATTTAACTCTTTACTCAGCTGGATTTAAATATTAAATATTTTGGAGTATTTATTGAGCGTCGACCGGAAGTTCCCGGCGGCTCACCTTGACCCCGGTTCGATCCAATCAGGCGACCCAGCTGTCTTCATTAGTGTCAGCTAGAAGCAGCATGGATCCTCTCTGCTCCAGGCCTCCACCGACACCCGTGGATAAGTAGCTGCAGCGGCCGTGGCGGGGACTCTGCCTCCGGCAGTGAATCATGGCCAAGGCCGGGTTCTGCGACTCCATGCCTCTGCTGGACTTACACAAGAAGGTGGGCTCAGTTGACCCCGTCTGCATCAACTAAATATCGAGTGTAAAGTTAATGAAAAAGGACAAAAAAAAGTTTGGGGTTTTGTCTGATTTTAATGGATGAAAAAACGTAAACTGAACATAAGTAAGAAAAGTGACATTAAATTAACCTTATACACATTCACCTAATTAATACACATTTTTTGGGTTTAGTATTTCTAAACTGCTGTTTTACTTTGAATTATTGTGCACCAGTCACCGTCCTGCACCCAGATCTGTCATGAGAGAAGTGAATTCAGGTGTCTAGTCCCTGATTGTGGAGCTACCAGTAAAACGAGTAGAGGTTCATTTTTAATGTCTGGAAACATCATCATATGTGCACAAATGACCTGTTGCCCTTTAGGTAGAAGAGAGGAGACCCCCTCTGAGGACTCTGGCTAACGCCTGTGGGCCTGCAGATGAATCCAGGATGAACCTGGTGAAAAAGGAGCCAGAGCACAAATGGGTAAGTCTCATGTCCCGGTTTTCACCTGAACCCAGTAACTTTGTGTGTAACTTCTCAGGCCTATTAGAGTTCACTGAAATCTGAGTACTTTGAAAAGTACTGAATCTTGTTTTAAATCAGCATCAACTGGCAGGTCTTTTTTATTGCTCACGCTCTAAAATGTGTTGCTGGATGTGTAAGATGTATGTTTACTTCCAGGAAAGGAGGCTGCCGACCAAAACCAGCCAGGGCAGCATCTTGGGATTCACTGAAGACAGTAAGATGAGCTCCATTTTCCAAACATTGTTTAACATCAGTGAATATCAAATGTAGCTAACAAGATCATCACAAGCATTATTATATTAATAAGACCTTTTTAAATTGTGTCAAAGCTCAAAAGTCAGTGCAGGAGGAAAAGCATAAAAAACATTTTGTGTCTGATGTTTAAACTTTGTCCTGTTCTGTGCAGCAGATGTGGAGACTTCGTCTCTGCTTCTTTACCCCCATGACCTGCAGGGCCTTCCCAGCCTTCAGGCTCTGGTTCCCAGTTTACTGCGACTCGAAGTCGAGGCAGCACTTGAGAAACTGGGCCTGATTTGGGACCGAACGTACGCCTGGGACGTGTTTTTGGACATGATGGTGAGAAATGACGTCCGGTGGCAAGCTGAAGCTCTGTCTCAATCACAGGACATCATTTTTACTGCACATTAACTTGCTAATTTAAGCATTTCATATATTTTTGGGCTTCATCTTGAAGAGATCTCAGGCGCAAAACCCTTTTCCCAACACTGAGCTGCCCCGAAATTTCACAGACGCCACACGAGCTATCCTAGTAGACTGGATCATTCAGGTTCACGTGAGTCTCTTTTTGTTCCTTTTCTAACAGTAAAACGGGTCAACAGCTGCTGTGGGGGATTTTTAGAAATTGATTTTATTTTTGGTATAAATAATACTAAGAATTTAATTAGAATGGTTCTTAAACATCAAACTAAAATGTTTTTTCATTGTTTTAAATTCAAGTTGAAAAACATCCCATTTTCTTTTGAATTTCCATCTAGGATCTGATGCAGTTCCAAGAAGAGACTCTGCATCTGTCCATCCACCTCCTGAATCGCTCCCTGCGACAGCTGAAGGTGGCTACAGCCAACCTGCAGCTCCTCGGGATGGTCTGCCTCTTCCTTGCAGCGAAGAAAGAAGAGAGTCTCCTCCCAGAGGTCCGCGGATGCAAACCTCATCATCTTTAAAGCTGTATGAATCCGACATGTCTGAATAATCTGATATTGAATTGATTACCAACCTTGTGCTGCTTCCAGGTGTCTGGACTCTGCACCTTGATGGACCACTCGTACACTAAGCATCAACTGCTGAGAATGGAACGTAAAGTCCTCTGTGCTCTTAAGTTCGACTTGTCCCAGTGTCCCGCTCTGCATTTCCTCCTCATCTTTGCGTCTGTAGCTCGCTGCAGTGCTTCGGTAGATGTACACTGCAGCTCTTCAAACTTTAGTGCATCTGTAAAATCTGAACATTTATCCACGCTGACATCCGTCCCTCCAGGTGGTGTGGATGGCTCGTTATCTGCTGGAGCTGTCTCTCCTCGAAGGCCAGTGTGTTGTGTTTCTGCCCGTACAGCTGGCCGGAGCGGCCCTCTGTTTGGCCCGCCGGGTCCTACAGGAGTCTCCGACACCAGACGGAGAGGCAGCCTGGTGTCTGGCCTCCAGCATTCATGTCGGCAGGTTTGATTAAACTAATAACTTGTATCTTTAGTAAATGTGTTTCATGTCATGATCTCTTTATGTCTTCAGTACACAAGTCTCAGCATTTGATCCAGTTTTACAAATTAATGTTTCTTTTCCAGTGAGACTACTCTACTGAGGATCATGCATATTCTGGCCAGTGCTGCAGCCAAGGCTCACACTCGAGAAACTTGTGCTACTTTTATCAAATTTTCCTCCCCAGAGACCCTGCATGTCAGTAGACACCCAGGTCTGAAGAATGCTGTCAGTCTGCTGGGTGTATGTGGTTAATATACCAAACTAAATTCTGTCTGAACCTCTGCTGGACCTTCGATTCAAATGTCTAACAGAAGCTGTATTTCAATTCTGTGGATCCTGAGAGTGTGAAAGAGGTGTGAAAGGTTAGATGTTGACTGATGCAGGCAGTCTGCTGCTGGGCATTTTGTCCGACATTGTGACAAACCTGTTTTATGATCTTAACTTGCAGCTGATTGTAGAAAATACTGGAACTGTACGTGTGGCCTTGTCTTGTCATTGTGGAGATCATGTAGATTGTGTCAAGTTGAGGAAATTTTAATGTAAAATAAAGTGTCTGCTGCAAAATGTTGAGATTAAACAGTTTTATTTTGCATGAGTTGTGTTTTCTACGGTGCCAGTGGAGCCGCTTGCTGGTCTGCATTGTTTCCACTTCTTTTTATTGTGGATTGATGTTATAAGGCCTAAAAGTTTGATTATATATTCCAGCTAGTTGGTTTCCTAAACTGTCCCATCAGTAGTATTTTACATTAGTACTGTACATACTCATCCCAGATATTGTGCCTCTAGCAAAAAGTCATTTTATTTTAAGCTTGTTTCATTAGATGTTGAACCTGTCAGGAATCCTAAAAATATTAGTGTTTTTCTTGAACAAATTATCTCATTTAACCATTTTCTTCTTCAGATTTTCTCAAAGTTTTAACCTAGAATAAAGTCTTAAAATGAAAAAATTCTAATTTCAGATTATCTACAAATTTTACCAGAAATAAACTCTCCAAATAATTTGGAAATTGAACAACCTTTAAACTAATTTTAAAATGTCCATTATAAAGAGTATAATCCATTTTAAAATAAATTTCAAGCAGCAGTATCTGGAATAATGTCCAGATATGTTGAATATTGTGTATTATACATATTAAATATACTTGGCACAAAATAAAGACATTTATTTATTTTTTTTTTTTGTTAGCTGCTGTGACACAAAAGTAAAAGTTTTATTTGAATTCCATTTATTTTCCTTTTAAACTTAGCCACATTTGTCAGTAAAATGCTTAAATGGGTCGAGCAGCAGAGATGAATATTTGAGATGCACACGTAATAAACTCATTCAGATCTTCCCTGCCAATGCCAAACAGCTTATTCAGCAACTGACTCTTGATTAGTTTTGTTTATTGGATTTATTGATTAAAGTCTGAAGAATTGAGATGCATTGGTGATGTTTCTTAGTAATTCATTGATTTAACACTCAGAAGTCTCAGCAGTATATCCACGGGAGTCTGAAACCTCGTGCTGGTCAGCAGCTCAGCGACACGCTGCTGTGGGACGGCATCCCATTTTTCAACCAGCATTTGTCACAAGTCAATGTGATTGCGTTGATCACATGAAAAGCATGTCCCAACTGATCCTATGAGTGTTTGATGGGGACAAGGTCAGGACTGTAGTCAGGCGATTCCATCCATTCCACTTCCAAATTCTCAAGTCCAGGCTGTGGGGATGAGTGCATCTTAGAAAATTGAGTTTTGTCTCAGACTGTGAAGATCCAGGATTACCTCTGAGTCCCACCTCCAACAGTGTTCTCTACACTGAAATTCCTGCCAATGATGACAAGCCTTGTTTTTCCAGTGGGAGATGCCGTCCCACACCATCACACTACCTCAACCAAAAGCTGTGCCCCTAACAGTAAATCAGCATAATGCCTTCTTTGTCTTCTCCACATTTTGACCAACTACTGTTGTCAGAAACTGAATTCATCTCTGAACAACATGATGATGCTGACACCAGCAGGTTTAATGATCTTAAATATGGAGAAAAAATATTTTTCTGTTTAAGATTTGGTTTATATTATATTGTATATCATTCAGTCCAGCCACTTCGTATTACCAGCCTTGTAATTAGAGCTATGTTTGATTTTATGTCACACAATCACCTGACACAGTCAGATGCACTTATTCTATTATTTGCGCCCCTTCCCATAGCCGCTGTACGTGCACTAATTTCTGATTGGCTTTTGCAGCTGTTTCAGTAACCAATGGGCGATTCGGTCACGTTTTTTGTTGAATCTGGTTAATCATTTATTATAAAGCAGATCGTCACGTACCAAAACATTGTTTAACTGTGTCTCTGCTGGGATAGGCTCCTCTTATTTTGTCTTGTATTTTCTTTTATGTGACTGTGATAATATGCCGACACCAATGTCCACTTTTTTCTTCGTTACGTCAAACAGCGGAGGTCGTTTTAGAAACGATAGCTTTCATATTTCAAAACAAAAGTGTAGCAATTAACACTGTTAGTAATATGCATCGGTAAGTATTTGTTTGATGAAGCGTTTAAGTGACAGTAATTCTAATAGGCAGCAATTATTGTCAAAACAGTTCTTTCTACAGAGCAAAATTGTATATTTTTTAATTGCGGACTTTGTGTTGTATTTTATTTTGAAATAAACCGGATATAGTGCTTATTTCGGCTTTCTTGACTACTCCTGTTGGCGAATTAAAACCCGTTTCTCTGTAGTTTTATAACTCGATGCATCAGACAAAGAATATTATTTACTGCTATTACTCTTACAGTTTATTTTGCAACATGTTATCGGCGGCTGATATGAACGTGTATCGGCGCAGTAAAAATGAGTTGAAGGAGAAAAAAAAGCCGTTAATTGGATAAAACCGACTGATTTTCACCCGGAGGTAAGTTTACTACTACCGTTGAAAACACATTGTGCTAAACTCTAGATTTTAATCAATATTAAGCCTAGTTTATGTCCTATGTTTCTTGTCTTTCACGTGGACGCCGAACAGTAAATTTTGGGTTAATATTTAAATATGTAACACTGTTATGTCACTGGGAGGCTGTGTTAATGAGTGTCGGAGCAGAGAAGGAGGAAGTGAAGAGAAGGCTGGACTTAAAGTTGATTGTTACATAACGACAGGGCAGAAGCTTCAGTTGACCTGAGTGATGCCTTCAGGGAACCAACTAAAATTTACAGACTCCACTTGGCACAATATAATATAGAATTTCATTGTTAGATTCTATCTATTTATTGTGTTTTTATAAAGAAAAATAAATATGAATTATGTGATATGAAAGTTGAAATGCTTTGTAAAATGTTACGTTTGCACATATTTTTACATCTGAGAAAGAGTCGGATTCATTCCTTTTAGAATAAAAATCACTGTAAAAAGAAACATCTGAAGTCAAATATAGTTTTTAGCAGGTGGATTTGATTATGGTTTTATATTGTAATAAGCAGTTAACATTCAATTACTCTAGAAAGCCACATGTTAACATGCTATAATGAGTTTTTTCCCCTTCTTTTGACTGCACATGTCAGTTCTGTAGCATAACCTGTTTCAGTAAAATGCCATGTTCAGCTGTCCTGTTGAAAACAACCTTCTTCCAGAGCTGAGACAAAAAAAGCTCTCATTCGTTAACTTGAGTTCAGGTTTAGCATTAGTGTTAGTGAAGGTTTGATACTTCTGCAGAATCAAAACAACCTTTGCTGCACGACTGTTTGTTTTAACTCTACTTAAATAAGCCATGTGACGACATGCACTTCCAGATTTGTCCTGGACATGAAGACAGAAGGCTGTAGCTGCACGTTCTAATCATCAAGTTTTAAGTTTATTTATTTATAAAGCGCCAGTTCATGACAGAGTCATTTCAAGGCACTTCACAGAAAAATCAACCAATTAATAATAAAACATTTTCTATGTAAGGAACCAGCCGATTGGGCTGAATTGTTAGTTCAGCACAATCCCCCATCCTGAGCAAGCACGATTGGCGACAGTGGAAAGGAACGACTCCCTTTTAACAGGAAGAAACCTCTAGCAGAACCCGGCTCAGGATGGGCGGCCTTCTGCCTTAGCCAACTGGGGTCTGAGCTGACAGGAAAGAGACACAGACAAACACAGATGTATTTAGGCCAGTCGTCATGTCTATGGAAAGATAAACAGAGAAACAGTTAATGGCAGCAGTAACAATCAAAGCAATAACAATTTGATGGCTCTAGTGGGAATATTTCATCCCTTGTTTATGTGAGATACACCCTCCTCAGAGGCAGCCAGAGTAAAGAAAGACAGCAGAGTGAAAAAATGTGGTCAGTATGTCCTCCGGCAGTCTAAACCTATAGCAGCATAACTAAAGGGAAAGCTCAGGAGAACCCAAGCTAACCCTGACTATAGGATTGTGTAAAAAGGAAAGTTTTAAGTCTATTCTTAAAACTACACAAGGTGTCTGCCTCACGGATAAAAAGTGGAAGCTGGTTCCACAGGAGAGGAGCCTGATAACTAAAAGCTCTTCCTCCCATTCTACTTTTAGAAATTCTAGGAACTACAAGCAGACCTGCAGTCTGAGAGCGAAGTGCTCTGTTAGGAGCATATGGAACAATAAGAGCAATAATCAAAAAGAGACTGTGAGGTATGACCTTGAAGCTGAGACCACATTGTTTTTGTTCTGCAAACCCTGAAACCCACATGGCTGCTGATCTGATTATATAAAAAGGAGAACATGTAATGTTTTATTAAATTTTATTATCATGAAATGGCATGCAGTGATGTCAAGATGCACAAGTTGCCATAGTTACAACCCTAAAGGCACCTGTGTGTCTGTGTGTGTGTGTGTGTGCAGTTTTGTGGAACTGATTTGAGACAAAAAGTGCTGGAAAGAATAAATAACAAGCAGCACAGGCATGTAAGGACTCAGTCCAAATATAATGTGGTGTTATTATTAATAATAAAAAAAGAATAAAAGCATGTGCAGAGACATTTTAGTAAGAGATATCTGTTTAAATCATTCTGTTTGCTGCTGCAGTAGAAAGGTAAGTGAGTGAAAGATGCTCAGCTCTGTAAATCATTATTTTGCAAGAAATTTAACGAACCAGCATTAGTTAAAGTTTAAATATCTCACGTGTTGTTTTAGGGTCCATTATGCCGAACAATCAGGCCTTCAGTGAAACCAGCTCCTGTTCTTCATCCAGTAAGACCGCTAAAGAAAAGAAAAACAGCACAACTCTGTTGGCAATGCGTGACTCTAAAGATGCAGCTGACACCAACAGAAGAGGCTCCCGCTGCAGCTCAGAAAAAGACTCTGGTTACTCCGGTGAGTTAAACGCAAGCGGACAACAACAAGTGCTCCCTCCTCATTTCAGATTGACTTCTGTCGATATAAACAGAAAAACAGCCTTTAAATGTATTATTGGTATTTTTACTTCACCACCAGTTGACAGTAATGTACATCTTTTTATTGTAACCCAACATTTATGTGCAGTTGCACATAAAAACATGAGAAAGGGAATAAAAAGCTGAATCAATAGGGGTAAATTTACTGAGAAACTCCTGCAGTTAAAGTTGTAATGATGTGCTGTGACAGGTGATAAAATCTGTAAATACTCATTAAAAATTTTGACAACATTTTTAAATACCCTAAATATTAGATGTCTTGTAATTCTAAATTTGCTTCAGCTTGGGCTAAATTTGACCAATTCCTTTGCTTCAAATGAATATTAATTTAAAAATCAGATTTTTTTTTTTTTTTTCATAAAATACAGAGATCTAAACATGTCCAGATATGTCATGTGTCTCTACATGAAACTGTCTCACAAAACTAAGTGTAACAGCAGATATTTAAACTTAAAATGTTGCTCGAAACTGTAGCAAAAAATAGGACCCTAAAGGAAAGTGAGTCTTCTGCTTAGGAACCAGCATTTTATGTAGTAACTCAGTTTCCAAAATGCACCAGAGATACAGGAATGTTTTTAGAGAAGTGGTCATAAGAGGTGAACATAACTGCTACAGAAGTTCAGGTAAAAGTTCTTCACTCTGGTGAAATCTGTGACTTTGAGCATATAGCAGCTGGACATTAGTTGTGCTTTTCACTGTCACGAGGTTCTATATGCAAAAATAACCCAACAACATTTGTCTATAAAAATCATAACGACAATAGTGTTTTTTTTTTGTAAAAAACATTTTAAAACTTCAGTAGTTATGTATGATTATTCATGTCCTGCTTAATAAGGTGAAAGCTGATTTTTTTAACGCTACGGGGACGCCGTCATCGTCGACGATGCCAGGGACCTTGTTGTGTTTAATCGAACATAGCTTCCGAACCATAAAATACAAAAACTTACTTTTTTTCCCTCTAAATCGGGAGAATCCAAGCATCGCTCTAGCCCATTCACAAGGGATACAGTGTCGTGTCAAAGTCGGTGTTCCAATCAGAGCCTTTGTCTTTTGCGCATGACGCGCAGTTGTCAATTTTTTTTTTCTTATTCATTGATGTTTAGTGTGGGTTTTTCTTGAATAAAGTGTGATATTCTAATTTTCGCCTAATTTTTTTTAATTTTTTTTATTCTAATACTCTTTATTTCAAGCAAAGGAGCCTCATTTACACAGCAGTTTATGATATTTCAATTCAAAATAAAAAAACAAGGTATAGGACATTATGGGGCATTGAAAGGTGGTGTTTTAGTAGCATTTAAACAAAAAAAAGTCAAAAGTTTATTTCTCCAAAAAACCCTTGGTCCCCAGAGGTTAAAGTTAATCTGGTGAATTTCTGACTTTGATCATAATATCAGATTTTGATTTTGACTAATTGATTACCTCACGTGACCTGTCTGATCTGTTAGAATCACAGCCTCCAAGCCACCATTTAGTTTCAAATTCACATGAGCTCATATGTTTTCCAGTTTTTTCTTCTGTTTTATGTTTATACTACATAGTAGACTAAATTGTTTTGGGTTTTATGTTTGACCTCAGATGGTTCAGACTGGCAGCAGACTGACAATGAGGATCAGCGAAGTAACACAAGTCAGCTGAAAGTAAACGGCCATGAAGAAACTTCACAAAAAGGCCAAAATAAAGGAGCTGGGTTCAGGAATGCTGAGAATCCAGCTGTCAGACTTGATCATCCACCTGTCTACATCATCAAGGACGTGGTACTCGAGCAGGTAAAGGATAAGGAGCAGGTCCTGGAGTAGAAGGAGACACTCAATACTTACATTTTATATAAAAACAAAAGTAAGAAATTATGTTATCTGTAATGTGGGATTTTTGGAGTATATACTGGCTGGTGAACAACAAAACAATACTTGTTTTCTTTTTAATCCAACACATTTATTGTGATATTGTTTAGATGAGCTCAGACTTATCAGCATTAGAACTTTTTTATTTCTGAGTTGTGACCGTTGGTTTTAATTGCTTTTATCATGTGAAGCACTTTGTGTTGCTTCATTGAAAAATTATTTATAAAGTTTGATTTGATTTGATGACACAGTTGGTAGCACTGTTACCTGCTTGCAGCAAGAAGGTCTTGAAACAGATACAGTTTAGTTACCATGTTGTGCTATAGATAGCACCTTTAGAAGGAACAGGTTGAGGACAAACTTTGTCTTTGACAATTCTACTAGTTGAGGACATTTGTGTTCCTTCATCTTCATCGGTTCAGTGTGTAGGAATGTGCAGGAAATGTGTAACTCACATGGCAACAGTTTCCAATGTGCGATCCTTTCTAAATAAAATTATGATGGCAGATACACAGGCATTGTCCTGAAAAATACACCATTGCCTGGAAAAGATTTGTGGTTTTTAGGAAGTCACTTGGCACATGGTTGTTTACAGAGAGTGATAAGCTCTTTGATGGAGTTATAAGTGAATTTGATGTATTTTGGAAATGGAATGTATTTTCAAATGTTTCATAACTGCCTTCTTATTCTTTCTTTTCAGCCAACGATGACCCAGACAAAAAGTCAGATGCTGTTGACTAATGGCATCATATGCGGTTCTCCACCTGTGATTGTTTTTGAGCAGCCAAATTTTACTCCAACCACCCTCCAGCTCCACAAGCCACTGTCTCGGACTTGTAGTGTCAACAGGAAGAAAACCAGCAGTACCTACCTTCCGATTCTCAACTCCTACCCTCGCATCGCACCACATCCGAGCAAGAAGCCACCTGACAAGTCTTCTTCCAAACCTGAGTCCCAAAATCGGAGCAAGAGGATGTGCACAGAGCTTAAGACTAATAAAAACCTTGTGACCGGAGCATTACCTGAACAGCACCATCATAAACAGCCTAAACTAGCAGGATCAAACACAGTCCTGTTGTGTTCCACATCAAGCAAACACTGTCTGTCCTCCACTTTCACTACGGCCCCCACAAGTCTGGGATTTCCACCCATGTCAAGTCACCACACTGTGTCCTCTCACACTACAGCTAGAGGACTTAATAGGAACCTCAGCAGTAGTTCTCACCATCGCCGTTTCCTCAACACTGTAGAGCTTCTCAGACAGTCGGGTCTGTTAGACATTACATTACGTACAAAGGAACTGCTGCGCCAGAGCAACACCACAGAGCAGGACATTTCCCAGCTGCGTCAGCACACAGAGTTACTGTGCCGGGCTGCCAGCCACAGTCTGACTGGTACTGCAGGCTGGAAACATCTGTACCAGGCTATGAAAGAGTCCGGCAGCTATCCCGACCTCAAAATCCAGCAGACATTACCATCGGCACGTCAACCAGAAAGTATTTCCACAGGTGACATGAACAGACCACATGTTGCTGAGAGCTCAGGCGTCCAACCATCTCACCTGTTCACCAGCGTTCCAGAGCAGTCTCAGGTCAACAAGCTTGAGACGAGCGATGAATCCCCAGACAGAGAAACCTTGATGTTTCCTGATAGTTCTACTGGTTAGCACCGTCTGCAGTGCCTTTTGAAGACAGAGCAAGTAGTCATTGCTACAGTGCCTGATCAGCAGCATCCAACAGCTGAATAACCTTAACCTCTCTGAAGGTGTAAAAAATGGTAATGTCAAACACGTAATTAGCCAAAAAACACAAAAAACCCAGAACATTTTATAAATATTGATTTCCTTTATAGGTTTGATACTTTTAGTCAGTCCACATACTCGAACTTGGACTTTTCCATTTTGTATAATCCTAAGGTGTTGCAGCTGGAGGTGGGGGTGGGTTACTATGTAGCTAAAAGCATTTACATACTAAGACCTTTATTACATTACATTACACAGATGTCACTGAATTTTTAAACTTTTATGGTAACATTTGGCAGTTAAATCCCAACATCTCATAACTCTAAATTAAGAAGCAAATTATTTTTGATATGACAATGTAAACTATAATTATATGTTTATTATTTGATAATTCAAGTTTATTTATATTCATGTATATTATTACATCCATGCATATTATTATACATGGAATTCTTCTGCCAGACAACATGAATGATGCTTTGGTCTGATTTTTTTCATCAGGGATTTCACCAGGAAGAGAGTCAGTAAAGAGGTAGAGCTGAAATATTTAATCTAAAAACAATTTAAAAAAAAGAAAAACTGCTCTGGAGCAGTTTGAGTTCAATCTGTTACATTGACCATCCAGGCGAGGTAAAAAAAAAACAGCCTCTTTTATGATGTAAAACATGGTCTGTATTTAGCACCATTTTTACTTCTAACAGTTTTAAGGCTGTGTAGTTGACAAACACATCATGATGGCGCTGCTGCCGTGCTTTACTGAGGGAATTGCATCATTCCTGTAGATGTTAAATCAGTATCATACAGTGTTTTTCTTTACCAACCAAATCATTTAGTTTGAGTCTCATCTGATGAGAGAATATTTCAGGAATCCTACATAAAATCAGAAATAACAGCTTGTAAGAGAAAACCACGCCCTCATTCAATGATATTTATTATAAACGAGTCAGACTTTTTACTTCTCTTTATGAATTGTTGAGGTTTACTTCCACAGGTTCTCTATAGGCCTTAGGATTTTTGTTTTTTTTTCATCAACTTTTTAAAGTTGTTTCACTCATTTTCAGTTCAGTCTGTGTGTTCTGACCATTTTCAGAGGAATGAGTCTTAATTCTGACCCACGAATCTTTCAAACATTCAAAAAGCTCCTAAATTTGAGGGCTGAACTATAGTTCTCGTCTCATGACAACTTTATAATTGGAATTTTAGGTGTTTTTTACCAACATCCTGTCATGGACACATTTTTTCCCCATTTCTTTTCTTGAATCCATGCGGGGGTGGGGGGGTAATAGGTTGATGACACAGAATATTTCATTTGCCAGAAGTGCCATCAGCTGAAAACTTGCCATATATCAAATAAATCAACTGAGAGATGACATATGCCAAAAAGCCATCATGTTTTGTTTTTGTCCTCAACACGTCTAGTTTCTTATATTTTTGAAGGATTCTCTTATTCTCTTCACACCATTTGGCTTATTTTAACATGAGCTGAAAATGAGTAAAAAAAAAAGGATCAGAAGATTTGGAAAACAGTTGATTGTAATTCCAAAAGCAGTTTAAAAATGACCTAAAGTTTGGCATCAGGTTAATAAATTCACAGTACTGTATGTTTGCTTTTAAAGCTTATCCCATTTAAACTCAGTGTTTAATGGATTATAAAAGTATCTCTTCAGGTTCAGGAAAATCCAGCAATAACTTGAGTTTAATATTTCCGTTTTCAGAGGTTTGTTTTAGATCTGATTACTGATTCCTCGTTGATGCATTCAGTCAACTGCAAGATGAAATCTCAGCAGCAACTTCAGGGAAAGTGTGGAGGAATAACTTTTATGAATGTTGCCATCAAGAGCACTTTGTGGCCAAACTACTCTGCATTTTAAAATAATTCTGTGCTGCAAACCCCAAAAAAATCTGTGCTGATCAGTTTCACCGATCTGATGCTCGAGTTTGGCTCAGAACATTCCTGATTTTTTACCTTTTTTGCAACAGAGAGTCGGCGGTCCAAACTGAATGACGATATCGCTGCCTTTAAAAAGTAAATGAGCTTCTACTGAGTTTAATGTTCTTCAAAAATCAGATTTATTTAAGTCCTTTTTATCTACCAAAAGTAGGAAATTAAATCATCAAGGAATAAAGCAGCTGTCTTAGAAATAAGCAAAAAAATAAAGCAAGATTATTTGATTAAAAATGGCTCATATAAGCAGCAGCTGGCATGTGTGTTGTTATAATATCCTGCAGCAATTAAACGTTTCTCTCATTGTGCCTAATAATGGATTATTAACATCCATTACAACTGCTCATAGAAATGTTTTCTTTCTGTTTGCTGATTATAAGTCTGAGCTTGAGTTGCTGTTTTAAGCTCTTTAATATGGTGGTAACGTATTTTAAAGGTAATTGAGTCTGATTCTATGTGTTAAATGTGAAACGTGATGTAAATGAGCAGAGGCCCCGTATCTCACTGTGTTCTCTAACACTGGCTGCATACCCAGAAAAGGGTTTTACTGTAATCATGTTGTATTCTGACAAATATTAGAGAACTTTTTATTTCAACTTTTCAAAAATATATCAGTTTTCAAAAGTGCACAAAGTTCAATTTATAATTTTTTTCCTTGTCACAGATAGCAAATGGAACAGCAAAGAATTAGTTGAACCTTGTGTAGCAGCTCTGTTTTCAGGTTTGGATTATGTGCTTTTGATTTTAGCATGTTGTTTGAATTTTTGTTTACAATAATGAACTTTTTTCTTTCTAAATTTGAACAGATTGTTTTGTGAGTTTGATGGAAATTAATGCTCAAGCTGAGCAGTTCTCAATCTGACTTTACACAGCTCGAACTCATAGATATAAAACAGCACTGACAGCCATACACACACTTCTGACATTTCAAGTGGTTTAAAGTGTATTTTTCATTATTTTAACCTATTTAAATAAAATGGTATCTGAAAAAAAAACGTGTTTATTTTAATTTGAGTCTGGTCCTTTATTTGTATTTGTGTTACAAGATTAACAGCTGCTGCCGTGAAGCATTTCTAAAGGATGGTTGATATTTGGGTTTGATTATGTCCTGATCTAAATAAAATGATGGACTTTATACACTCACCGGCCACTTTATTAGGTACACCTGCCCAACTGCTCATTAACACTTAATTTCTAATCAGCCAATCACATGGCGGCAACTCAGTGCATTTAGGCATGTACACATGGTCAAGACAATCTCCTGCAGTTCAAACTGAGCATCAGTATGGGGAAGAAGGGTGATTTGAGTGACTTTGAACGTAGCATGGTTGTTGGTGCCAGAATGGCTGGTCTGAGTATTTCAGAAACTGCTGATCTACTGGGATTTTCACGCACAACCATCTCTAGGGTTTACAGAGAATGGTCCGAAAAAGAAAAAAATATCCAGTGAGCGGCAGTTCTGTGGGCGGAAATGCCTTGTTGATGCCAGAGGTCAGAGGAGAATGGCCAGACTGGTTCGAGCTGCTAGAAAGGCAACAGTGACTCAAATAACCACTCGTTACAACCAAGGTAGGCAGAAGAGCATCTCTGAACGCACAGTATGTCCAACTTTGAGGCAGATGGGCTACAGCAGCAGAAGACCACGCCGGGTGCCACTCCTTTCAGCTAAGAACAGGAAACTGAGGCTACAATTTGCACAAGCTCATCCAAATTGGACAATAGAAGATTGGAAAAACGTTGCCTGGTCTGATGAGTCTCGATTTCTGCTGCGACATTCGGATGGTAGGGTCAGAATTTGGCGTCAACAACATGAAAGTATGGATCCATCCTGCCTTGTATCAACGGTTCAGGCTGGTGGTGGTGGTGTAATGGTGTGGGGAATATTTTCTTGGCACTCTTTGGGCCCCTTGGTACCAATTGAGCATCGTTACAACGCCACAGCCTACCTGAGTATTGTTGCTGACCATGTCCATCCCTTTATGACCACAATGTACCCAACTTCTGATGGCTACTTTCAGCAGGATAATGCGCCATGTCATAAAGCTGGAATCATCTCGGACTGGTTTCTTGAACATGACAATGAGTTCACTGTACTCAAATGGCCTCCACAGTCACCAGATCTCAATCCAATAGAGCATCTTTGGGATGTGGTGGAATTCGCATCATGGATGTGCAGCCGACAAATCTGCGCCAACTGTGTGATACCATCATGTCAATATGTCATGTCACCAGTGAGATGAGCGGTGTGAGGTAGAGCCAGCAAATTTTGAAGAACGGGCTGGCGTGCACGCCTGTCATATCCTTTATGATGTTATACAACCGTTCTGTTCCTTGAATTCAGATGAGATTGGATCACATGAGGATCACATTGTATAACATCTATCAATGGTGAGTTCATCAAATTTTCCTGGATAAGTTCTAGTGGATCTGATCATGTTTTTAGGACTTTTAGTTCCACATCATGTGATTCTGAGGAAATCAGCCTCCCTCACAGGTAAAACAAAGTATAAATAAACAGTTTCTTCAAGGTTGTATACCTACCAAATACCCATCCTAGTGCCAGAGTTTCAAAGACGGAAAGAGCCATTCTTGTAGCAGAGGTAAGGAAACCTCCACACGTTGCCGAGTCCAACAACATTTCCTGCCACGGCCAGGAGAAATTCCACTTTACTCCCCCAGTGTCCTCTTTCCTCAACTTCTGGCTGCATGGGTTTTGGAGCACATTTTATTTTCAACATCCTCACTTCCTCAATTTAAAATTTTGCTCTCCTTGATATCTTTGTCTCCAGGTATCTTTGTAATCCACTCCAAGTACTGTGTCATGTAATGACCAACTGCATGGTTAATCAGTTTTCACTGAGAGAGTAAAGAAAAAATCTTAGAATGGTCAATTGTTCCTGAGATGATACATATTAAAATATGAGTATTGCTATTCAATTAAATTCATTTTTATTTATAAAATGCCAGTTTATAACAAAATACTTTCAAGGTACTTCACAGAAATACCAAATCATTTAGTAAAAAATAAAATATTTCTTCTCTAAGGAACCAGCCGATTGGGTTGAATCATCAGTTCAACGTAACCCCCCCATCCTGAGCAGTATGATTGGTGACAGTGGAAAAGAACAACTTCCCTTTAACAGAGAGAAAACTCTAGCAGAACTTGGCTCAGGATGAGAGGCCTTCTACATCAGCCGGTGGGGGACTGAGTTGACAGGAAAGATACTCAGACAAATACAGAAAGATTTTGGCTATTTGTCATGTCTATGAAAAGATAAACAGAGATAAGCTTAAAGCTGCAATCCAGAGTTTTCCCCTTTTGGGAATGTGTTGCCACTCTGCTATGCTCTGCATAGCAGATAGCAAGCGTCTGCTGTCATACGTGCACGCGTGCCCCCTTTGTTATGATGGACACTTCGTGGGTACGTTACAGATGCCAGGGGCGGACTAAGACAATAATTCAGGCCGGGAATTTTGATATCATCCCAGACCACCACCACCCAATTATTGCAAAATGCCAAGAGTGAGTTCGGTTGTATGACTATTGATGTAAAAGTGTAAAATAATAAAACAAAAGCTACACATGCATCCAGACAGCTTTTTCTCTTTCTTTCCCTTATGAAATAAATATTTTTGTTCTCCTGTAATAACCTACTCACATCACACAAACTGAATGAAATTATATTTAATCTACTATTAAACAGGTAAATATGCAGCCTAAACATTTACTAGTTTAGTAGTAGATTAAATAAAATAGGTCCCACCATCGTTCACCTAAACCTGAGATTAATGCTACAATGCAGTTATTACATGATGAAAAAGACCCTAAAATTACATTTAAGCCTATTTTCCCAAAATATTAGCTGTAGTAAGATCAAGGGAAGATGGTTATGTGTACTGTGTCTTGTCTTGTCTACAACATGCAGTGGTATATTTTTGACCCATTTTAATAATAAGACATCATTGAATTGAAAATAGCCCTTAATCCAAATCAATTTATGTAACTGATAGAACAAACTAATATTCATAATGGCTTTTTTACAACCATACACCTTAAAATTTGATTTTATTAAAGATTGACTTATTTAAGGCTGTTAAAAAAATAAAAACATCTATTTCTAATCCAAGAAATCTAGTATGAAAAACGTTAACAATTTTATTGACGCTACACCTGTCCTAGATGAAGCAACTGAATATTTCTCTGTTATATTTTTTCGTGTTGCAATTTGTAGGCCGGGACATGCCTTTGTGTGGTATTACTTCCGGTTTGCTATTAGACGTCAGATGCACGCAGAGTCTTGTGGTGGTGATGATATTATCATTATTGATTACAGCTTCCACCTCGTGTCATTTCCTAAAGGGGCGTGGCTTAGCTCCAGACAGCTCAAATTCTCAAAATGGCTGTTTACATGCAGAGAAATTTGAATTTCCAATCACGTTATCTGGGTAGCTTAGCCAAACTTTTCAAAATCAAGCTAAGGTGTATACATGCATTTCAAGTCTACTTTCAATCAGACTAAGGCAATAATTCAAAATTTTCATGAGAGAGTATAGCCCAACGGCATAGGATGGTAGTGTGTCGGATGAACCAGATGCTGAAGCAGATGAAGAGGACAAAAGCAGAGCCGAGGAGGAAGTGGTAGAAGCTGAAAAATGATGAGAGTTGTGTGACTTTCAGGGAGGAATTGAGGCACGTTGGGTGGACAGGAGGTGACTGGACAACTACAGGTAGTGTGATCAGGGAGACTTGGTGGTGGAAAGAGGAAATGAAGGAGTGCATACAGAGACAGAGGTTAGCTAAGTGGGACGCTGAAGGGACAGAAGACAGGAGTACAGGGAAATGCAGTGGAAGCTGAAGGTAGAGGTGGCAAAGACCAAACAAAGGGTGTATGATGACGTGTATACCAGGTTGGACAGTAAGGAAGGAGAGATTTACTATCTGTACAGGTTGGTGAAGCAGAGAAACAGAGATGGAAGGATGTGCAGCAGATTAGGCTGATGAAGAATAAAGAGGGAAATGTACCAACAGGAGCCAGAAGTGTGATACGAAGATGGAAAGAGAACCTTGAAGAGTTGATGAATGAGGAGAATGAGAGAGTAGAAGAGGTGAGCACTATGGACCAGTCAGTCTGTCATTTTCTGTACCTTCTTATTCCTGTTCAGGGTTGCAGGAAGCTAGTGCCTTTCTCCAGCAGTCATTAGACTAGTGGCCAGGTTACACACTGGACAGGTCACTAGAACTGTAGACTACAAAGTACAAAAGATGCGTAAAGATGGAGTCATGAGGGCATTGGGATGAAGAGTTGAAAGGCACTTGGTCCTGATGATACTGTACATCTGTCGAGGAATGGAAGTATTTGTGAGAGGTGTTTTATGACTAACAAGATCTAAAAGAGTGAGAGGGTTCCTGAGGAATGGAGGCAAAGAGTGATGCTGCCAATTGTTAAGAACAAATGATACATGCAGATAGAAGTGAGTGTTTGTGAGTAGCAGCATGGCTTCATATCAAGAAAGAGTTTTAGGGATGCAGTATTTGTTTTGTGATTGTTGATGGGGAAGTACAGAGAAAGCCAGAGGAGCTTCATTGTGTCTTTGTAGATCTAGAAAAAGCATCTGACAGGGTACCGATATAGGAACTGTGGTTCTGTATGAGGAAGTAGCTGAGAAGTATGTTAGAGTGGTGCAGGACAGCAGCTGTATTGTATTGTGAGATGTGATGTAGGTGTGACAGAGGAGTTCAATGTGGAGGAGGGACTTCATCAGGGTTCCGCATTGAGTATTTTCTTGTTTGTTATTTGGATGGACAAACTGACAGATGAGGTCAGACAGGAATCTCCATGGACCCTGATGTTTGCAGATGTTATCTGCAGTGAGAACAGGGAGCAGGTCAGAACATGTCTTTGGATTTTAAGACCTATTAAAGAACAAAGAGAATAATGACCACTTGTCCAATTACAGTTGTATTTTATTTTTTAGACAAAATTTATTGAGATTTCAGGTTCAGATGCGGTTTTCTGTCCTTGGTACTGAACAGCTACAACACTTCTGCTTCCATACTCTGCAGCTCTGTTCCTCTTGTTTGGGTTATTGAGAAATCAGGCTGGCTCATGTACCGGAGACGCTGCAAAGATTAAAAAACATTTATCAGTTATTTCATTATTTGACATGCTGAACCTCAGAGGGAAGAATAAATACAGGGCTACGCAGCCTTTTTTAATTCTTTAACTTCAATTGTGTCATATTTGAAATCCATCTTTGGAAGTTACCAAATTCTACTTCTGTAACAGGTTTTGTACTTCTTGGCTGTATCAAACCCTTTACATCTTCTGCGCTCTGATGAAGGATTAAAGCACCGTGTCCTCGTGGTCATTGTTGTCTATTGCTTTGAAGGGTTAACTTGTGTGTATTTGTTCTCAGCACATACATTACTGTCCCACCTGACTGAGGGTTCCAGTCCCTGTTCCCAGTTTATAGAATGCCCATCCTGGCACAAGCAGGATCGAGGAGAGAGCCATCACCCAGCCCAACACGTATGCCCAGGATGGATACACATACCAGCGATTAAAGGTCAGAGGTTGGTACTCAACTAAAGAACATATAAAAGATCCCTGAGAAAACAAAAGGAGTTTATTTGACTAAAACTCAAGTATAAATGAGGTTATGTCTGTAGTTTATTATATTTATACTTTATTTTCTCATTCTGACAAAGTTGTAGCTCACCAGTGAGATGAGCGGTGTGAGGTAGAGCCAGCAGATTTTGAAGAACGGGCTGGCGTGCACGCCTGTCATATCCTTTATGATGTTATACAACCGTTTTGCTCCTTAAATTCAGATGAGATTGGATCACATGAGGATCACATTGTATGACATCTTTGAATGGTGAGTTCATCAATATTTATTTAAACATTTAATGGAGGATCAGCCCCATAAGATGCTACATCTCGTTTTCATGGGGGTCCACAAAAATTTCCTGGATAAGTTCTCCTGAAAAACCCTGATCACGTTTTTAGGACTTTTAGTGCCACATCATGTGATTCTGAGTAAATCAGCCTCCCTCACAAGCAAAGCAAAGTATAAATAAACAGTTTCTTCAAGGTTGTATACCTACCAAATACCCATCCCAGTGCCAGAGTTTCAAACACACAGAGAAAGAGGATGCAGGCTCCATTACACGCATAGTAGTCAAACATCTGGAATACAAACATCCCTCCCTTTGAACGACAACAGAGACATTTTTGGGTTAATTATTTTTCATTTTCAAGTTTTTGCAAGGAAATTAATTTATCCTTTATATGTACAATGAATAAAAAGTGATTATATCTGTCCCCACTGAAGCAATACATACAAAAGTATGAAATTATTTTATACTAACTTCAGTGATCATGACAAGTTGAGAGAAGAAACATAGAAGGCAGAAGAGAAGTAGGAAGCACTCCCGTCGTCCTGCCCTGCGCAAAACATTTGGAAACATGTCTGTTACAGATGTCATCACCACCTCCATGGCCACAAACTGCAGACAAGAATCAAAATTAGGTGTTATAGTTCTATAGGAAGTGTTGATCCCATCACATGACTTACCTGTGTGTCCAATCCCAAGAGAATGAGCATGACAAAGAAGCAGATTGACCACAGTTGGGGAAGAGGCATCATGGCTACAGCCTGAGGGTATGCAATGAACGCCAAGCCTGGACCTGGTGAAAGCTTATATCAAGTCCTGAACAATAAAGTTGTGAGTTTTTAAAGGTTCTTAAAAATGTACCTGACTCAGCCACCTCTGCGATGGGAACGCCTTGCTCATGAGCCATGAATCCCAGCACAGAGAAAACAGCAAACCCAGCTACAAAACTGGTAGTACTGTTCAATAAACACAGCCATATGCAGTCTCTGCAAAACACAACACAGCAAGTATTCTTTCAGTTTGTAAGATTTGCTTGATACATTTCCAATGTCCTTCTACTCTCCTCCTTAACTTCTTACATTTTAAAGTTAAATTGAAGTGTTCATAACAACAAAGAGTAAGGCTATTAAAACACTGACAAGCCTTACCTGTAGCAGTTGTTGTTGTATTTGTTGTAGCTGCCTAGAGCTGTAAGGCTACCCACACCAACACTGTATGAGAAGAAGATCTGAGCCCCAGCTTCCATCCACACCTGCCAACAACACCAATCACACCAGCACTGAGTACATTATTGACTAAACTGTGGTGTTACATCATTAGGTTATCACCTGAGGGTCCATGAGTCGTGACGGATCAGGCAGAAGATAAAACATCACTCCTTCCAGAGCTCCAGGAAGAGAGAGTCCTCGGATCAGAAGTATTAACAGCATCACGTAAGGGAAGGTGGCTGTAAAATACACCACCTGAAAAAAACATGTTTTTAACTATAGAAAAACTTTATCGAATCGTTGCTTTGCAGTCTAAGTTTCCTACCTTTCCTGTGGACTTGACCCCCTTCCAGATGCAAAAGTAACAGATCACCCACATTACAATAAGACACAACAACACCTCCCACCTGATGGAGCCCAACTCCTCAATCCCCCCTGAGATAGCCAGCACTCGCCGTCTAGAAGTAAAAAAGAATGTATGTTTAACCAGTGATTGTTTGTTTCTTGTGTTTGTTCTTCTTTACTGACATACTCCCAGAATTCAGTGGCTGCAGAGGTTGAATTTGTGACATTGGTCCATTGGAAGGTCTCATTTCTTGTTGAAAAGTCCACACATGCATCTGAAAGAATGGAGGGAGGAGAGGTAAGAGACAACAATTTACATGGTTTAGTGCAAACTGAGAATAGTTTTGATCATAGGACTTGTTTTAAGTTTTTGCATTTCACCAGTGTTCCAGTAGTTGTTGCAGCTGGCCCATGGAAGCTGAGAGCTGAAGGAGAACACCAGGTAAAGCAAAGCCCAAGACAGAATTATGATATAAGTCATACAGCTGTANGCAAGTATTCTTTCAGTTTGTAAGATTTGCTTGATACATTTCCAATGTCCTTCTACTCTCCTCCTTAACTTCTTACATTTTAAAGTTAAATTGAAGTGTTCATAACAACAAAGAGTAAGGCTATTAAAACACTGACAAGCCTTACCTGTAGCAGTTGTTGTTGTATTTGTTGTAGCTGCCTAGAGCTGTAAGGCTACCCACACCAACACTGTATGAGAAGAAGATCTGAGCCCCAGCTTCCATCCACACCTGCCAACAACACCAATCACACCAGCACTGAGTACATTATTGACTAAACTGTGGTGTTACATCATTAGGTTATCACCTGAGGGTCCATGAGTCGTGACGGATCAGGCAGAAGATAAAACATCACTCCTTCCAGAGCTCCAGGAAGAGAGAGTCCTCGGATCAGAAGTATTAACAGCATCACGTAAGGGAAGGTGGCTGTAAAATACACCACCTGAAAAAAAACATGTTTTTAACTATAGAAAAACTTTATCGAATCGTTGCTTTGCAGTCTAAGTTTCCTACCTTTCCTGTGGACTTGACCCCCTTCCAGATGCAAAAGTAACAGATCACCCACATTACAATAAGACACAACAACACCTCCCACCTGATGGAGCCCAACTCCTCAATCCCCCCTGAGATAGCCAGCACTCGCCGTCTAGAAGTAAAAAAGAATGTATGTTTAACCAGTGATTGTTTGTTTCTTGTGTTTGTTCTTCTTTACTGACATACTCCCAGAATTCAGTGGCTGCAGAGGTTGAATTTGTGACATTGGTCCATTGGAAGGTCTCATTTCTTGTTGAAAAGTCCACACATGCATCTGAAAGAATGGAGGGAGGAGAGGTAAGAGACAACAATTTACATGGTTTAGTGCAAACTGAGAATAGTTTTAATCATAGGACTTGTTTTAAGCTTTTGCATTTCACCAGTGTTCCAGTAGTTGTTGCAGCTGGCCCATGGAAGCTGAGAGCTGAAGGAGAACACCAGGTAAAGCAAAGCCCAAGACAGAATTATGATATAAGTCATACAGCTGTAGAGGAGGATCAGCTGGCCTCCGTAACCTATACCTGCAAGTTAAGTGAGAAACATGGCAAAACCTCAGTTTATCCCAGAGAATTGTTTTGATTACATCTACTGGGAAAAATATGTTACAAAATGTAAAACACACAAAAATAGATCTAAAATATTCTACTTTTAATACTGGAGTACTGCGCTGGAGTACTTAGTACTGCGCTTAAACAGACTGACCAATTGCAAGACTATATAAATTTTAAATGTAGGCATGCAGAGTCTCTGTGTTGTGGTTTACATGAGTCATTACACTTTATAACTGAAAACAGTGCGTTTCATGCTTTTGATAAAATGTTTGGTTTATAACAAAGAAAGTGGTAATTTTAAAATAAAGGGATTGCTTTTAATTCCTTGTAATAAATTTGAGTCTATTATTTATTCCTCTTTTTAAATATGTCTGTAGTTGCTGTGTAATTTTTCCTTGTTTGTACAATGCTCTAGGAGCATACTGCCCTCTGCTGGCAGTTTGGTTGTACTGTGCTCTTCTGGCATACTGCCCTCTGCTGGCAGTTTGGTTGTACTGCTCTCAGCTGGCATACTGCCCTCTGCTGGCAGTATAGTTGTACTGTGCTCTGCTGGCATACTGCCCTCTGCTGGCAGCTTTCTTGTAGTGTGCTCGCTGGCAATTTTGTGCTCTGCTGCCCTCTGCTGGCAGCTTGGTTGCACTGTGCTCTGCTGGCACAAACCCCCCCGGCAGGCAGCTTGTTTGTACTCCACTTTGTTGGCATACTGCCCTCTGCTGGTAGCTTTTTAGTACTGCACTCTTCTGGCTTACTGCCTTGTGCTGCTCACTGTCTTTTCATCTAGTCCTTCTTTAGTAAAACTGACCTTGCGCCCCTGTGTGGACAGACTGACCAATTGCAAGACAATATAAATTTTAAATGTAGGCATGCAGAGTCTCTGTGTTGTGGTTTACATTAGTCATTACACTTTATAATTGAAAACAGTGCATTTCATGCTTTTGATAGAAATATTTGGTTTATAAAAAAGAAAGTGGTAATTTTAAAATGAAGGAACTGCTTTTAATTTCATGTAATACATTTTATTTTCTGCTGGCAGCTTGGTTGTACTTCTCTCTGCTGGCAGCATTTTTGTAGTACGCGCTGCTGGCAGTTTTGTGCTCTGCTGCCCCCTGCTGGCAGCTTGTTTGTGCAGTACTTTTTGGCATACTGCCCTCTGCTGGCAGTTTGGTTGTACTGTGCTCTGCTGGCATACTGCCCTCTGCTGGTAGCTTTCTTGTAGTGCGCTCGCTGGCAATTTTGTGCTCTGCTGCCCTCTGCTGGCAGCTTCGTTGCACTTTACTCTGCTGGCACAAAACCCCCTGCTGGCAGCTTGTTTGTACTGCACTTTGTTGGCATACTGCCCTCTGCTGGCAGCTTTTTAGTACTGCACTCTGCTGGCTTACTGCCTTATGCTGCCCATTGTCTTTTCATCTAGTCCTTCTTTAGTAAAACTGACCTTGCACCCCTGTGTGGACAGACTGACCAATTGCAAGACTATATAAATTTTAAATGTAGGCATGCAGAGTCTCTTTGTTGTGGTTTACATGAGTCATTACACTTTATAACTGAAAACAGTGCGTTTCATGATTTTGATAGAAATGTTTGGTTTATAAAAAAGAAAGGGGTAATTTTAAAATGAAGGGATTGCTTTTAATTCCTTGTAATTAATTTGAGTCTATTATTTATTCCTTTTTTTAAATATGTCTGTAGTTGCTGTGTAATTTTTCCTTGTTTGTACAATGCTCTAGGAGCATTCTGCCCTCTGCTGGCAGTTTGGTTGTACTGTGCTCTGCTGGCATACTGCCCTCTGCTGGCAGTTTAGTTGTACTGTGCTCTGCTGGCATACTGCCCTCTGCTGGCAGTTTAGTTGTACTGTGCTCTTCTGGCATACTGCCCTCTGCTGGCAGCTTTCTTGTAGTGCGCTCGCTGGTAATTTTGTGCTCTGCTGCCCTCTGCTGGCAGCTTGGTTGCACTGTGCTCTGCTGGCACAAACCCCCCTGCTGGCAGCTTGTTTGTACTCCACTTTGTTGGCATACTGCCCTCTGCTGGCAGCTTTTTAGTACTGCACTCTGCTGGCTTACTGCCTTATGCTGCTCACTGTCTTTTCATCTAGTCCTTCTTTAGTAAAACTGACCTTGCGCCTCTGTGTGGACAGACTGACCAATATAAATTTATAATGTAGGCATGCAGAGTCTCTTTGTTGTGGTTTACGTGAGTCATTACACTTTATAATTGAAAACAGTGCGTTTCATGCTTTTGATAGAAATATTTGGTTTATAAAAAAAAGAGTGGTAATTTTAAAATAAAGGAACTGCTTTTAATTTCATGTAATAAATTTTATTTTCTTCTGGCAGCTTGGTTGTACTGCTCACTGTTGGCATACTGCCCTCTGCTGGCAGCTTGGTTGTACAGCACTCTGCTGGCATATTGCCTTCAAAAGGGCACTTTCTCAGTCAGTATGTGAGAAACATGAAATCCAGATTTTGACTGGTAAACATATATTCAGGGAGACTGATTTGTTTGCAATAGAATGAGCATTTAATAGACCGAGCTGGTACAAGAGTGACATCACAGCCTTCACACTCAGCGGCACTGGGAGAGGGCATGGGACTTGGTCACGTGGTCTCCAGCTGACATGGGAAACAAGTTGATCCGCCGGTGTAAACACAGTAAAGCAAGGTGGCAACACATCTTGACCAAGACGCCAACGCGGCACAGGATCCACGACACCAGCCACGAAGGTTGAGGGAAACAGTTACGCGGGTGTCCTAATCTCGCCACCACGGTCCACATCGAGAAGAGGGATCCTCTGCAGATATCTGGCCCGGTGACAACAGACTGAACTGGAGACACAACTGTGATGCTGTTTTTAGGAAGGGACAGAGCAGACTGTACTTCCTCAGGAAGCTTAGATCCTTCAATGTTTGCAGCCAGATGCTGAAGATCTTTTATAAGTCTGTTGTGGAGAGTGTGATCACATCTGCAGTCACCTGTTGGGGGAGCAGCATCAAAGCAAGTGACAAGAAGAGGTTGAACAGACTGATAAGGAGGGCTGGTTCTGTTCTGGGGACTGATCTGGAGTCTCTTGAGTTGATTGTCCAAAGGAAGATGGTTTGGAAAATTAAAATCATCATGGAGAACCCTCATCATCCTCTTCATAGCACAGTAACTCAACAACAGAGTGTCTTCAGTCAAAGACTTCTTCAGATCCGCTGCAGCACAGACCGCTACAGGAGATCTTTTTTGCCCACAGCTATAACCTTCTACAATGGTTCCCTGAAGAAGAACTGAGCTACGACAACACTTAATTTCCCTTCAGGGATTAATAAAGTATTTTTGATTTGATTGATCTGGAGCACCAATCGCCAAGTGCAAAACCAGTCTCTGCTTGACTTAACACCCAACCGAGAGCCTCATTTCCTTTATTTCTTCTGTCCGCCCAGGGCACAGGACACCAGCTGGAACTCAGGTGAGTCAAGTGGATAGAAAAACGGGGGAGGAAAAGAAAAGAGACCCACGATCATAGCACATAACAGCAGAGACAAATCCACAAGAAATCTGGGTTGGAATGACGGCATAGATTGCACAAATGAACCAAAATAGGAGGCGAGCAGTGGCGAGGCCAAGCACAGGCGCAATCTTGCTCACCATGATTGAGAACAGAGTAACAGCTTATGCTGACTGTTGAGAGCCAAGCTGGAAGAGGCCCTTGTACAAGTAAGATTTTGTAACTCAAATTTAATCCTATTGATTGATTGATTGTTTTAATGATTGATTCAGTCCTTTACTTGATTTTTGCTCCATCACTCAAATAAAAAACACACAGAAAAAGCCCACAGTTTCCTCATTCATTCCATTAGAGATGGTGTGTTTTTGAATTCTATACTTGTAAGGATAAAGTAAGGATGTAATGCACTAAATAACCTAACCAACTCATCTAATCAACCAAGACAATTTGGCTCCCACAAGAAATGTTGGATGGCAATAGATCTAAATATGCACCACATCTATATGTTACTGTTTACTGTTTGTTTTCTGTCCTTCAGAATTGCAAAGTCCAGAAGAATTTACCTTCTGCCAGTGGACACATCTTCCTCCAACAGGTGATGCCTCCCTCCTGGGTGTACTGACCAATGGTTGTCTCCAGAAGAAACAGAGGAACACCACAGGTCACCACAAATACCATATATGGCACCAAGAAGGCTCCTGAATTTACAAAATACAGAAAACTGTATCACAACATCCAACATACATTTATATAAAGTAATGTACGCTGCTCAAAAAGTTATTTCCATTTCAATTTTTCTATAAAGTGCCAGTTCAGTTCATAACAAAAGTGTTTTCAAAGCACTTTGCAGAAGCATTTATTCCAAATGCAACATTAGCTTTATGAAGATATTAATCAGATACAGTAAGTTATAATGCCAATAAGTAAAAAATGTCCTGTTTAAGGAATCAGACTATTTGGTTGAATCATCAGTTCAAAACAATTTGTAGCAGGTTTTCTCAAATTTTCTGGAGAGCTTCTATGATGTGATTCAGTAAGGTAGCTAAAAATGTGAGCATATGTGATCTGCATCCAATTCTAAATGTTTAAATCCTCAACACTTGAAGAAACTGCATTAGCATGTACTGTTTGCACATGAGCAAATGCTGGGTCCGGTCTGCGTTGGAAGCCACACCTATGATTAATGCAAGGTCTCATGGGGGCTAGGAATAAGGTGGATAGGGATTATTGGGATTGGTTACACCAATTATTACATCCTTTGTTGGTGCAGTGGGTCCTGGGTTCATCCTTGTGGGCCTGGCCTCATGTTGCAAGAGTATGCAGGCAGCTCCTGCGCAATGAAGGAACTGATGTCATTGGCTGGCCTCCACACTCGCCTGAGCTAAATGCAATCACATATCTCTGGAACATCATGCTTAGGTCCATCCGACACCTCCAAGTTGCACCTCAGACTGCCTTGGAAATGCATTTGTGGGTTTTGCATCAGAGTTGAAAATGTGGGTTGTGCCCATGAAAAATATGCCACATCTTTCTGTTAAGGGCCAAACAATTTGTTCTGTTGTTGACTCTTGTTTAGAACTTCTGGTCATAACACATGTGAGAATGAACCCTGCCACAGAGGTCAGTTGGCGTCTGCACAAAGCATGCTACAGTTTGCCTGATCTGGATGTGGCCAGTGCAATGCAATACTTTTAAACTGGTGTTTCATGAAATCAAATTAAAGTATTATTTGGAGAGAGACATAGTACCATCTCCAAATTGAAGGCCAGTTTTATTTAACAGGAAAAGATCAAACCACAAGAAGAATGTTTCATCTAGACAGAGTTCAGTTCAGTGAATCATTAAATGGTCCTCAACAGAGCTACAATGTTCTCCGGTAAATGTTTGGTTTCCAAACATAAAAAGCCATTTGTGTTGGTTGAAAACATGTTCAAATTTTTTAAATGTAGCAGTTTGATTCATTTAGTTTGTGAATCTTTATTTTGGCAATGGCAATCATTTGAAGACAATAGAACATTACTTACAATAGTTAAAGAGTAACCTTTCATTTTTAGTAAATCTCTAAATCCCTAACTTGAACTTCTGATATGGTTCAAGTTGTTTGATCTTCTTCTTCACTTTCAAAAAAATTAACATTCTTCAAATTTACAGTGAAAGCCTTGTACTATATGTTCTCACAAACTACTGTTTTTATTTAATTATTAAATGAATTGTGTCAATGAATGTTCATTATAAAATAGTGTCATTTTTACAAACTTAGATTGCTTTGTACATTTCGCTGTTTTAATTGCTGGTTCAAATTGATCTTATTTATTAAATCATTTTATATTTACTTGACAAACATTTTTTATCATTTCTGTTCTAATATATTTGAACTATTAGATTAAAAATCAGGTTACATGTACATTTTGTATTGAAGAAAATTTCTCCTCTTTTGCATGAATTAAACAGAAAAGGCAAATGAATCATCATTTTATCAGCTTACCGCCTCCATTTTTGTAACAGAGGTAAGGAAACCTCCACACGTTGCCGAGTCCAACAACATTTCCTGCCACGGCCAGGAGAAATTCCACTTTACTCCCCCAGTGTCCTCTTTCCTCAACTTCTGGCTGCATGGGTTTTGGAGCACATTTTATTTTCAACATCTTTTTGCTCTCCTTTATCTCTTTGTCTCCAGGTATCTTTGTAATCCACTCCAAGTACTGTGTCATGTAATGACCAACTGCATGGTTAATCAGTTTTCACTGGGAGAGTAAAGAAAAAATCTTAGAATGGTCAATTGTTCCTGAGATGATACATATTAAAATATGAGTATTGCTATTCAAAAATTCATTTTTATTTATAAAATGCCAGTTCATAACAAAATACTTTCAAGGCACTTTACAGAAATACCAAATTATTTAGTAAAAAATAAAATATTTCCTTTCTAAGGAACCAGCCGATTGGGTTGAATCATCAGTTCAACATAACCCCCCCATCCTGAGCAGTATGATTGGTGACAGTGGAAAAGAACAACTCCCCTTTTACCGTTGTAGATCTAGAAAAAGCATATGCCATGGTACAGAGAGAGAAACTGTGGTTCCTGTTTGTCTGTGAGGAGACACACATTCCTCTTCTGCTCCCACTGCAACCCACCCCACCCCCACACTCCTGCATGTGTGTGTTATGGTGCATTCACACCAGCCACTTTGTCAACGTCACGTAACGCTGATAACGCTCAAAATTTGACGTTTGAAGTTGAAGCTCATAACGCCTGCCAGTCAGAGAGCATAGGCGTTAAAGCTGGCTCGTAAAGCCTGACCGAAAAAGAGCGCGAAGGAGGGGCTTCCTTTGTTATCGGATGTTCGGAGCTATGGCGGATCATATTGAGACAGTGGCTTGGATTTATTTACTTCATAGATCTAGACAACGTCGACGTCGGGTGCATCAGCGCCGTTTGTGGATACACCCCATTCTTCAGATGCGTTCTGAGTTTGGTGAGTTTAACCATTTGCTCCAGGAGCTACGTTTGGATGAGATTAATTTATCTTCCATTTTGGCTGATCCCGCTTCTTTCCGGCTACGTGCTGTGACATCTTACGTCACTACGATGAGACGCTCTGATTGGTTGACATGCCGCTTCAAGAGTGTTAAGAGCGTCAAAAGTTCAGCTAGCTGAACTTTGACCTTTTCTAGCTTTTCAAGCTTTTCAAGCGTCAACGCCTGAAACGCTAGAAAAGCTTGAAAAGTTGCCGCTCATAATGCTCACAAAGCGCCGCAGAGCCGTTGACGTCTGTCTGACGCCCGTCCACCATAGACTTTACATATAAACTTGCCGCTTTTGAAGTTGATGGTTGGGCCGGTGTGAATGCACCTTAACTCTTGAGTCTCCTCTCTGCAAGTTCTTTGAACTCGAAATTATGGATCTGGAATTGTGGTCACTTAATGCACTGGACAAATCTGAGGCTCGCGAAGAGGAAGCCATCAAAAATTATACCTCTGCTCAAAGATACAAAGGTAGGCTTCACTCACTGGATAAAACAGCAGACCAATCAGTTTACTGCCAGTGTTAAGCAAAACCTTGGAAAAGATCAGTTTTAATCAAATAATGGGATATTTCAGTACAAATAAATGGCTATCACATGCATACAGACAACTAATACAGCACTGGCACACATAAGTGAGGAATGGTTAACATGCCTGGATGAAAAGAAACTAGTCGGAGCTGTGTTTTTGGACTGTACTGCAGCCTTTGATGTAATTGACCATAGTCTTCTTATTGCCAAACTTATATGGCTTTTCACCAGCTGCACAGTTATCTTTCAAATAGATCACAGCAGGTTTTTTTCAATGGCAGTCTGTCTAACAGTGTAACAACACAATGCGGTCTAGCACAAGGAAGCTGTTTGGGTCCACTTTTATTTTCAATATTTATAAATGATTTTCCATCTGCTGTTAAAAAAGCTAGTGTTGTAATGTATGCTGAGGATGTCACTCTGGTCACTGCTACTTTAACAATACCAGAACTGAATGAGTGTCTACAGCAAGAGCAGTGGACTAGGTAAAAAAGAACAAACTGGTACTAAACATTTCTAAAACTGTATGACATTTTGCGGTAGCTCTATGTTACCAAATATTGCCTCTCTCAATTTGCAAATTGGGGACATCAAGATGGAGCAGGTCACCAAATTCAAACTGCTGGGCATCAGAATAGACAACCTCATATCCTGGTCAGATCAGATCAACCACATACTCACTATGATGGGCCGGGGAATTTCCATGTCAAGATGTTCTGCATATTGTTCAGCCACTGTATTGAAAAATGTTATTCAAAGTCTTGTTTTATCTCCCTTACAGCAGTAGTTTGGTCCAGTGCAGCCCAGAAACATCTAAGAAAACTGGTAGCAGCTAGGGTAGCTTTGCACTGTCATTTTCGCACCAATGTGGATGAGATGCATCTCAAACTATCCTGGTTAACTGTGGAGGCAAAAGTAAAATACAGCCTTCTGCTGTTTATGCAAAAGGTCATGATTAACAATATACATCATTATTTTCAAGAAAGAATATTATTTAGTGGATACTGTCATGAGCACATAACACGCCAAGTCAGTAACAACCCGATCATAGTTCCATGCTCTAGAAGTAATTTCATGAAAAAACTATTCTATCCAGAGGTACTATTGAGTGGAATTTACTTCCATGTGGTATCAGGGATATTCAAAATCATAACATTTTTAAGAAGTCTATAAAAAAGATTTTATTGTCTTAAAGTATTGTGCATTTTAATTATTCTTACTGTCGTAATTGAATAAGGGCTTCCATGCTGCACCGCCTGCTCAGGTTCACTTTGGCCGGTATCGGTGTAAAAAACTAAAATGTTGAATCAAGTATGTATGTTTTACTCACATGTACTGTTAATTGTATTTTTGTATTTTAATATTGTGGACCCCAGGAAGACTAGCAACCACGGCTGTGGAAGCTAATGGGGATCCACATTAAACAATAAACAATCATTCCCGCAGCTGGATATATCATGGATTCCTAGGGCAAGTGGAAAACGGTGGGTGTTTCTAAATGTCAAGGAACCTTGCCTTGATGCCTTGGTCCCGCCCCAGTTGCCTAGGAGATAAGAGCTGTTAAAGAACAAAGAGAATAATGACTACTTGTCCAATTAAATCTAGATTTTATTTTTTAGACACAAAATTTATTGAGATTGCAGTTTCAGATGCAGTTTTCTGTCTGTTGAACAGCTACAACACTTCTGGTTCCATATGCTGCAGTTCTGTTCCTCTTGTTTGGGTTTTTGAGAAGTCAGAAACAGGCTGGCTCAGGTACCGGAGATGCTGCAAAGATACAAAAGAATATTTAGCAATTATTCCATCATCTGACATGCTGAACCTTATTTGATCAAGTTGAAAACTCCAACTCACTTAGACAAAATGCACATCTGGAGAATTTGTATAGACTTGTCTCTAAAAGGTTTAATTCTGTTCCAGGTTTTTATGAACTTTTAAAAAATAAATTATAAAACAAACTGATGTGCTTATTTTATCTGAATTTAAGATCCTTTGGTTTATTTTCCAGATTTTAAAACAAGGCTTGTGAAGCACAAACATAGAGCTTTAATTTTTTCAGTAATCTACAGTGGTAGAATCTTAACATATACATCGTTAGTTAGGTAGTTTACTGTGCCCTGATGGCAGTAAGTGTCTGAGTTGTTTTTGTAGGACCCAAAATCTGGTGGGGACTGTGAGGACTCAGGGATAGAAATAAATACTTTTAATAAATGCCAAAATAAAAGACTGACTTGGATGCAAAACAGTTTACTCCCCAAAAAACAAGGAAATCCCAAGGGACTTGAGGGACACACTGCACAGTAACACAAGAGGATCCGATAAGGGTTCAGACTCAGAGGGGATAATAAATACATGGGGAGGCTGATGAGGAGACAAGAGACAGCTGGGCACAAAAACAAATGAGCAAACTCAGTCACAGAAGGGAGAACCAAGGACAAGAGAATGAAACAGTCAACTGAAAGAATCTAAACAGAGGTGCAAGAAGATAGACAGACAGACACCTTATTTATCCCCCCAAAAAAGGGGAAATTCGCTTGGTCCAATGCTCAGGCATCCAGACATAAATATTAAATTAAGAAAATAATAAATAACATTTAGTAAACATGTTGGATGTCCTTGTTGAACAGGCTAATAGCTGCAGGGACAAACGATGTGCTGAAGCTCTCACTCCTGCATCTCAGAGAGATCAACCTTTCACTGCAGCTGCTTTTCTGATTGGTGAGGACATCATGGATGAGGTGTTTAGTATTATCCAGAATGCTGTGCAGCTTCCTCCTCATCTGCCTCCACACCTCAGATCTTACAGGATCCAGCACAGAACTGGTCTTCTTGATCAGTTTATCTAGATGTCTGCAGTCTGTCCGAATGGCACTTCTTCTGCAGACAACAGCTGACAGAAGACTGTGTGGTACAACATCAGCAGCATGTCACTGCAGACATCGAAGGACCTTAGCTGCCAGAAGAAGAAAAGGTGACTATCCCTTCCTGTATGCTGCATCTGTGTTTGTGGTTAACTCTAGTTTCTGGTCCAAAACCACACCCAGGTACTGTATTTGTCGGACAAACATAGCCCATAAAAGAAACAGAGTGAGGAGTAAAAAATAGGGACGTAAGAACAGACAGGACTGTGAAACAAACCGACCAAAGTTTGGGATAAAAAACACACTCGGGGAAAAAACTAAGTCGATTAAATTACCCACAAGAGGGAGACATAGACACAACAGGAATGAACAGATGACAAACATTTTCCAAAGGAAATGCCTGGCACATATATGAAATAATAAAAAGAATCAAACTCAAAACTCCTTTATCTTCAATTGTGCCATTATTGAAATGCATCTTTAGAAGTTACTGAATTCTACTTCTTTAACAGGTTTTGTACTTCTTGGCTGTATCAAACCCTTTACATCTTCTGCGCTCTGATGAAGGATTAAAGCACCGTGTCCTCATGGTCATTGTTGTCTATTGCTTTGAAGGGTTAACTTGTGTGTATTTGTTCTCAGCATATACATTACTGTCCCACCTGACTGAGGGTTCCAGTCCCTGTTCCCAGTTTATAGAATGCCCATCCTGGCACAAGCAGGATCGAGGAGAGAGCCATCACCCAGCCCAACACGTATGCCCAGGATGGATACACATACCAGCGATTAAAGGTCAGAGGTTGGTACTCAACTAAAGAACATATAAAAGATCCCTGAGAAAACAAAAGGAGTTTATTTGACTAAAACTCAAGTATAAATGAGGTTATGTCTGTAGTTTATTATATTTATACTTTATTTTCTCATTCTGACAAAGTTGTAGCTCACCAGTGAGATGAGCGGTGTGAGGTAGAGCCAGCAGATTTTGAAGAACGGGCTGGCGTGCACGCCTGTCATATCCTTTATGATGTTATACAACCGTTCTGCTCCTTGAATTCAGATGAGATTGGATCACATGAGAGGTATAAAAAACAGAGTATAAATAAATGGTTTGTTAGAGGTTGTATACCTACCAAATACCCATCCTACTGCCAGAGTTTCAAACACACAGAGAAAGAGGATGCAAGCTCCATTACACGCATAGTAGTCAAACATCTGGAATACAAACATCCCTCCCTTTGAACGACAACAGAGACATTTTCTATTTATTCATTTGTCAAGATTGTGCAGTTTGTCTTTTATGTGTTTTAATGAAATAAAAGTGGCAATATCTTTCCCCACTGAAGTAATCAGTGGTAGGCCTTCATGGCCTACAAGGGTTTATCTTCTGGCCTAAAAATATATCTGGATCACAGACTGATGTTGATCATACTATTTGTCCATGAACACTTATTAATTTCAATTGATCAGTCTGGTTTCTTCTGTAGCTTTTCCCCTGGCTGAGATGCTTCCAGACATGTATTTTCATATTAAAGTGTTTAACCAATTACATTTCAGCCATTATTTTAAAAAAAGAAATCTACCTGGAGGCCTTCACAATCAGTTCAGCAGGCCCTCTAACAGAAAATATGTATCAAGTAAACTGTTGCTTCAACCAATTGGATTTTGATTTGGCAATATGGGATTAGATTAACATCAATCTGTGCAAGTTGTTAATTTCATGCACACTGATTCCATATAGTGACACCAAGGTTCTCTGGAAGACTCACGGTGATGTCAGTGTATTTACACCATTTGATTGGCTAGTTAGAGAGTGCACAACCAGCTAGCAAACTGCATCTGTAGAAAGCTGCATAAACAGAAATATACTGTAGTTGTTAATTTAATAGCTGTTTTGTTAACCCAAAATGGCTGACGGGAGGAGAAGAAATTGATTTGTTGCAGACTTATTGTTAAAGCTATTTTCAAGACAGAATTTTCAAGAAAAGCAGGAAATCATTAATAAAGGTTGCACAATTTCAAATATCATTAATAATCTTCACAACAGTAATTTAACTGTTTTTGAAGACGAAGGATGGATTTGATGTTTAAATCATCCAAATTTTTGATGAGTAAAATGTTGCTATTTTCTTAAATTATACTGAATTTTCATGAGGTTATTATTGATACATTTGTGTGTAGCTGCAGTAGAAGACTCTCTTTATACATTAGGCATACCCAGGCTCTTTATAAACCTGTATAAAATAGGCTGGAAGTAATACAAATTAAAAAAATAATTGTTTAATACTAACTTCAGTGATCATGACAAGCTGAGAGAAGAAACATAGAAGGCAGAAGAGAAGTAGGAAGCACTCCCGTCGTCCTGCCCTGCGCAAAACATTTGGAAACATGTCTGTTACAGATGTCATCACCACCTCCATGCCCACAAACTGCACAGAGAAGAAACAAAAGTTGAAGGTTTTTTAATTAAAAGCCATTCTTCTAAGAAGAGTTAATTTAATCAAGTGTCTTACTTGTGTGTCCAATCCCAAGAGAATGAGCATGACAAAAAAGCAGATGGACCACAGTTGGGGAAGAGGCATCATGGCTACTGCCTGAGGGTATGCAATGAACGCCAAGCCTGGACCTGGTAAAAGCATACAGTCAGGTATATATATATTTGGACACTAACACAAGTTTTGTTATTTTAGCTCTTTACCAAACCATATTGGTCACGCTTCCTTTTAAAGTCCCCTAATAACTAATAAATTACCTGGCACTTATATGGTAAATCTTGGTGTGTTATTGGTAATTATTGGTATTATTGGTAATAATTATTATTATGAGTAACACGTAGGTAAATACAGAGAAAGTACAGCTGCATTTACTAAGAAAAACCTCCACTATTACCCATCAGCTCAATTAGGTTATGACCAGTTTAGATTTGTAATAACTAAAATGAGGGTTGAAACAATTCTTCGAGTACATTGAATAATTGGACTACAAAAAATCCTCGAGGCAAATTCTGTGCCTCGAAGCTTCGTTTAATTTATGTCACCACAGTCTGTTTACTTTAAATGTCTGTACAATCGCCCGGTGCCACACAGACGCTGCACTGAATGCACACGCAGATACAGTATATTGGCACATTGGCAGCCTGCCCCTCCTTAAAGAGGCCATTTCATACAAATTTAGGACTTTGTGGTTATTTCTTAAGTATTAACCAGTAATATGAAACATTTTATATATAAAAAACTTCAGGAAACACTTATTAACAGACCTTTCAATCTGTCTGCGTTAAAAATTGGGTGGTTCCAGCTCCTTCCGTCAGGCTGCTTTGTCAGGATTCGGCAGCAGCTCGTTCATATTCATTTTTCAAATTTGCTGGACTCTGATTAGCTAACAAATTAGCCTATGAGATCAAGGTATACTGTTTCCTGCCTGTCTTTCATATTTTATAACACGCTATTGATATAATATTTTTCAAACATAAAAGTGTCGTTTATTAGCGTACTTGATTACAGAACTATTCGATAGCTGCAGCCCTAACTAAAATTAAGATAGTACCTTCCAATAAATTACCTTTTTTTGCATGTCCTTCAGAGTTTTATTTTTAAGCATTTACCTTGTACTTAACTGTAACAGCCCCTGAAATGAGGAGACTTTGTATAAAAATAGTTGTAATTCCTAAATGTTTCATAGGATATTTTTGGTCCCCTTGAATTAAACCTGAAAATCTGCACTTCAATTGCATCTCAGTTGTTTCATTTGAGCTTTAAAATTGTGTTACTGTCCAAATATTTCTGGACCTAACCAGGGCCGGTTCTGGGCATAGGCAGACTAGGCAATTGCCTAGGGCACCCTCTGCTGGTGGGGGTGGCAATTTTTTTTTTTAGCAAACTGTTGGACACACCATTCATCTCATGTAAAGAGCAAAATAAGTAATGATTAAATATCTATCTATCATCTCTACTGTTCATTTTAGTATACAGTGGGGCAAAAAAGTATTTAGTCAGCCACCAATTGTGTAAGTTCTCCCACTTAAAAAGATCAGAGAGGCCTGTAATTTTCATCATAGGTATACCTCAACTATGAGAGACAAAATGAGG
>SSNP01000301.1:64218-85590 GCA_006937955.1 Pachypanchax playfairii
GCTTTGGGGCTGTTTTTCTGAAAGGGGACCAGGACGACTGATCCGTGTAAAGGAAAGAATGAATGGGGCCATGTATCGTAAGATTTTGAGTGAAAACCTCCTTCCATCAGCAAGGGCATTGAAAATGAGACGTGGCTGGGTCTTTCAGCATGACAATGATCCCAAACACACCACCCGGGCAACGAAGGAGTGGCTTCGTAAGAAGCATTTCAAGGTCCTGGAGTGGCCTAGCCAGTCTCCAGATTTCAACCCCATAGAAAATCTCTGGAGGGAGTTGAAAGTCCGTGTTGCCCAGCGTCAGCCCCAAAACATCACTGCTCTAGAGGAGATCTGCATGGAGGAATGGGCCAAAATACCAGCAACAGTGTGTGAAAACCTTGTGAAGACTTACAGAAAACGTTTGACCTCTGTCATTGCCAACAAAGGCTATATAACAAAGTATTGAGATTAACTTTTGTTATTGACCAAATACTTATTTTCCACCATAATTTGCAAATAAATTCTTTAAAAATCAGACAATGTGATTTTCTGGATTTTTTTTCCTCATTTTGTCTCTCATAGTTGAGGTATACCTATGATGAAAATTACAGGCCTCTCTGATCTTTTTAAGTGGGAGAACTTACACAATTGGTGGCTGACTAAATACTTTTTTGCCCCACTGTAAATAAATATTTTTTGCAATGTAATCCAGTTATTGAGTTATGTTGTTTCTATTCTGGGCAGTAGGGGCACTAAAATCCTTTTTCGCCTAGGGTACCATGCAGCTCAGGGCCAGCCCTGGACCTAAATGTATATCAAGTCCTGAACAATAAAATTGCAAGATTTTGGATGTTCTTGAATATGTACCTGATTCAGCCACCTCTGCGATGGGAACACCTTGCTCATGAGCCATAAATCCCAGCACAGAGAAAACAGCAAACCCAGCTACAAAACTGGTAGTACTGTTCAATAAACACAGCCATATGCAGTCTCTGCAAAACACAACACAGCAAGTATTCTTTCAGTTTGTAAGATTTGCTTGATACATTTCCAATGTCCTTCTGCAAAGCTCTTTAAAAAGTGCATATCATAGTTTTAATGTGTTGTATAGCAAAAATTAAGGGGATTCAAATAGTAATAAAGCCTTACCTGTAGCAGTTGTTATTGGATTTGTTGTAGCTGCCAAGAGCAGTAAGGATACCCACACCAACACTGTATGAGAAGAAGATCTGAGCCCCAGCTTCCATCCACACCTGCCAACAACACCAATCACACCAGCACTGAGTACATTATTGACTAAACTGTGGTGTTACATCATTAGGTTATCACCTGAGGGTCCATGAGTCGTGACGGATCAGGCAGAAGATAAAACATCACTCCTTCCAGAGCTCCAGGAAGAGAGAGTCCTCGGATCAGAAGTATTAACAGCATCACGTAAGGGAAGGTGGCTGTAAAATACACCACCTGAAAAAAAACATGTTTTTAACTATAGAAAAACTTTATCGAATCGTTGCTTTGCAGTCTAAGTTTCCTACCTTTCCTGTGGACTTGACCCCCTTCCAGATGCAAAAGTAACAGATCACCCACATTACAATAAGACACAACAACACCTCCCACCTGATGGAGCCCAACTCCTCAATCCCCCCTGAGATAGCCAGCACTCGCCGTCTAGAAGTAAAAAAGAATGTATGTTTAACCAGTGATTGTTTGTTTCTTGTGTTTGTTCTTCTTTACTGACATACTCCCAGAATTCAGTGGCTGCAGAGGTTGAATTTGTGACATTGGTCCATTGGAAGGTCTCATTTCTTGTTGAAAAGTCCACACATGCATCTGAAAGAATGGAGGGAGGAGAGGTAAGAGACAACAATTTACATGGTTTAGTGCAAACTGAGAATAGTTTTGATCATAGGACTTGTTTTAAGTTTTTGCATTTCACCAGTGTTCCAGTAGTTGTTGCAGCTGGCCCATGGAAGCTGAGAGCTGAAGGAGAACACCAGGTAAAGCAAAGCCCAAGACAGAATTATGATATAAGTCATACAGCTGTACAGGACGATGAGCTGACCACCATAACCTATACCTGCAAAGCAAATTAAAGGTTTAAGCAAAAACATGTTGATTTATCCCCAAAATTTAGGCAAATTGGTTTGATTACTGGGAAAAATGCACATTACATTGGAAAACAGAAAGAAACTTCAGAAAAATGTATTATATCTAATCAGATGATGTTTTGTGGAAATCCTCTTAAAATAACTTTATATATTTATTTGATTATTTATTCTATAGAATTGAAAAGTTAAGAGGAAAAATACCTTCTGCTAGTGGACATAGCTTTCTCCAGCAGGTGATGCTACCCTCCTGAGTGTACTGACCAATGGTCGTTTCCAGAAGAAACAGAGGAATGCCACAGGTCACCACAAATGCCAGATATGGCACCAAGAAGGCTCCTGAATTTATAAAATATACAACACCATATGCTTTGGTTGCTGACTCAGCTCAGAAAGTAAATACATTTCTGTAAAGTGGATTATTTCTTTCTTTTTTAATGCTTCTTGGGAATTAAATCAAATAAGTATTAGAAAGCCTGGATATTTCCCCTTTTATTTCCCTATTTGTGAGGAAAATGCATTGATTGGTTGAGCAGCAGGGTTAAGCACATGGGTAGTACCCATGGAAAAGTGCTACTGATTCTTGTTTAGAGCTTTTGGTACCTGAGATACTGACAATTAGAGCTCTGATTTGCAGTACTTGTGAGCATGGACCCTGCCACAGTGGTCTAAGTGCTCTAAGAGTGCCACAGTTTGACTGATCTTGATTGGGTCTATGCGATACAAAGCAATTTCAAGCTGGTGTTCTACAAAATCAAATTGTAGGATTATTTGGAGTGAGTCCTGTCAGAGATATATAGTAAAGTGGATGTCCCGAGAAGATGACACCACAAGAAGAATGTTTATACAAGGATGGATGTTTCTAAACCCTGATCTCATCTATGAGACTGTGAACCATCTTGAGTTCAGTTCAGTGAATCGATAAATGATCCTCAACAGAGCGACAATGCTCTCTGGTACATGTTTGGTTTAATCCAAACAAAAAAAAAAAACAGTTTCTGTTTGTTGAAACCATCACATTTTTCAAATTTAGCAGTTTGTTGACAGCATTTATATTTATTTTGTAAATCTTTATTGTTATTGAAATAATTTGAAGAAATTGCTTCAGATAATAGATAATTCAGACAATAGTTAAAGAGTAACATTTCATCTTCAGTAATTCTCTAAATTCCTAACTCTAACTTCTGACACAGTTCAAGTTTAATGTTTGATTTTTTTTCTTCACTTTCAAAGAAATGAAAATGGTCCAGTTTTACTGTGACAGTTTTGTACTATATGTTCTCACAAATCATAAATGTATTGTGTAAATTAATATTCATTATCAAATAGTTACGTTTTTACAAATTTAGGTTACTTTGTACTTTTCGCTGTTTCAAATTGATCTTATTTATTAAATCACACAATGCCATATTTCCTTGACATATGTTTCCATTTTGTTCTAATGTATTTGGATTGTTACATTAAAAGTTAGGTTACATGCTTGACTATTTGCATATGGCTTGTACATTTTAAAGTGAAGTAAATTCAACCTTTTTGCATGATTTAAACAGAAAAAGCAAATAAATCATAATTTTATCAGCTTACCGCCTCCATTTTTATAGCAGAGGTAAGGAAACCTCCACACGTTGCCGAGGCCAACAACTTCTCCTGCCACAGCCAGGAGAAATTCCACTTTACTCCCCCAGTGTCCTCTTTCCCCGTCTTCTGGCTGCATGGGTTTTGGAGCACATCTTATTTTAAACATCCTCAGTTTAAACCAATGTTCTCCTTGATTTCTGTGTTTCCAGTTTCCTTTTATACCCACCACAAATTCTGTGTCATGTAATGACCAACTGAGTGGTTAATCAGTTTCACTGAGAGTAAATCTACTTCAGGATAGAAATTAATTTAAAGGAAAAAAAACATCTTAGAAAAAATACTTGTTCCTGAAATGATAAACATTCCAATATGATTATTGGTTTGTGATATTCATCTGTATTTCTGAGATTAATCGGAGGGCTTCACATGAGTAAGAACCTCCATATGTCACAACAGGTCTGTTGTCCTTTAACGATGTCTGTCAATCTTTAGGATGGTCAGGGTACAAAGGAGACCATCACAGACACTTACATTGCTCCTCCTTCTTGACTCCTAGAGATACTCAACTGTCAGATCAAATGAGTAAACCAGGTAAATGACATTTTCTTCAAAGTTATTCACAAATAATGTCTTTAAGACCATTTTACTTGAACATCTGGACACATTTTCTTCTACTTCCTCCCTTTCTTTGACATCACCAAGCAGCTCACAATATTTTGATGCAAATCTCATAGCATTGTAAACTGTGATAAAGTTCTGACTCAAAGTGCTCATTGGTCTACAGATTGAGTGATGTACTGTAGGTCCCCCACCCAAGAAAAAGTAAGTAATGCACACATTGCTCTTTTGAAACCTCTGAACCCCCATAGAACATGGCTCATTGTAACTCCCGGTTAGCATGTTTAATGTTGCTTTTTCACCCATTATACTTTGATGTCAAGCGTTTGCTAGTTATAGCAAATATAGGTTGGTTGCACCCTACGTCACGTTGTTAAGACACCAGCGTTCGAAGTGCAGACGGAGGGCCGGAAGTGAAGTGACCTGTTCAAATAGCCTGGGAAAATGCCTCTATTTTGTGCAGTTTATGGTTGTTCCAATCGAGGTAACAGAGAGAAGGATGCTCGTTTTTTTAGAGTTCCGAAAGTTGTCGTCCACAAAGGTGAAAAATGCAGAAAACTGACAGAACAACGCCGGAAAAAGTGGATTTTAAATCTCCGCCTTCGGTCAGGGGTTTCATTTGATCTTTGCGAGTGATTCACCTTGAATGATGAATGACCGTTAAGCTAACGATGTTGTAAAGATGTGTTGCATGTTTGACGTTGTAGCCGTTAGTGCTAGCTACTAACATCTTTACACTGAAAATAAATAAATAAAACACTTACCCTTGCGAAGACCAAACGAAAATCGTCCCGGAGACGTTTTACTCCAAGATTGTGGACCCATCCAATCACAAAAAAGTTGTAGGACTCCAAACTTTTGTAGGCTTTCATTTGATGTTTTGTGTAGTATGACGTCTGCAGGACCGGATAATTAGTGATGTCAACTGCCTCGATTGTTGGCAAATCCTTCGGTTCAGATGAAAATTCACTCATCTTCATGAGGTATGGGTCCCGTCCAACATATTCTGATCAGCTGCGTATACCTCCCTTTTTCTCCCAGGTCTAAATCCGCACAATAGGCACTGACAGGTATAGAAACCTCCATTGACAAGCGCCGAATATTTACTTCCTGCCCTCCATCTGTACTGCGCATGTCATCCAGGTCACGTGCCTGAAACCCACCTATTATCTGAATTACAATATTTTTTTCCCCTTATTAGGCTTTATTCTGAAAATAGTTTTTAATATGAAATGTTTTGCCTTCTCTTTAAAATTTGTTCAACTTGTGAAAAATTGGGACACACAATAAAAAAAAATATTCTTTTAAGGTCTGGATGGGATCTGGTCAAATACTAAAACATCAAACTATGACCCAAATTCCCAAAATGTTGGGAAAATGCTACTAAAAACAGAATACAAGGACTTGCAAATTTCATAAATCTGAAACTAATAGTTTTTTGACTGGACTTGAAATGCAATGGAGACGCAGGTGGTGACAGTAAAATAAAGAGTTTATTTAGCACAAACAGTGGCAGACAAAAATGAAAAACATCTTGGATAACCCTCGGCATCCTCTTTACAACACAGTATGACAAACAGAAGCTTCTTCAGATCCGTTGTAACACAAACTGCTACAGAAGATTCTTCCCAACCACAGATAGAACCCTCTAAAATGGCTCTCTGAGGTACTACAACATTTCCCTTCGGGGATCAGTAAAGTATGATTGAAGTTGAAAAAGTCACAGAAACTATGTTTAGGGTAATTGTGACTGTGACCAGTGCAAATATTTCTTATTTTTAACATTCAAAAATAAGGGGCTAAGTTTCTGATTTTAATTCCATTCTGTCCCTGATATCACAGTAAACATCTCACCTTTCATCATCTGTTAATTTGAGTGATTTAAAGGTGAAAAAAAAACTGTCCAGGGATCATATATTTGCGGATAAAAAAGCTCCAAACAGTAAAATCACCAATTCTACCATACATAAGTTTGTTGGGGTTAAAATAACAATAATTTAGTCGAAGTTCTGTGTCACATTTGAAGAGTTTTTAACAATTGACGATGACATTACAAATGCACAGTTTGACTCTTTCAATTTTTGTTAACTGTAAAATTATGAGAAACTAATTATGAGAAACTGGTATTGTCACATACTGTCACCCTCTGCAGGAATCCAGGAAATGTTTTTAGTTCCTTTGAAAAGCCTCTAATAATAGCAGAATAACTTCAGTCATGATGACAAAGCACATATGCACACATCCCTTTTGCTGTAGTACATGATGTTTGTGCACAGTTAAAATCTTCAGCCGTCTGGTCCGATGATTTGCAAGTGTCAGTCGGTTTGATTAGAGTTTGTTATAAAGTTGAAAATAATTTCCTCCTATTGTGAGATTCTTTAAATTGATCTTTATTGGGCTTTGCATTGATGATGTTTGGTGTCAAAATATTAGAAAACAGGCCTTTGTTTTTGTTTACCTTGATTTGTTGATATAATTTCCAAATGTGAAAGAAAGATTAAACAATTTGAAAAATGTTAATCTCTTCATCACAGTAAAGACAAATCAAGATGGCGGAGTGAGCGGTTAAGTCTCAAGCAGGACCCATAGGAAAATTCGTTTCTCAAGTCCAAACATTGCTTAAAAGTAAAACCACCAAACTTTTTTTCCCACTTTTGCAAATTGCAAAGATGGAAAAACTTGGTGAAGCTACCATAGTTGACCATAACTACAGTGCCACTGTGCTGAGGAATATGAGTGAAACACGTGAAAATGAGACCCAGATAATGGAGCATTCAGATGCTAATCTCAAGGACGGCCAAACTCCTGTGAATAGTCTACAACCTAAAAAGTTGTCTCCGCATGTCTCCTCAGTTGTCTCCAATCTAGGAGTGAAAATGGACCCTGTTCTGAAGATGGATGCTCAGGTCAACAGCATTGTTAAATTTTGCTTCTACCATCTTAGACGGATTTCCAAATTGAAATCTGTACTAAGTGCTCGTCTTCTAGAATTAGTGATTCATGCTTTTATTACATCCCGGCTGGACTATTCCAACTCTTGCCTTTATGGTATAAATAAAGCTGCTCTGTCAAGACTTCAACTTGTCCAAAATGCAGCTGCAAAGTTTCTCACTGGAGCAGACAGAAGACAGCACATTACTCCCATCCTTAAATCATTCCACTGGTTGCCCATAAAGTTTAGGATCAATTTCAAAATATTACTTTTTACCTTCAAATCATTGAACGGTCTGGCTCCTCCCTATCTGGCTGAACTCCTCCATCTTTACCATCCTCCTCATGCTCTTAGGTCAGCAGATCATCTTCTTCTCACTGTCCCTAAGACTCATAAGTCCAGAGGGAAGAAGGCTTTTTCAATCTGTGCTCCAAAGCTGTGGAACTCACTCCCTCTCCCAGTTAGACAGGCATCTTCTTTGGCTGTGTTTAAATCACGCCTAAAAACCCATTATTTTTCTCTGGCTTTCCACTCATAATTTTGATTCCTTCATTAGCTTTTATTTTACTTATATCCTCTTTGTTTCTGATGCTCATCTTTTTAATGGTATGTTTGTATCAATTGTTTTTCCTTTGTTTGTTTTATCTGTTTTAGCTTCTTGATTTTAATGCGTGTTTTAATTGTAGTCTTTTATTGATGTTTTTATGTTCAAGAGGCCCTTCCATTAAAAACGTTTTTTCTGACGTTTCTGTTGAATATTTTAGCCCCACAGGTGTTCTTACCTTCATGTGAAAACAGGTCAACAACTTCTCTTTCAGTTTTTATCTCTTAAACTACGCAGGTGGTGATAACACCCGAGTTCTCCCGAGTCCGAACGGCCTGTATCTGTTTCATCACAACTCCTTTGTTTGTTAGTATTCGGCAGCTCCCGCAGTTGAAACCCCGCCTAGCATGCTTCTAGCTAAAAGCTGTTAGCATAACGTAACAAAGAGGAAAACACGACGTCTGACGTTGCCAGCGGGGCAGGAAACAGTATTCTTTGCTCTCATAGGCTAGTTTATTAGCCAATCTGAGTCCAGCAAATTCGAATAATGAATATGAACGAGCTGCTGCCGAATTTTAACGCAGACAGATTGAAAGGTCTGTAAATAAGTGTTTCCTGACATTTTTTAGATATGAAATGTTTCATATTACTGGTTAATACTTAAGAAATAACCACAAAGGCCTATTAGCATTTTGGTTAGTTATAATGCCATGTTTTTAAGCGCTTTACAGTGGTATGGTATAGTAAAAGCTGATATGTCCCCTGTAACAAATATAATTCATTGAGCACGGCTATAAATTTAATCCATACCAGAAGTCTGAAGTTGAAGTTAGTTAAACAAAAAATAAAATAAAGAAAATAAAAGCACACAGTTCTATGGCTTTTTTTTAATGAGTTAATTAAATCTGCAAGTTTTTAGGCTACTGTAAACTTCAGAAGTTGGAGGCCTATACTAATCACAAAGTAGTAAAGTTGACTTTTTATGGACTTTAATATTGATGTTATAAGCACAAATGCAAACATTACATTTCTGTGGTTGTGGGGGGAGTCACGCACACACAGTCAATAGAATTGAATAATTGGGATTGAATAGAATGAATTATTGTATTAACTAAAGCTAGGATTAATAAAATGCAAATTTACACAACCAAATTAATTTCTGCATCAATTGCGACATGGAGACACAGTCACAACAAATGTCACACTTACGTTGACATTAATATTAATGTGAATTAAAAAAATGAAGGCACTCAGTCAAATCTCTTGACATCTGTATTAGGATCCTGCAGATGTTTTAGCAGTTTATGGTAGCAAGTATTTTTTATGCAGCAGTCTGCTGTAGATTCTTGGTGTACTCATCTGCCTCTGGAGCAAATATTCAGACACTGGACACAACTTCCCACACACAGTCTAAATGAAGAAAGTAGTAGCTTAGAAAAATGACCTCAATCCTGCTGGTCATATTTTCACCCACCAGGGATATTGTGGGATGAATGGCAGCATCATTGACAACAAAATGACCCCAGATGTGTCACTGCAACAGAAAAGGCATTTCTGGGTCTACAAATGTGTTTGTTATCAGCCATTAAAGCAGTACAAAATAACTTTTAAAACTTTAAGCTACAGTTTTGAAACTTGTCTGAACTGATACTCACTGAAAAACATGTTCAGCTTCATATTAGACATCATTCCGGAAGTCTCCGATGGCTTTACAATAGACTAAATAACTTCAGTAATTCAGGTCGCAGCAGGAAGTGGTGTTCTGGTGATTTCTGCTGCCCTGAAGAAAAATGCCTCCATACTACGAAATGACAACTTATTTCATAATGAAATGTAAGTGTTGTTGTTTAAGTATGTACAATTCATTTGTTAATTTATTAAGTTAAGCAAATAAATAAATTAGGGCCGGGACTCGATTAAAAATTTGAATCTAATTAATTAGAGGCTTTGTAATTAATTAATCAAAATTAATCGCATTTTAATCGCATATAAATATTTGACCAGAGAACAGTGAGAATTTTTTTCAAACGGATTTTTAGTATACCATTGAATCATGACTGAATACACATAAGCTTAAGCAACAAAATATTGTTTATTTTTTGTTCAACCAAGTCCAACAGACCAGTGCATTAAGTGTAGAAAATGTCTACACTTGTACTCGGAGTCGGGCTAACGTCCACGCTAGCTGCTATATGTTTAACATTGAGGTGATACTTCAGGCCCGATGTGCTGCGGTGATGTGCAAATTCCTTGCTGCATAGCTTGCACACACACATGCTCTTATCCACGCTTCCATCCAGTCATTTTTTATAACAAAACTTTCCATCTACGGGGCCAATCAAAGCGGTCGCTTCTTCATTCATGTTCACTGTGGTTTGTTGTTGTCCTAAATAATGAACGCTGGTAGGTGCTCCAGTATAATCGGTCCGCTGAAACTCATGAGAGATGTTCTGCGGTGCTTAAATAAGTGCGATTAAAATGCGTTAAAAAATTTAACGCGTTAAAGTCCCGGCCCTAAAATAAATGTATTTCATGGTTTGTTATGTTAAAATGCATTTAGGTTTCATTTGGTACAAGATGATATAGGTTTATCTGTTTAATCACTTTAAAGTGTTGATTATTGAACTCTCACGTGAAGTTGGTGCTGAGGTCACACGTGAATTGCGAATCTCGCGAGATCCTGCATTGGTGGCAGAAATCAATGAGACTGTGAATACAAAAAATGCAGCATTCCTTTCCTTGCTTGAAAAGTGAAGCAAAATGAAGATAAATGGTAAAAGAGTGATATTTAAGGACTTAAGAACCTCTTTTCACGACAAGTAGCCAACAAGGTATATGTTTTACTTTGTTTATCACATCTTAATGCTAGTTTGACTTGTATTCTTCATGTTATACTGTACATTTTTGGTAATATGTATTATATTTGGTGTATTTTGTTTCAAGTTCTCACGGCGTGGTGAAGTATTGTCCTGTGATGTTATGGCATGATGACGATGGCAAGAACTTATCAAGTTTATGCATGGCTGAAGCTTCTGGAGGACATGCTTGTGAATAAACGCCCGTTTCAAAGAACCAACGTGTCTGATGTCATGAAGAGAGCTACAGGAAATGTCATTTGAAGTTTATATTTTTAACAAAATAATGCCTCCACAGGGTGTTTAGAGGGTTGTAGTATGAAAGTACAGCATTTCCTTTAAAAATTATATTCGAAGTAAAATATTATAAAATCTTAATTTTGACAGGCACGACCTTGGCATTTTGTTTACATCTACCAGCCAACAGCTGGCAGAGCAGCGGGCACCATTTTGGGTTGCTTAATACTGTAAATAATCCAGCACAGTGAGGCTGGTACTGTGGAGTCTGCAGGTCAAGCAGCTGGAAGCACCGGGGACATGTGGTGATTATATACCTTATTCATTTGCCATAGGGGGTTTTCCAACATGTGACGAGCAAGTTCAGTGTGAAAGCGTTTTTATTAGCAGCTAGCTAATACGTAGCTGCAGGTTGCTGAAGTGGGGGAGCTTCGGGCCACTCGACTGGAAGACACACCACAGAGGATTTTATTGCTTTTTTGAATTTATTGGATAAGTGGTGTGTGCAGGATGGTGTGTGAGGAGGATCCTAGGAGTGATTGCAGGAAGTTTTGATTTGCTCGAGAAGAGCTGCGGAGCAACTGAATGCTTTGCCATGGACTGAATCGATGACTGAGCTTCAGAAACAAAAAAGAAACTACAAATCTGTTTATTGAAGTCAAGACTGTGGAACGGCACGTGTGCAGAAGAAATTGGTAGCACATCTCAGAAGCAGGCATATTTCAACAGAACACAGGTTCCAGCAATGGCTGTCTGAGACATGGCTGCGGAAAAGTTATTTAGTACTGCTTTAAATAAATGCAATAATTATAATTTTCTGTTTGCAGTCCTCTGTTAATTCTATTTTCTTTCCAATAAAACACAATATTACCCTATCATACTGGCAATAATGATTTGATTTGGAGTTCAACAATACCGATGTCTCTCTTTCCTATAGAACTTACTCTTCTGCAGAAAATGTATAATTATAATAACTGTAGTGGAATTTGAGAATGGCACAGCTGCTCAGAATCTGCATGTCTTTGCACTGTTACATGTCGTCTTTGGTTATAAACATACAGTGAATGCATACTGAGGCACATTGGTAGATTATTTGGGTAGATATTGCATAAGTAATAAACAGAATGAAGTTTGTTAGAGAGACAAAATCTGCTCTTGTTTAACAATCCTGAAGACTGATGCCACATCAGAAAAAACCTCAGAGCCCCAGAGCTTCTTTCTTCACGCTGCAGCCCAACAGTGCATTTCCAGCTGCAACACCCTCTGACACACACAGGGCTAAAAAAAACAAAAAAGTTAAAAAACAAATTATTTTTCTTTGTTTGTAACCGCAGATTTTGATAGGAACACACGTCCACACACACTGTAGGTCTTACCATTCTGAGCAGAGAGCCATGATGCAGCCTTCACAGCCAGAAGCTCCCACTCCTCCTTTGCATCCAGCTTGAAACCATGAAGCCAGATCAGAGCCAGAATGGTGCCGTACAATTCTTTATTAACCTGAAACACAACATACCAATAGGGCTGGGCAATATGACTTAAAATCGTAAAATACATTTTTTTTAAATCGATTTAAGATTTTTTTCGATTTTCCCATACTTATGAAGGAAAGTAACAAGTATAAACAGCAGAAGACTTAAAGCAACAGCTTCTGTGATTGTTCTCCACCGTGTCACTTCCTTTCATGCGTGTAAAGAATTCGGCTACAGTTAGCTGTTTTTAGATAATGTTTGTTGATCACTGCAGTTTTGTTCATCTCGGAGAGGCTGGCGTTTTTCATGTTCGGCAGGATGCCTCTGTTTTAGGTGTTGGAATGAGACTCTGGGGAGCCAAAAAGTGCCACTACGCAAAAATGTATTTTTTAAACCACCTGCAACAAAAAATTTGAATTCATTTTAAATCGATTTATCGCCTAGGTCTACGTACAAACATAAACTAGTAATAATGATCAAATACCACACAGTACCTACAATAAAATATATGAAGCTACTTTCTACTAGTAAGATGTGTTGATGAAGGTATTTTATATTATTACTGCAGTGTGGTTGTTACTGGGAAGCAGTAAGAGCAAAAAACTATTTCCAATTTCATTCATGTTTATCTGGTGTGTTGTAAATAAGCTGACTCTCCCACAAGATACCACGAGGCTGTCACATTAAACTCTACTCAACATGAGAATAATGTGGAAGGAATTGTTGCTCAGGTGCTGCAGCTGAATAATCCTAATCTCTCAGAAATCTGAGGCTATAATAAACAAACAGTTGCTCTTTTTTTGATAAATAATACCATGTTTTGTCCTCAGACATTACATTCACATTAGAGGATGACACGCAAGGGAATCTTCTTTGCCTTCCCATCCCACTCTCATTGTCCCAATCCCAGAAAGCAAGGAAAAACAAAATTCCCTCCCATCCCAATCCCTCTCAGTCCCGCAGGAGACACGTGACCCACTGGGATCCTAAAAAAATTATCAGCCTCTAATTCGCATTTATTACATTCAATTTGCAGCTAGAAAAACGAGCAAAAACGGGTTCAAACCAAGCAGCAGGTGCAGCACATTCTGATATGTGAGAGCACACTGATATCACACCCTTTGGTCCAGCTTACATAGACCTTGAATGATTACATGTATGATGATTCATCATAATTATTTATTGTTCCATCCATCTTTCTTCCTGTTCAGGGTCGTAGGGAGCTGGTGTATATCTCCAGCGGTCACGGGGCAAGACGCGGGGGACACACTGGACAGGTCGCCAGTCTATCGCAGGGCCAACCATAAACAAACAACCACTCACACCTAGGGACAATTTGGAGTCACCAATTAACCTCTTACATGTTTTTGGACAAAGGGTGGAAACCGAACTCCCTGGAGAAAGCCCACGAATGCAAAGTCCATGCAGAAAGGTCCCAGCCCGGAATCAAACCCCCGACCTTCTCGCAGCAAGGCAACAGCTCTACAAACTGCGCCACCATGCAGCTCCTATTATCTTTTATGTTCGGTTCATATAATATCTATATCTTCACCTTTCTGTGAGAACTGTTGAAATCTCATTTGCTTTGATGGGTTTACTGATGTGTATAATTGTGTTTATTTTGACAACAACCCACCGATGCAGGTTTGGACTTTTCCACTTCCTTACAGCTCTTTCCCAACACAGCAGCCAGATCTGCATCAAGGATCCAGCAGCCAGACGCCTTCTGGAGGGAGACCAGCTGAAGCAGAGGGTCTCTACGGGGCTTTGGGGGGGCAGGGGTTTTTCCTTCTAAATAATGAAAGTTTGAGAATTAAGATAAAAATGATACAAATAATATGTACAGTCTTACGATGCATCTGATAAAATGTTTTTAAAAGGGGAATGATTATGTTTTATTTTCAAATTATAAATCCTGATATGGTGAATAATGTATTTTAATGATGGAAATAACAGCTAAAGTTCACGAGAATGTCAATTATCTGTTTTTATTTGAAAGACACTGTCCTGATTATGATGTGAAATTAATTAAAATAAATTAATTTGATCTTTCTCTCACACATGAACATCTTAATTTACTTCATGTGGAGAGTTGTGATTATACTGTTATATAGAAAAGAATCAAGATCTCCTCTATCCAACCAAACATCCTCAGATGACATCATGGTACTTCTAAACAATAAAATAAACAAAACACAAACAAACAAAAAAACTAAAAATAAACAAACAAAACTTATATTAAACCTGTAATAACTGATTCACCCTTTAATTTTAAATAAATAAAATTATGATTGTGACACATGCTGCTGTCAGTTAAACTGTTTCTACTCATGACCTGCTTATAAAAAACAAATATTCAAACAAATATTTTTTTTTTTTAATCATACAGTGTTTCATTTACCTCGTTTTGATTTTTTAAAAACTCCTTGAAACCTCTTTGGTTTTCCACCTGCTTCACAAAACACAATCAAGTTTATAATAAAATTTTGTTTTTTGGTAATAATTAATTGGATCATTTCTTTCCTGTAACTGGTACAAACAAACAGGGAACAAAAACTGGCCCCTTAAAGTTGGACATTTTGTGCCATTTTGTTTTGACTTCAACACAGCTGATTTCAACTGAGGTCTGATTAACAGGTTTTTGTTGAACTGCAATCATTTGAATTTGGAGTCTTCAAGCTGGGAAACATCAAACACACGCAGCTGGCCATGAGGGCAGTGCAGCCATGATTACATGTATGATTACAGGTATGAGCTGGGGTGCAGGAGTAGCAGCGGTGTCAACTTCTAGCTAGCATTTTTTTTTTTCATTGAAAATTAAAACGTGACATGTCAAGTAACTTTTTCTGGTGTGATTTGAATTTTGGAGATAGTCATGCCAATATTGCAGCATGTTCTTTGCTTTACTCTCCTTAAAAAGAGGCTAATCCATATAGTAGCCAAGGCGTTCTGTCTTTGTAGTTCACTATAGTTGTACATTTAATTTCTCTTATTTAAATAACATTCAACCAAGTTCTTAACAGTTACATCAGGATGTAAAATGCAGGAAGACAAAGCATACACACAACACTATAACCAAGGAGGTAACTTGTTAAGTAAATTAGCAGAACAAATACATACCAATGTAGGTCTAAGTGTTAATACTGATACCTTTTATATACATTCACCAAAACATAAATGAGTAATTCAAAATATTTTTTTCTTACCATGAAGATGATTTGATGATGAATCAATATCTGCAGACATGTTTGTAGTAAAGGAGGAGTCGTTTAAAACAAGAAGAGTTATTAAGAAGTCACGTCACAACCACAACAAACAATTAAAACATTTGTTAAAACACAACTTTGAAATGAATACACAGTCATGCAAATGAGAAAATCACAGAGTTAAATCATCTTTTTTTTTTTAAACAATCAGAACCAATAAATGAATAACATAACCTTAGATTAAATATTTTTCCCTTTCTTTACAAATGTTTAATTCTTTGTTTTACTAAAACAGTTCAGTGACACGCTGGGTTACTAAACGTAATCCCTGGTTCTTTGATAACAGAGTGAGGTGTTTCACTATGGGAATCGCCTCGGCGTGACCTACTACGGAAGCTCCATGTCTGTCTATGACAGACAGCCACGCCCCCCAAAACTTTGTAAACAATTCAATAATGATGAGAGAGCTTAGTGTGGCTTGGTGGTGAGGAGCACCCTGGGGGTGGCATGGTCCGCCCACCGCAGATGAGCGCAAGCCGGCTGGGGATGCCACTGGCTCTTGGCAAGGTCAGGACCGAGCGTTGCAGGTACTGGCAGCCGGGAGTAGCAGCTGGCTGACGGTAGCAGCGATGGTGCTAGCCACCTGTGATGGAAGCTGGTTGCAAGTGGCCGGACGCCACTCAGCAGAGCTGATCTGAAATAAGGACAGCTTGTGGCATAACATGAGGTAATGACTGAAAGCTGGAAGGGTGAGAGATTAAGACTTTTCTGTTGCTGTTGTCCATGATGAGCTCCTGACACCATCGGTAAAATGACGGTAACATACAAACATGCTGTCGCTGGTTAGACGAGGGATTCTGGAGAAAAACTCCAGCCGTTTCTGGTCTTTGGGCTGTTCTTTAGGAATGGCAAATAAAGTTTGTTACTCTCGCAGCCAAATGCACATTTTCATCAAGATATTTTTAGAAAGTAAAATACTAAAAAACAGTGGTGCTTAAGTGTTGTGCTTCAGACTCATGCAGCTCTTGCAGTGCCTGTGAAAAGGGGGGCGTGTGTTTAATTTGCAGGGGTGGCGTGCATGTTGGGCACTTCCTGGTTTTACAGCGTTACGTCACTATGTTAAAGTTTGTCATTTTCCAGGAGAGAGTGAAGCAGCTGCTCAGAGAGCAGGATTCAGGAGGATTACTGGGAAATATTTGAATTAAGCCAAATACCACTTGGGGGGCGGGTGGGGGTTGTTAATAAGGAAATTAATTAATAATTAATTAATAATTGTTAATAAGGAAATTAATTAATAATTAAATTAATACTTGCATGATACAGGACCTTTAACACTGATAATCTTTATATTTAGTTACCGAAACATAGATGAGTAATTCAAGATATTTTTTTAACTTACCAAGACGAAGATCTGATGATGGAGCACAATCTGCAGACATCGCTGTACCAAAGTAGACTGAGTCATTTAAAACAAGAAGAGAAGCGCTATTTAGATGCCACATCACAACCACAACAAACAAAACATTTTATTTGTTAAAATACAACTTTGAATATGGATTCAGTCATGCAAATTAGAAAATTACCAAGTTAAATCATTTTAAAAACAAAAAGAAAGAACCAATAAAAGAATAATTCTCACAAAAACATAGCCTTGGTGGTAACAACTTAATATTTTTTTCCTTTCATTACAAATAATGAATTCTTAATTCTTTATTTGTTTTACTAAGTAAAACAGTTCACCTTCGGATTTTTTATCACTACATCAGAAGAAATGATGCTATAAAGAGATAGTTGAGACACTGTGGCACTGTTACACACTTTTGATGTCACTTCAAAAGCTCTGGAACTCAATCCACACACAAAAACCCACTATTACCGATAAAGTGATTTTCATAAATAACTACTGAACAAATAATTATATCAATATCAGTCCAGATGTTAAAGTGTTTTCATGGTCAAGGAATATAATAATGTAGCAACACCTGGTTATCTTCGTTTTGATTTTCAGGTAACAGGGGTAACTTCTCACATGAACCAGATGTGTTTTGCACATCTGCGGATGCTTTATTTTACCCAAACAGCAATAAAATATGACATATTTAGTAACAATATCATACAAAATAATTCTTTATCTAACCCTCCAATATCAGTCTTGGAAAAAAAATGTGTCTAAGTTTAGTTTAAGTAAAAGTGCTGTTTCAGAATTTTTTTTCCATCTAACTAAACTACAGTACAGAGAGTACAGACTGTATAAAATGCATTGAGGGGAAGGGGAAGTCATTCCATTGTGTGTGGCATTGTAGGAAGATAAAATAGGAAGATAAAATCTTTTTTTTTGTTGGGAAGGGGGGGGGTTAGAACAGCAATAGAACAGCAAAAAAACATCTGCTCTCAGCCACTCACCCCCTCCCCTCCCTGATTTTTCTGTTGAGTTGCCAGTTCTGATGTTGATCCTCGTTTAGTTTCTCTTGTATCTGTTTAATTTTTGGGAATATCTGAAGGTCTATTTGTTCAGCATTCATTTTTTTAAAATGGTCATGATAATGTTTCGAGTGTGTTTAGAGGGTTGTAGAATGAAAATACAGCATTTCCTTGAAAAATTATATTTGAAGTAAAATATTCTAATATAAAATATTAATTTTGGCGGGCACGACGTTGGCATTTTGTTTACATCTACCAGCCAATAGCTGGCAGAGCAGCGGGCACCATTTTGGGTTGCTTAATACCGTAAATACTGCAGCACAGTGAAGCTTGTACTGTGGAGTCTGCAGGTCAAGCAGCTGGAAGCAACACGGAGCTACATTTTGGTGAAGTGACTACTTCGGGCCACTTTTTGGACTGGAAGAAACACCACAGAGGATTTTATTGCTTTTTTTTACTTTATTGGATAAGTGAGGCATGCAGGATGGTGTGTGGAGAGGAGAGAGGATCTTAGGAGACTGCAGGAAGTTTTGGAGCCGCGGTGCAACTATGAACTCTTTGCCACGGACTGAATTGATGACTGAGCTTCAAACAGGTAGGAGCTGCTTTTATCAGAATCAATGTGAATCAGTGGGACTGGAGAGCATGATTAGTGAACTGAACTCATGATATTTTACTCGGATCGGGGATCAGAGTGGGTTTGGTGAGGAATATTCGGCCTGAGCATCGGAGCATGTGCGCGCGGGGGTAAACGAGCCTGGCACCCGGATGGCTGAAGGCTTTGTGCCGTGTTATTCTGTTCCGAGTTCCATATCCCACCTTTAAATCCATAATTTGAGGGGCAACAAACCATGTTTACCAAAAAAATAAGTTTATGCATATCCAGAGTTTGTGGTGACATGTTACACAGAAGAAAATTATTAAAGTTTTTCAAACAAAATATATATAGGAATACTTTCCTTCAAGTGTTGTTGAAATTGTCACTTTGAAACCATTTTCAGATTGAATCAAACATTTTTTTTCGCCAAGTATAAAATAATGTTAATGAACTGGATAAAACTTCCACTCCTATAATGACTTTGAGCAACAGAGATGTTAAATCATAATATGAAAATATTTAAAGTTACTTTGTTTACAACAACTGATTATTATAGCTGAATCAGGAAGTGACCTCACAGCTTCCACACTAAAATATCTGTACAGCACAAAAATCTATTTACAAACTGAATTTGTGACAGAGTAATGCCTCAGTTGATTACTGCTTCCTGGTTCTAATGTTATTCTTGGTTTTCAGAATAACTTCTTTTTAAAGCAGTACTAAATAACTTAATATGCTTGTCTCAGACGGCTGTTGCTGGAACCGGTGTTCTGTTGAAATATGTTACCTGTTGAGATGTGCTACTGATTCCTTCTGCCTGTGTGCCATTCCGAAGTCTTGACTTCAATAAACAGATTTATTGTCTATTTTTTTTTCTATATTTTTCCAAAAATACATTTTATCTATGTTTGGACACACCCAGAGGAGAAGGACCCGACAATGGCCGCCAAGGACCCAGAGGGCTTTTATATAGAAAATATCAGAGAAGGATCATAAAAATATGCTTAAATAATTAACAGGACACACTCAACATAAACAAGAATGCTGTATAAACTTCCATAGACATCTCATTATGAAATACGTAAGTTGTCAATTCCTAAAAGGCAGCATTTCTCGACAGGGCAGCATAAATTGTCAGAACATCGTCAAGGCTGCGACCCGATGCAGTGAAGCTATTAAGTGTAATATAGAGGGACCAGAGGCGTCCAGAGTGTCTAAAATGAGCATCCACTTAGACAAGTTTAAAAATAGTAGCTTAAAGTTATAAATGTTTTTTAGTACTGCTTTAAATTAGGCAAGATTATGTGTTGTTTTTGTGATTCTGTTCTATTCAGTGTTTTACTTACGAGATCTTGGTGCAGGACAACCTATAGCCATCACAGGACCTGTTGCAAAATGAAACAAAACAAAAAAAGATTCAAAAATTGATTTAAATGTTGAATTAAACTAGTTCTAATGCTTTACAAAAATGTCTGTTTTTTATTTTTCATGGATGTTTCATCTTCAAACTGTTCAGAATAGCCTACATTCTTTTTGCCTTTTTAATATCTGCTGTTAGAACATGACTTTGCTGGACTCTGCTTTCACCTTCATTTTGGAGACATTTTGTGAGTTAAAAACTACAAAACTGAACCATCATTTTAAGGGGCAAAAAAATAAAAACAGTTTGTGCATATCCAGAGTTTAAGGAGATATTTTACATACTAGAAAATTCAGCAATGTTTTTTTAAATAATGCATTAAAAAAAGAAACATTTTCTTCAGGTAATGTTAAATTAGTTGTGTCAGTTTTAAGATAAGATCAGACATGTTTTGAAACAATGTCCTAAATATCTCAAAAATAAACAGAAATGAATGTCACATAGTTAGAAATATGTAAGTTTAAGTACACTGTAAAAATGTGGCTGTGCTGCACATCTGTAAAACTTTATTACCAACATCTTTTCTGATATTCCTGTATTTTCAAAATAAATTTAAGAACTCCATAGTGTCTTTAAATTTAATTACAATAAACAAACAAACTGAATTTGTGACAGAGTAATGCCTCAGTTGATTACTGCTTCCTGGTTCTAATGTTATTCTTGGTTTTCAGAATAACTTCTTTTTAAAGCAGTACTAAATAACTTAATATGCTTGTCTCAGACGGCTGTTGCTGGAACCGGTGTTCTGTTGAAATATGTTACCTGTTGAGATGTGCTACTGATTCCTTCTGCCCGTGTGCCATTCCGAAGTCTTGACTTCAATAAACAGATTTATTATTTTTTTTTTTTTCTATATTTTTCCAAAAATACATTTTACCTATCAAATAAATTCTCTCAGGACAGGAACACTAAATATGATGTTATTTTTACTTTCTTTGCATTTTCAGAGCAACAAGCAAATGTTTGGACACACCCAGAGGAGAAGGACCCAACAATGGCCGCCAAGGACCCAGAGGGCTTTTATATAGAAAATATCAGAGAAGGATCATAAAAATATGCTTAAATAATTAACAGGACACACTCACCATAAACAAGAATGCTGTATAAACTTCCATAGACATCTCATTATGAAATACGTAAGTTGTCAATTCCTAAAAGGCAGCATTTCTCGACAGGGCAGCATAAATTGTCAGAACATCGTCAAGGCTGCGACCCGATGCAGTGAAGCTATTAAGTGTAATATAGAGGGACCAGAGGCGTCCAGAGTGTCTAAAATGAGCATCCACTTAGACAAGTTTAAAAATAGTAGCTTAAAGTTATAAATGTTTTTTAGTACTGCTTTAAATTAGGCAAGATTATGTGTTGTTTTTGTGATTCTGTTCTATTCAGTGTTTTACTTACGAGATC
>SSNP01000301.1:86066-98808 GCA_006937955.1 Pachypanchax playfairii
TTTTTTTTTTTTCTATATTTTTCCAAAAATACATTTTACCTATCAAATAAATTCTCTCAGGACAGGAACACTAAATATGATGTTATTTTTACTTTCTTTGCATTTTCAGAGCAACAAGCAAATGTTTGGACACACCCAGAGGAGAAGGACCCAACAATGGCCGCCAAGGACCCAGAGGGCTTTTATATAGAAAATATCAGAGAAGGATCATAAAAATATGCTTAAATAATTAACAGGACACACTCACCATAAACAAGAATGCTGTATAAACTTCCATAGACATCTCATTATGAAATACGTAAGTTGTCAATTCCTAAAAGGCAGCATTTCTCGACAGGGCAGCATAAATTGTCAGAACATCGTCAAGGCTGCGACCCGATGCAGTGAAGCTATTAAGTGTAATATAGAGGGACCAGAGGCGTCCAGAGTGTCTAAAATGAGCATCCACTTAGACAAGTTTAAAAATAGTAGCTTAAAGTTATAAATGTTTTTTAGTACTGCTTTAAATTAGGCAAGATTATGTGTTGTTTTTGTGATTCTGTTCTATTCAGTGTTTTACTTACGAGATCCTGGTGCAGGACAAGCCATAGCCATCATAGGAACTGTTGCAAAATGAAACAAAACATAAAAAGATTCAAAAATTGATTTAAATGTTGAATTAAACTAGTTCTAATGCTTTACAAAAATGTCTGTTTTTTATTTTTCATGGATGTTCTGGATGTTTCATCTTAATCAAATAATGCATTAAAAAGAAACATTTTCTTCAGGTAATGTTAAATTAGTTGTGTCAGTTTTAAAATAAGATCAGACATGTTTTGAAACAATGTCCTAAATATCTCAAAAATAAACAGAAATGAATGTCACATAGTTAGAAATATGTAAGTTTAAGCACACTGTAAAAATGTGGCTGTGCTGCACATCTGTAAAACTTTATTACCAACATCTTTTCTATTCTCTATTCCTGTATTTTCAAAATAAATTTAAGAGCTCCATAGTGTCTTTAAATTTAATTACAATAAACAAACAATGATAGCGTACTTCACCTCAATTCAATCAATAAATGATGATAAAATTTCCAGGTTCCAGCAGTTATTCTGTCACATCAGTCAGATGAGAATGAAACAGCTGGAAATCTGTTTTAACTGCACAAACTTCCTTCTATTTAAGAAAACTAAAATTACTCACAACCATAGCATGCTGGTGTTGGAATATTTCTGTGCACCAGAGGTCCTTGGACTGACTGGCCATTGTCTTTGTTAACAGCAATGAAAGCAGTGAAAGAACTGCTCACTCCTGATTGGACACTGAGCTCCACAACCTTCTTCTTTACTTCTTCATCTTGCTGTCCACTTGGTCTCTCCTCTACCTCCAGGGAGCGAATCACAGTACGAGCAGCCAGCCTGTGGATTGTTAATCTGCAGACAGGAAAGTAAAAGTTCCTCAAGTAGAGCTCAGACATTTATATTAACTCAAACATGCTTTATTATCCATGAATAGGAAGTAGATATTCTAATAACTTGTTTTTCCTTCAGAGAACCATTGTAGAAGGTTCTAGTTGTGGACAGGAAGGATCTCCTCTATCATCTGTGCTGAAGAAGCTTCTGACTGAAGTCACTCTATTGCTGAGTTACAGTGTTGTGAAGAGGATAATGAGGGTTCTCCATGATGTTCTCCATTTTTGAATATGAAATGGTCACATTTGTAAGCTTTAAGTGTCATTGTGATGGAGGCTTTAATTATCTCAGTCATGCTAATGGACTTACTTAGTTCTCACAATCCTCCTCCACAGAGGTAGACCCAAACACTGTCCACAGCTCGAAAGCCTTTTCAGAATGGGTCTCTAGTGCCGCTTTTCCACCGACAGAACACGGTGCGGCTCGGTTCACTTTAGCCCCCTGCGGACTCTTTTCCACCGCCTTTCTCGGGTCTAAACCGCGTCATTCCGCGCCAACCCGGACTCTTTTTTCAGACCACCTCCTCGATGGTCCGAAGCGGCCCAAAGCGGGCCCACACGCCCACCTGTCTACTGATTGGTCCAGTAAACTGCTACCAGTGACACGACTACCTACGTAGTGGAAGCCCCTGATTGGTCCGGCTGTGTGTGGTGTGATTCAGAAGCGCTCCCGCAAAAGGCTTTATAAAAAAAACTCCCAGAAACCATACAAATATTTTATTTTAAAATAAAATTGACTTTGGACAATGGCGACTTCCTCCACAAGAACCAAAAATCAAACCAACCAAAATGAACCATAGACAGAGCGCAAAGCACAAAAACACACGTATATCCGCCATTGTTGTTGTTGTTTCACGCGCTGTGACGTCGCGGACAAAGACTTTTTGCGCGCCACTTTTCATAGCCAGATGGGCACGCCCCTATTCCCACTTACGTCCGCTTTATGTTTCCACTGCCTCAAGCGAGTTGATCCGCGCTATACTGTACCGCTCTCAAGCGCGCCGTGCCGATTTGTCGGTGGAAAAGGGGCATAGTTCCCCACCAACACCAAATACAGCCTTGAGCAAGCACAGATTTTCTTTAGAAACCTTTCCATTAAGAACATTTTTCTGAGGTTTCTGTTGAATATTTTAGCTCCACAGGTGTTCTTACCTTCATAGTGGGTGTGAAAACAGGTCAACAACTTCTCTTTAAGATTTATCTCTCAAACTACGCAAGTGGTGATAAAACCCGAGTTCTCCCGAGTCCAAACGGCCTGTATCTGTTTCGTCACAACTCCTTTGTTCGTTAGTTTTTGGCAGCTCCCATAGTTGAAACCACGCATGCTGCTGGCTAAAAGCTGTTAGCATAAGACGTAGCAAACAGGAAGACACGACGTCTGATGTTACCATGCGCAGCGGGGCAGGAAACAGTATACCTTGCTCTCATAGGCTAGTTTGTTAGCCAATCAGAGTCCAACAAATTCGAATAATGAATATAAACAAGCTTCTGCCGAAGCCTGACGGAAGGAGCCAGAATCACCCGAATTTTAATGCATATAGATTGAAAGGTCTGTTAATCAGTGTTTCCTGACGTTTTTTAGATATAAAATGTTTCATATTACTGGTTAATACTTAAGAAATAACCACAAAGTCCTGAAATTTGTATGAAATGGCCTCTTTAACAAGTTATCTATCACCACTTGTTTATGTTTACCAGGTGTGTTTGGTTATTTTAAATGGTACAAAAACCAACACCCTACAAGGTAGAACCCCTACAGAACAATGGGTTCCTCACACAGCTCGCTCACCATGGTTCTATCCAGGAACTGGAAAGCCTGGAATTTAAAATTATGATTTTTTTTGTGTGATAAATAGCCATAAAAAAATGGTACAACCTTTGTGGCTGCTCTTGCTGCAGCAGAATGTAAACCTTGTCACTCACTGGGAGAGCTATGTACAACACAGAAGCATTCAACTGAGAGTTTGTGAGTATGCCCACACCTGCTTTTTACTTCTGCCACTGGATAACTCAAGAAATTTAAGAAAGCCTCTTCTCTCAAGAGTTTAGCCTCTTAAAGATGGTGTGGAAGTGAAACCAGTTACATCTAGTTAATATCAGTAAACCTCACACATGGTCTTTCCCAAACAGAGAGAGAGTGTTCCATCTTTCAAGGACTAGTTGGATGAATTAGGGATCAATATGCGGCGCTCCTGGTTCCTGCCCCCGATTCATGATGTCCCTCCTGTGGGTGGTGGACACTCATGAAAATGGATGAGGTTCTTCTGTCAGAGCCAAAGAAGTAAAGGCTGAGCCAGCAGCTCCTTGTTTCCCTGTCCTGGATGAGATGCTCTTCCTATTCTGTTACTGTTCTACTGAGGTCTTTAGATCAGTCTTATTCAGACCTTTACTCTGAAAACTAGTTGGTATAAGAGACCCTGCCAGGTGCTTATGTTGAGAACAAAAAAACCTGTACTTAACTCTCTACCAAGTTATGGTGGCAAATAAACAAAGATCTGAGTTTTCCAAGTGTAAAACACATCTCCATATTTAAACCTACACAGGACTTCAAAAATATTCCATTGAAAAGAAATCAGAAGTGAAATTAACAAAATTTCTCACATAAAATCATCTAAAAAACTATGGTGTCAGAATTTTTAAAAATACAATTCTAAAAACAAACAACAAACTCAACATGACAACATTACTGATTAAACAATCAACTTATTGCCAAAGTAAATAAATCTGCAGGTGTTTTACCCAGTGTCCTCAGCAGGTTTGAGACTGAAGTGCAGTTGATTCTGAGAGGGATGGCCTGACAGGCTGTACTTCACCGTCACACAGCCCTCTGATCCATCAGAACTCTGAGAAATTATTATATAACAAATAAGACAGCAATCTCAGTTCAACTCACTCTCAATGTTTTAGTTTTATTAAACATCATCAACAGAAACAGGGAGATATTTCAGAATGAATTGAGATGGTGGGGGTCCTACCTGTCCAGAAAGCTGGGCATAAATCAGTGACCTCTGACCCTGAAAAATTGCTGTGATGGGTGGAGAGAGGACAGCGGCGGACACTCCCTTTGGTAAATCCCATGTGACAGAAACATCCTCAACAGCTGGTTGCAGTGCAAATTTGAGTGACTGCATCACCTGATCATTAAGAAAATAGATGGAAAATATTTTAATTGTGTCTCCTGTTCAATTAAAATATATAAGAACAATCAGTTTTACTTTAGACTGCATCCTGTCAGACCCAGAGATAAACTGAGCGTGACCTCCTCCCTCCTTTGCTATCCCATTGATAAGAGCAGAGCTGGCTCCTTCTCCAATCCCAAAAGAGAAACATCTGGAACACAATCAATTGGTTTCAAATACATAACAAGATGACATGACACAAACTTTAAATCTATGTATTTGTTCTGTTACCTGTGGGAACCTGCATTCTTCTTAACAAGATCGATCACTTCTTTAGTGTTCCCCACCTCTCCATCAGTAAAGACGAACAGCTAAGGCAGAAGAAATGATGCAAAAGTTAAACAAAGTCACACCCAGACATGCAGATGAAAGTCCTGAATGAATGAGAGGTGTGTAACTCTGGTGTTTAAGCAGATAAAGTTAAAGTGCATGAAGAACAACTGAAACTACAACAAACACAAGCTTTAAAAACAAGTTTGTCTAAGATTTTTTCAAAGGGTGTGACTGGAGCAGAAGTTACTGTAAAGATCAATCAGAACATTTTAATGAGACTGACATCTTGAAGCTGATTCAAAACTTTTATGAAAGTATTTGTAGTATTTACTTGTCTGGGTTGTTTAGGAATGCAGGACTGGCTGTAAATGTGCTTCAGAGGTTGAAGGATCTCCGTTCCTCCGAGATTAGCCTCCATGTTTTCAACTCTTTTTAGAGCCTTCTCCATGGTCTTCTCACTGTACTCTACACTCTGACTGTCATCACACACAAGACAAGTGGATCAAATGGAAATTCAGAATTCAATCATACCTTTAGAACTTTATGAAAAATATAACACGACAAACTTTTTAAATAACATTTAAATAATGTGGAAAATATTCACATTTAAATGACTGAAACAATATTTAAACCAAAAGACTTAAAACAAAATTCATCTCAAAATACATCTCAGGTAGTCACTATAAACCGATATGTGATAAACACTTTGTGTGTGTGTGTGTGTGTGTGTGTGTGTGTGGGTTTGTATTTCTGACCTCCTGGGGACCCGTTTCCTGACTTTTACTATCTTTCTGGGGTCCGAGGGTTCTTGTGGGGACCGAAGCCTGGTCCCCATGGGGGGGAATCCCCTTTTTAGGGTTAGGGGTTAGGTTTATAGGTATGGTGTGAATAGAGTTTTAGTTAGTCTTAGGGTTAGTTATAGATCAGTAATGGTTAAGGTTAGGAAAAGGGTTTGGGTTAGGTATAAATCTAGTTACTAAAATCAATGGAAGTCAATGGACGGTCCCCATAAGGATACCAAAACACACTTGTGTGTGTGTGTGTGTGTGTGTGTGTGTGTGTGTGTGTGTGTGTGTGTGGGTTTGTATTTCTGACCTCCTGGGGACCCGTTTCCTGACTTTTACTATCTTTCTGGGGTCCGAGGGTTCTTGTGGGGACCGAAGCCTGGTCCCCATGGGGGGGAATCCCCTTTTTAGGGTTAGGGGTTAGGTTTATAGGTATGGTGTGAATAGAGTTTTAGTTAGTCTTAGGGTTAGTTATAGATCAGTAATGGTTAAGGTTAGGAAAAGGGTTTGGGTTAGGTATAAATCTAGTTACTAAAATCAATGGAAGTCAATGGACGGTCCCCGTAAGGATACCAAAACAAACTTGTGTGTGTGTGTGTGGGTTTGTATTTCTGACCTCCTGGGGACCCGTTTCCTGACTTTTACTATCTTTCTGGGGTCCGAGGGTTCTTGTGGGGACCGAAGCCTGGTCCCCATGGGGGGGAATCCCCTTTTTAGGGTTAGGGGTTAGGTTTATAGGTATGGTGTGAATAGAGTTTTAGTTAGTCTTAGGGTTAGTTATAGATCAGTAATGGTTAAGGTTAGGAAAAGGGTTTGGGTTAGGTATAAATCTAGTTACTAAAATCAATGGAAGTCAATGGACGGTCCCCATAAGGATACCAAAACACACTTGTGTGTGTGTGTGTGTGTGTGTGTGTGTGTGTGTGTGTGTGTGTGTGTGGGTTTGTATTTCTGACCTCCTGGGGACCCGTTTCCTGACTTTTACTATCTTTCTGGGGTCCGAGGGTTCTTGTGGGGACCGAAGCCTGGTCCCCATGGGGGGGAATCCCCTTTTTAGGGTTAGGGGTTAGGTTTATAGGTATGGTGTGAATAGAGTTTTAGTTAGTCTTAGGGTTAGTTATAGATCAGTAATGGTTAAGGTTAGGAAAAGGGTTTGGGTTAGGTATAAATCTAGTTACTAAAATCAATGGAAGTCAATGGACGGTCCCCATAAGGATACCAAAACACACTTGTGTGTGTGTGTGTGTGTGTGTGTGTGTGTGTGTGTGTGTGTGTGTGTGTGTGTGTGTGTGTGTGTGTGTGTGGGGTCAAAGTCCCTCACGGGAAAATGTGTTCAAAGCTGGAACCAAAACTGTAGATGTTGAAGTAGCAGCCCATTGGTAAACTCTTCAATAGCAGCAGCAGAGTGTCCTAAAAACACAAAACACATCAACACCACCATCTGAGAGAAATAAAACGGTTTTCATCATGGAGGTAACTCTCAGATACGTACCCTCGCACTGCTAATGCGAGTTTCTTGCGGCCTGCTGTTATTGATGGAACAACCCATACTCCCAGATCGATCCATCAGGAACACAAACTCTCCACATGAGGCGAGTGAGGACATCACAGACTGAGGAAACTCGGGGTAAAGGCTCACCATCACCACTGGATCACCCATCAGACTGCCTGAAAATGATGAATGAATGTATTCCAATAACATGTAACCAATCAGTGTGAAGATAAAGATGATAAGACAGTTAAATGTGAACCAGTAACTTAACTCATTTCCACTCACCAGGTTGAGCAGAGGCCTGTCCTGCCTCCACCACAGCAGTGGGCTGGTGGGCGTCTTTGTAATAAATCAGCAGTTCAATGTCTCTGTCGAACTTGTGTCCTGCAGCCAACTTAACCTACAGTCCAAAAACACACAGTTATAAATAAAGCTGTTCATCTTGTTTATAATAACCACACACAGCTGGAACATCTGCACTCTACCCACTGTAGCCTGTGTTTGATCAGTGTTGAGGTACTGAAGAGGCTCCAGAGAACAGCTGGACTCGACTTTAGAGACTGGACGAGGAGAGGACACTCTGGCAGAAAAGGACAGACTGTAGGGCACCAGAGAGGCTGGAACTGATGTCACCTGAACACTGGAACCTTCACTACCTGTAAACAACATGAGAGAGAAGTCACATGGTTTTTTGCTTGATTTGGGTGATTTTGTAAAGCTGGTGAGTTTAAATAGAACTTCTATCTCCTGTAAACAGGACTACAACCATCCATCAGTTGGTTTTCCTACCCTGAGGTTGGTAGCGAGGGTTGAGCACAGCAGGAAGACAGAACCTCAGCCCGTCATCAGCCTGCACAGCCAGCTCAGTGACGTACTCCAGCCTGATGGAGGCGCTCTGTCCTGGAGGCAGACTGCCCACACTCAGAGAGAATATATCTGGACTCTGTTCACTCTCCTCCAATAGGAAGGCCTGCTGACCGGAGCTCAGTGCATCATCGTACTCCTCCCGAGCCTGCAGTCCACATGAAACATGTCAGTAATGTTCACTTTACTGTGTTTCAGCTCCTTATAGAGAGGAAATCTTTCTGTCTAGCTCACCTGTTGTTTCTCCTTCACCTCAGCTACAATGTGTGTGTCTCCAATCTCAGCACTGAAATGACACACAGCAGCATCTCCAGGCAGAGGGAAGACAAAAACAGCCTCCAGTGGTTTGTCCTCCTTGTTCTCGTAGTTCAGAGTAGAGACCACTGAAGCTACATGGTCCCTCACCTCCAGCTCCACTTCAATGCTCTTCAGAGGAACTACAACAACAAAACAATGAACAGAAATATAGAATACATACAAACAGTTTACAATATGTTTAATTACACTGCTTACAGTTTCTTATAACTTTTTTTTGCCACTAAAGAGAATTCTAGTAAACCAAATTGAAACCAAATTATTTTTTATCAAAGCGGGAGTCGTTTGTTTTCATTCGCTCTCTTGCGCCATCAAGTGGAAAATAAATATACAACAGACAGTGTGAATATAAATGGCTTTAGTGTGAATCTTTACATTGAACAAGTGACTGGAAGATGCTGGGATGTCAGTACTGTGTTTTCTATATTACAGTAATTTTCTTCATTTATGTAATTTCACTTTTACTTTACCAAGTAGAGACCTGGTCAAAATGATACAACATCACACTAGCTGTAACTTGTTAGTGTTAGGGAGTAAAAATAAGTTCCTGTGTTTAGGCAGGGTTACGGAGAGATAGTGGGGAATTAAGAATGTCGTTGTTTGCTCTGCAGTTTGAGGAAAAGACATTCCTGCAATCTGTGGACAGCCTTGTTGTGCCAGATCATCAGGTTCTTGCAGTGTCATTTCTCCACCAGAATGATTCAGTGTTTGGAAGATTTCCTGTATTTCTTCTTTGGCTTTTTTTGCCCCTCAATGTTTATTTGGATTAGGATTTTAAGTTGCATATACTCCTGTTTGTACTGAGGTGGGTGTGGTCCAGCTCATGACAGCTAAAGGTTTAAGACCTGGACTGTGCTTCCCAGCCTCAAATTGTGCTACCATCAATTATTAACAGCTCAAAGATTGTTCTCTTTCTAATAACTGCTGGGTGCTTGTTGATATTTTTCATTAAAATAAGATTTAATACTAGTTGTTACCTGGTTCCTTCTTGGTAGTTAACAGACCACAGCAATTCACCATTGTACCTGTACAAGGAAAAAGATTTACAGTCTCAATAATTAAAACCTTTAGGCTGTTTTCAGAAATGTTTTCCAATAAAATGTATTAATCAAACATTAATCAAACTTCCAGAAACACTTAGAAATTTTATATTTTAAGCTTCTAACACAAAGAAAAACAAATCTGTCTGCGGTTGTTTTTGCTCTTATCTGTGTCAGTGTAATTAATCAGTCCGTCTACCAGCTTGAATAAATAAAGAAAAACCCACCAGTGAGTTTCGGTCCTACTGAGAAGAAATGCGTGTTTAGGAGCGACAACAAAGAGCTGAGATTCCCGTAGTCGCACTGCCAGTAATGAATCAATTTCTGCTGAATATCCAACCTAAAACTAACTGCGCATCAGAATTCTCTCCAAACAGGAAGCGAATTTGCAAATTGTACCCGTTTAGAGGCAAGGTCCCGCCTTTCTCGCCTCTGATTGGCTAGAAGTGCTTGCGCTGTGTTTCATATTTGATTGGCTAAAAGTGTTCTCACAGTTTCAGTTACGGGAATGCAGTGCCTTTGAAAGGCAGCTCTGCGGGGAGGATAATGTAGGTCGTGCTGCATTCATAAAAGTTTTGAATCAGCTTCAAGATGTCAGTCTCATTAAAATGTTCTGATTGATCTTTACAGTAACTTCTGCTCCAGTCACACCCTTTGAAAAAATCTTAGACAAACTTGTTTTTTAAAGCTTGTGTTTGTTGTAGTTTCAGTTGTTCTTCATGCACTTTAACACTTTATCTGCTTAAACACCAGAGTTACACACCTCTCATTCATTCAGGACTTTCATCTGCATGTCTGGGTGTGACTTTGTTTAACTTTTGCATCATTTCTTCTGCCTTAGCTGTTCGTCTTTACTGATGGAGAGGTGGGGAACACTAAAGAAGTGATCGATCTTGTTAAGAAGAATGCAGGTTCCCACAGGTAACAGAACAAATACATAGATTTAAAGTTTGTGTCATGTCATCTTGTTATGTATTTGAAACCAATTGATTGTGTTCCAGATGTTTCTCTTTTGGGATTGGAGAAGGAGCCAGCTCTGCTCTTATCAATGGGATAGCAAAGGAGGGAGGAGGTCACGCTCAGTTTATCTCTGGGTCTGACAGGATGCAGTCTAAAGTAAAACTGATTGTTCTTATATATTTTAATTGAACAGGAGACACAATTAAAATATTTTCCATCTATTTTCTTAATGATCAGGTGATGCAGTCACTCAAATTTGCACTGCAACCAGCTGTTGAGGATGTTTCTGTCACATGGGATTTACCAAAGGGAGTGTCCGCCGCTGTCCTCTCTCCACCCATCACAGCAATTTTTCAGGGTCAGAGGTCACTGATTTATGCCCAGCTTTCTGGACAGGTAGGACCCCCACCATCTCAATTCATTCTGAAATATCTCCCTGTTTCTGTTGATGATGTTTAATAAAACTAAAACATTGAGAGTGAATTGAACTGAGATTGCTGTCTTATTTGTTATATAATAATTTCTCAGAGTTCTGATGGATCAGAGGGCTGTGTGACGGTGAAGTACAGCCTGTCAGGCCATCCCTCTCTGAATCAACTGCACTTCAGTCTCAAACCTGCTGAGGACACTGGGTAAAACACCTGCAGATTTATTTACTTTGGCAATAAGTATATTTTGATTGTTTAATCAGTAATGTATAATAAGAACAAGCAGGGATTTCAGTAGAGCAAGGTAACAGGTAATTCAGGTGTGGTGGTTTCGGTTTTTTGTTCACTTCCGGGCGAAACTGGTGACGCGGGTTACGTAATACTCTGGTGGAAATACGTGACGCGGGTCACGTGATTTGAGGCGAAAAAAAATCCCGTTTAAAAGCGAGTAACTTACTGTTCACGGCAGAACAAGCAGGGATTTCAGTAGAGCAAGGTAACAGGTAATTCAGGTGTGGTGGTTTCGGTTTTTTGTTCACTTCCGGGCGAAACTGGTGACGCGGGTTACGTAATACTCTGGCGGAAATACGTGACGCGGGTCACGTGATTTGAGGCGAAAAGGCGGTCACGTGAGGCGGTCACGCAGGTGTCAGCCTGTTGCAATTAGCTTAGCCAATCAACTGTGTGATTGTTAGGTATATAGCCAGACACATTAGGCTGAGCGTCAGCGAGTTTGGTCCCACATCGGTTAAGACCACAGAGGGTCAAGACCTGCGAGTCTACCTGCGCGAGTCCACCGAGCACAGTAAGCAAACCACTACACAGACACCATGTGCAAATCACACATCCCAGTCATAGTTGGGCACAGACCTCGACGCACTCTCTATAGACAATGTAATCCGCACTGCCTCATCCAGCCCATGGCGTGTCGGGCTGCCACTGCCTCCGTTACCCTCGGCCTCTGGAACTGTCAGTCCGCAGTTAACAAAACAGAGTTCATCAGTTCTCTGCCGCACCTCTCCGATATACAGGTCCTAGCCCTGACCGAGACCTGGATCCGTCCTGACAACACAGCAACACCGGCTGCCCTCTCTTCTCATGCAGAATTCACACACACTCCTCGTCCTGCTGGGCGAGGAGGCGGTACAGGCATCCTGATTTCCAAAATGTGGAAATTTTCTTCCTTGCAAACCACTACTACCTGCTCCTCATTCGAATTTCATGCATTACGAATCTCTAAGCCCGTCGCTGCTTATGTTTTGGTTATTTACCGCCCTCCGGGAGGCAACATGGAGCAATTTATGGACGAACTGGACACAATCCTATCCGACATTCCAGATGATAACTCCCCTTTAATAGTTATGGGCGACATGAACATTCATATTGATAAAACGCAAGCTCATAACTTTCTGGCCCTGGTCCACTCCTTCAATCTCAATCTGGTCCAGACTCCCCCAACACACAGAGCTGGCAACACACTCGACCTGGTACTGACCAGAAACTGCACTGCAGGTAACGTGCAAGTCACACCGCTGCACCTCTCAGACCACTTCCTGATTAAATTCTGCATCTCCATCCCTTACGTACCTAACGCAAAAGTAAAGACTGTCTCCTACCGCAGAAACCTTCAATCTCTCACTCCCTCGCAGCTATCGGAGCATGTCTGCTCCTCCCTCCCTTCCTACTCGGTGCTCTCAACTCTGCCTGTAAATGACGCAACAGAGACGCTCTGCTCCTCACTAGCTTCTTCTCTGGACGAAGTCTGCCCTCGTGTGTCAAAGCTGGCCGCCCGGCAGCGTCCTAGTCCGTGGCTCACAGACACTCTGAGGGATCACAGAGCTGGTCTGAGAGCAGCTGAAAGGAAATGGCGCAAATCCAAAAATCTCTCTGACTTGTCCGAATACCAGCAAATGCTCTCTAGCTTCACATCCTGCTTAAAGGCTGCCAAGATAG
>SSNP01000301.1:100658-122042 GCA_006937955.1 Pachypanchax playfairii
AAAAAAAAAAAAAAAAAAAAAAAAAAAAAAAAAAAAAAAAAAAAATTGATACACTTGATGTATCAGCGTCGGAATTAAACTGGACTCCAAACAGTCCGCCTCCTTATATTTTTTTCCTTCTCTTTGAATTCTTCCTTGTATGTTCTCTCAATGTAAGTCGCTTTGGATAAAAGCGTCTGCTAAATGACAGTAGTAGTAGTAGTAATGTTGTCATGTTGAGTTTGTTGTTTGTTTTTAGAATTGTATTTTTAAAAATTCTGACACCATAGTTTTTTAGATGATTTTATGTGAGAAATTTTGTTAATTTCACTTCTGATTTCTTTTCAATGGAATATTTTTGAAGTCCTGTGTAGGTTTAAATATGGAGATGTGTTTTACACTTGGAAAACTCAGATCTTTGTTTATTTGCCACCATAACTTGGTAGAGAGTTAAGTACAGGTTTTTTTGTTCTCAACATAAGCACCTGGCAGGGTCTCTTATACCAACTAGTTTTCAGAGTAAAGGTCTGAATAAGACTGATCTAAAGACCTCAGTAGAACAGTAACAGAATAGGAAGAGCATCTCATCCAGGACAGGGAAACAAGGAGCTGCTGGCTCAGCCTTTACTTCTTTGGCTCCGACAGAAGAACCTCATCCATTTTCATGAGTGTCCACCACCCACAGGAGGGACATCATGAATCGGGGGCAGGAACCAGGAGCGCCGCATATTGATCCCTAATTCATCCAACTAGTCCTTGAAAGATGGAACATTCTCTCTCTGTTTGGGAAAGACCATGTGTGAGGTTTACTGATATTAACTAGATGTAACTGGTTTCACTTCCACACCATCTTTAAGAGGCTAAACTCTTGAGAGAAGAGGCTTTCTTAAATTTCTTGAGTTATCCAGTGGCAGAAGTAAAAAGCAGGTGTGGGCATACTCACAAACTCTCAGTTGAATGCTTCTGTGTTGTACATAGCTCTCCCAGTGAGTGACAAGGTTTACATTCTGCTGCAGCAAGAGCAGCCACAAAGGTTGTACCATTTTTTTATGGCTATTTATCACACAAAAAAAATCATAATTTTAAATTCCAGGCTTTCCAGTTCCTGGATAGAACCATGGTGAGTGAGCTGTGTGAGGAACCCATTGTTCTGTAGGGGTTCTACCTTGTAGGGTGTTGGTTTTTGTACCATTTAAAATAACCAAACACACCTGGTAAACATAAACAAGTGGTGATAGATAACTTGTTAAAGAGGCCATTTCTTACAAATTTCAGGACTTTGTGGTTATTTCTTAAGTATTAACCAGTAATATGAAACATTTTATATCTAAAAAACGTCAGGAAACACTTATTAACAGACCTTTCAATCTATATGCATTAAAATTCGGGTGATTCTGGCTCCTTCCGTCAGGCTTCGGCAGAAGCTTGTTTATATTCATTATTCGAATTTGTTGGACTCTGATTGGCTAACAAACTAGCCTATGAGAGCAAGGTATACTGTTTCCTGCCCCGCTGCACATGGTAACATCAGACGACGTGTCTTCCTGTTTGCTATGTCTTATGCTACAGCTTTCAGCCAGCAGCATGCTAGGCGTGGTTTCAACTATGGGAGCTGCCAAAAACTAACGAACAAAGGAGTTGTGACGAAACAGATGCAGGCCGTTTGGACTCGGGAGAACTCTGGTTTTATCACCACTTGCGTAGTTTGAGAGATAAATCTTAAAGAGAAGTTGTTGACCTGTTTTCACACCCACTATGAAGGTAATTACACCTGTGGAGCTAAAATATTCAACAGAAACCTCAGAAAAATGTTTTTAATGGAAAGGCTTCTAAAGAAAATCAGTGCTTGCTCAAGGTTGTATTTGGTGGGGAACTAGAGACCCATTCTGAAAATGCTTTCGAGCTGTGGACAGTGTTTGGGTCTACCTCTGTGGAGGAGGATTGTGAGAACTAAGTAATTCCATTAGCATGACTGAGATAATTAAAGCCTCCATCACAATGACGCTTAAAGCTTGCAAATGTGCTACTGACAATTTTTGGACCATTTCATGCTGCCTCTGTAAAGCAGCCTTACTGCAGCCCTATTAGAATCTAGTGTTCATGGCCCAGTCTGAAGTTCGTGTCCAGGTTGATGATCTGCTTCACGAATGCACCATGCAAACCCCACTTTATTATAAATAAATATTTTTTGCAATGTAATCCAGTTATTGAGTTACATTGTTTTTATTCTGGGCAGTAGGGGGCGCCAAAATCCTTTTTCGCCTAGGGCACCATCAGGGCTTGACATTAACTTTTCTGTTCACCAGCCACTGTGGCTAGTGGTTTTCCAAAGTTACTAGCCACTCAGCATTTTCACTAGCCACAATTTTGTTGTTGAGAAATTACGGTATGTTTAATATGATTAAAGCTGACAACGTTTTCGCCAGTTTTGTCGCCGTACATCCTTTGTGACCAACAGACATTTCATGGTCCTTTACCGTTTCGACTTTGAAATTGTTTGTGCCGACAACAAAAGAGACCCCCTTCATCTTTTCACCACCATACATCCTACAGTCAGTGCAGTACATTACATTCTCCCCTGGGTCATACGATAACCATTCTCGACCTGCTGTCTTCCACTTTTCGTTAAACGACCTTTTCTTTTTCTTTGTCTCTCCTTCCTTTGTTTCATCTTCATGTTTTCTTTTTGTTTGCTCTTCGGGTTTCCTGACGCCTTGAATGTGCCGCCACATTATCACCCCCACTACTTCACAACTGTTGTCCACAGGGACCGGCTGTCTAAAGTGACGTTGGTCACGAATGGACCAATGAGCAAACACTGTGCGCAGGCAGTGCTCATGGGAGTTGTAGTGTCTTAGTCTCACATTGCAATTCGTTTATTATTTCAGATGTGATTTGAGAAAACTACAATAAAAAAATGTATGTAAAATTCAGCCCGCCAAAAGTGGCTAGTCGGAGTGGCTGCGTCACCCGCCACTGCTGAAAGTCACCCGCATTTGGCGGGTTGGCGGGTGTTAATGTCAAGCCCTGGGCACCATGCAGCTCAGGGCCGGCCCTGACCGGGCCATTACCAAGTACAACCCTTCAAGATCCAAAGATGCCCCTGGCTGTCCCAACAGGGCAGCTGCCCAAGCTGGTACAGATTGGCAGAGCCTGATGCAGTGTGTCAAAACACCCCATTTGTAGGTCCAGGACTGGACAGTCCAAACTCCACCAGGACAACTGAAATGGAAGAATTATTTACCAAAAGTCAAAATTGGTTAAAAGTTAAGAATTTTAATACAATTCCCTGTATGGGACTGCATTAAGAATTCAAACATCAAACATGAGGTACCTGGTACATGTTGCTATTATGGAATGTCAACCATCCGATTTTAAATACAATTTCAAACCCAAGTGTCATTAGCTGAACAGTCTTGTTAGAATAATGACCAACTAAACAAGGGGGACAAAAAATCTGCACTATTCAACAATTCTCAAACAATAAAATGAGCTCTAGTAAATAATAGGATAAAAGCTTGAATAGAAACATATCAGATCAGCTTGGTCAAAGCTCAGTCCGAACACACAACAACATTCATACAGATAACCTAATTCCCCTTTCTTATTGATCTTAATGAACTTTAGCCAGAGAACATGTGAGATGAAAATCAGTCCTGTTGAACCATTTCACTCACCTAAAAATGTCAATAAAATCCATTCAGGAGTTTTTGAGTTCTCTTGTTGACAAACAAACTCCAACATAAATGTAATCTTCTCTGCTGCCCCTGGTGGCTGATGGAGGTAACAACACACAACACACCTGATCTAGAGACATGCTTGAAAACCCTGACAAAACCTCTGTAAATTAAAATATTATTTATTAAATTAATTTCTTTCCTTTTAAGATTTTCTTGTTTGTTTTTCTTACTGACATTATCTTTTCTCTCTGGACTGAGAGAAGCTCTCTGCTGGGAACTCAGCAGGTTTTATCTAAGCCCAGCTTCACTCAACACATTCAGTATTTTTATTTATTACCTCGATAATGAAACTGTCCCCCCTCTGGCCAGAGGTTTACTTGTTACTTTTCTTCATAAGTATGGGAAAATAAAAAAAAATCTTAAATCGATTTTTAAAAAATGTATTTTACGATTTTAAGTCATATTGCCCAGCCCTATTGGTATGTTGTGTTTCAGGTTAATAAAGAATTGTACGGCACCATTCTGGCTCTGATCTGGCTTCATGGTTTCAAGCTGGATGCAAAGGAGGAGTGGGAGCTTCTGGCTGTGAAGGCTGCATCATGGCTCTCTGCTCAGAATGGTAAGACCTACAGTGTGTGTGGACGTGTGTTCCTATCAAAATCTGCAGTTACAAACAAAGAAAAATAATTTGTTTTTTTAACTTTTTTGTTTTTTTTAGCCCCGTGTGTGTCAGAGGGTGTTGCAGCTGGAAATGCACTGTTGGGCTGCAGCGTGAAGAAAGAAGCTCTGGGGCTCTGAGGTTTTTTCTGATGTGGCATCAGTCTTCAGGATTGTTAAACAAGAGCAGATTTTGTCTCTCTAACAAACTTCATTCTGTTTATTACTTATGCAATATTTACCCATGTATCTACCAATGTGCCTCAGTATACAATCACTGTATATTTCTGACTAAATAAACCATTTAACAGTGCCAAGAAAATCAGATCCTAAACAACTGTGCAGATCTAAAATCTTTCTGACATATAAAATTAGACATTTTATAAATCTGAAATTCTACTACAGTTATTGTTAACAGTAAGACAAAAACTAGACTAAACATCATATTTTGACTCCAGTGAATGATGATGAAACCGATTCTTACCGGCGCTCCGACTCCACAGCAGATTTTTCTTGAGTTTAAGTTTGAAAGAACAGAAAAGCTCCAGATGTTAAAAACAACAAGTTGTCAGTAATAACAAATCTGTTTTGTACATTTTGAGATGACATTTACAAACTTGAGAGATATCAACAATAATTTACATTAAGTGCTCTTTTCGTTTTTCAAATGTACGCTTCAAAACAATTATTTGCATAAATTCAGTAATAATTTCGACCTGCAAATCATTTCTAGTTTTGTGAGTCTACAACAGTGGGACCCACGTCAGGACCAACAACAAGAAACTGAAGCCTGTAAGTTTTGCCCGTCCGGCGCTGCTGGTTTCTGAGTCTCCCTCTCTTTGCTGCTGCTGCTGACCAGATGTTAGATGGCAGAGTTTCATGTTTCCAGCTCTGTCCCACACCAACATCTCTGCCTGATTAGAGCAGCAGCTGGATGTGTACTTCACCCAGAGTGGTTGCGTTGAACCCAGTGTCCACTCAGAAACATTCAAAGGGGGGCGCCCCGTCTCTAGTCTGGCTCTGTAACGGTGATAAGGCTGATGATGACCTTTTCTGGTTGTTTTGTTCTTGTGTTGCTGCTCAAGGCCGGGCTTGGCCTCTCCAAAGCTGTCCTCTGTGGATGGTGAGCCATGAAATAAAGTTAGAATGCCTTCACCCTTCTGCATCTGAAGGGCAGCGAGGCCAGAGCGACCGTTATCTGACACGACCAGAGACACACTCCAGCTTGATTCGGTACAAACTGCAGTACAGTCAGACTGAAGACGAGCAGCAGAGCAGGACGGAGGAGACGTGTCGGCATCCTGAGGGCAACAGACAAAACTGCCATGAGGGTAAGAACTTGGAGTAGATCAAAAAAAAATCTCACTGGGTGTTTGTTGTTGCTCACCAGAGGGACCACAGTCAAGTATGCCACTGCGTAGTTTGATTCAGGAGAGTTATGAGCATGCACAGTGAGTGTAAGTGTGACAGCTGCTCCTGCCTGAGCTGAGGCAGGAGTGAGGAGGTAGACCTGACTGTGGAAAGACCCTCGTTCTTCAGCGTGGAACCTGGAGGATAAAAACTTCAATCTCAAACAACTTGCACATTTAATTAAAAATATATTTATACTATTTGCAGGGGTGGTGTGGGGTGCGCAGATCCAATTTGAGAAAATACTTGCATTATAAATCCCTTTTGAAAACAGATATACAGAAAGACACTAAAGCTGCTATCTGACTGGACTGCAAACAGCATTCTCAAGGACTTCCAAAATATTCATGAGGGTTCTCAGTTTTTGAACTTGGTCAGATGTTGCTGAAATTTTTAACATGTTGAAAAACTTTGTTAAGAGGCCATTTCACACAAATTTCGGGACTTTGTGGTTATTTCTTAAGTATCAGCCAGTAATATAAAACATTTTATATCTAAAAAATGTCAGGAAACACTGATTAACAGACCTTTCAATCTGTCTGCGTTAAAATTTGGGTGGTTCCGGCTCCTTCCGTCAGGCCTCGTCAGCAGCTTGTTCATATTCATTAGTAGAATTTGCTGGACTCAGATTGGCTAACAAACTAGCCTATCAGAGCAAAGAATACTGTTTCCTGCCCCGCTGCACATGACAACATCAGACGTCATGTCTTCCTGTTTGTTATGTCTTATGCTAACAGCTTTTAGCCAGCAGCATGCTAGGTGTGGTTTCAACTGCGGGAGCTGATGAATACTAACGAACAAAAGAGTTGTGATGAAACAGATACAGGCCATTTGGACTCGGGAGAACTCTGGTTTTATCACCACCTCCGTAGTTTGAGATTAAAACTGAAAGAGAAGTTGTTGACCTGTTTTTACACCTACTATGAAGGTAAGAACACCTGTGGAGCTAAAATATTCAACAGAAACCTCAGAAAAACTGTTTTTAATGGAATGGCCTCTTTAGACATGTGAATAAAATAAGGATAAATTTAAAATTTGCATGTTTTTTGTCACATCTAACAAGTTGCCAGCAGTCCAGTTAGATAACTGCTTTGAGATCAGGGAATTTACTGTCCACTCTTTAGCTGATTTATTTACCTGTGTGGTCCTCTCATGAGAAGATATCCACAGTCATCATCAGCTGTCAGATTAAAGACCCGGGCGGGACCATGATTTAGGATGTTAAAATCTACTGTTGTGCTGTGACCTGGTACAAGGTGAGGAACTGACGACATCTGATAGGATTAAGATACACAAGTTATTAACTGATGTGCAACACTGATCAGGGAATTTATACTGTGACAAAGTTTCATTTCAACTGTTTGTTAATCTGAATTGACCACATTAGTTTACGTCTGATGTAATCATGTTACGTTTTATCAGGTGGTTTGCAAGTATCCCAGCTTTATTTATGTTTTCCATTTGATTATAGAATCATGTAAATTGATATACACAAGTTATCCATCTTTTTCTACCTCTGTTCTCTACATCGTCACACACTAATCAACCTCATGTCATCTTCACTACATCCAGGTAGGATGTTTATTATTGGCTTGATAGTAAAAATAAAGACATGCTATAGAGAACATAATTTAAAAGTGAATCACGTTTCCCATCCCATACCTTTCTTCACCCTTTTACCATTATTTTATTGAAATGCAGCATTTTAAGCATCTTTTTAAAATATCTTATCTAGTTCAATCTGTTCTTTTTACTTGTTAGACATGAACTTTTCTGTTTGTTATTTGATATTGGTCAGAAAGCTTGAAATGAAACTGTGCTTATACTTATCTTTAGGTAATGTTTTTATCATTTGCTTTCATCGTTTTCCATCGTTTGTCTGTCTGTCTTTTAGCAGGATAACTCAAAAACTAAAGGATGGATTTTAGGAAAGGTCAGAAATAACCCAAGGAACAACTGATTAGATTTTGAGGGTGATCTGGATTACCATCTGGGTCCAGGAATTTTTTTAAGGATACGGACATAGTGCTTTCTACAAGATGTTTGCTTGGCGGAGGTCTGCGCTCTCTGAGTGCTTTTCTAGTTTGACATAGAATGACTTGATCTTCTCAAATAATTGAACAATAATACTTTAAGGTATGAAATGAGTAAAACAGTGAGCAAAAATTTTATTTTCATGTTAAAATTCCCAAGTTTGTTTGAGAGAAATCACACCTGAAGCAGTTCTATAAATAATGTTTCTTTTGTTTTCTCCTCTATGATTAATAAGCATAAAGAGCAGCTTGGGTCAGTTAAGCATTAAATAAGCACTGATCATCTTTTCACCTGTATCTGAACATGTGTGGGTTGAATCATCTCAGTGGAAACTCGCTCCAACTTGTTTCCTCTTCTGTCTTTGCCTGTAAGTCGAATCCAAAATGGAACTGTGGGAACAGGATCCACAAAACCCACAAACTCCCCCTGGGTTTGAAACAGTGAGGAGGAAGACTGGTTTAGTTTTACATGCTGAAGGCTCTCTCCTTCAACCCCCAGCAGAGTCACATGAAAAGATGCCTCCTCAGTTGAAGACACACCTGTAACGAACAGCGCCAGAAAAACTGGAGCTCCTGAAAAGTAGAATCACAAGTATGAGGCTGACTCAAATGTAACTAATGTGGTGTCATTAAAAAAACAATATGTCTCACCTGCAACAGGACTACCCTCCACCCTGGCCAGACCTGGATGTGTCTCATTTCTCACAGTTGCAAAGTAATACAGGAAATCAACACTGCTGCCACCTGGTGGTAGATGGGCTTTTAGACTAAATCTCACAGTATTATAAAAGTACTTGTGTGTATTTTTTTACCTATCACATTGAATGTGATGTGGCCGTCAGTCCTGATTTGCAGATTCCACTGACCGGCCTGAACAGGAGGCAACAAGCTGATCCGATACAGACCCTGAAAGTGCTCCAACTCTGCCAGGGGTCCCAGTTCATCAAGCAAATTCTGTTTTTGGCCTGAAAATCAGAAAAACTTCACGTCCATGATCTGAACAAATACCTGCATTCAGTTTTAAGCATGTCCAGTTTTCAAAGAGTAGCTCTTAGAATTATACAATAACAGTGAATTATTTTGGAATCAGTGCATATTGTGGAAGTTACCTGATGGACTAGTGAGAATACACTCGATCACGATGCCAGTGATGTGTAAGATCACTTTTTTTACTGAGCTGTCAACTCTAAAGGAATGCACAGACATGAACTCTTCATCATTTTCCACATGAAGGAGGGTCACCTGGAGAGATTTTAATCTGGGATTAATTACCACCTGAACTGTCCCACATTTTGTCACATTACAACCACAAGTTTCAAAACATTTCAGAAAAAATGTATGTGATCAACCAACATACAGTAGAGCATAATCACAAACTGGAAGGAAAATGATACGTAGTCTTCAAAACTCGCGTAACCTACAATTTTATTTACTCTCTTTACTGTGATTCCATGAATTAAAGTTCAGTCCAGATAAGAAATGCAGCTTCTCTGTGAAGGATTCAGTGATTTCTTACAGAATGATGTGGATCAAACAGCATCATGAAAACTGAGTTATTGAGAAGTTTAAAGCAGGTTTAGATAGTGTTCATGTTCAATCCATCATCTGAAAGTGGAAAGAGTTTGACAGGACTGCAGACCTGCAGGTGGGCGAGTCAATTGACATGATATCTAATAGTTATGTACACCACAAATCTGGCCTTTATGGGAGAGCAGCAAGAAATAAGACATTGTTAAAAGAAAGCTATACCAAACCCTAAACAGCCTCTACCAAATCTAAATACAATGTTAAGAGATGATGTTTGTCTCTGTAAGATCAGAACTAAGAACTTTTATGAGCAGGTTAAAAAAAAAAAATTTACAGTTACATGTTTGTCATTATTTACATCAAGTTTATTTTTTATTAGCAATTAAAGTTACATGCAGCTTTATTCAGTATAAACAGACACTTCTAACATGTTTGAACCCAATAAAATATTATGATGCATGTAATCTATTCTCATGTAAGACTGCAGGATCTCAGGAGTTTCAACTAAATATATTGGAAGTTTCTTTCTGTTGTTTTTCACTTGTGAGTCATCTGATCCAGTTACTTGCTACTGGAAGATGCACACAGGACCATATTCTTACATAACGTAATCCTAATATAATACAAGGTTTTAACTTTGTTCAAACAGAACAGATTTAACTGATCACTTTTTGACCCCATCAGGCTGCGGTTGTACCTTGTCTGCAGCTATGTTGTCCTCCACTATGGTCGAGACACTGTGGATGTCAGAGTTTGTGGTGTATATCGTCAGTCCTCCTGACAAGGAAGACAGAGAAGCATAAAGAGAAAAACGATCCGGGGAGAGAGATTCCAAACTCCTCCTCTTCCTCTCAGTCATGTAACTGGGGTCTTCAGTGAGGAGAAATGTTATCTATGGAAAGGATAAAAAGGAAAAACATCATGCCAGACTGAAAAACAAGACCTACAAGACAGACATCAAGCCTCTACGCTTACTTACAGTGTTAAAGTTCAATGTACAACTATTTCATATAGTATAAAAGTACTTTTAAAACTGATTTCTGTTGATATTTTTTAGGGTAAACCCACCTTGCTCTGTTTCTCCAAGGCGAGGGCCTTTACTGCATCAAATAAATAAGCATCTTTAGCCGAAGCATCAGTGAACACAAAGATTTCTGACAGGGGTGGACTGTGTGTGAGAGCCAGCTAAAAACAAAACAAAAGGACATATTTAAATGAAACTCTCAGGAAGTATTCAGAATATATACATCTATAACTAACTGATATTTGGATTCAAACAAGATGGCTGCCACAGCTAACTAAGATTGGAAAAAACTAAAGTAGTTATAACTTAATCCCTATTGCATATATTGAGCTAACATTTGATGTGATGGTTGGTGAGAGTCATCCCTAGTCCACTGAGAGCTGCACTCGTTTCCATTAACTATGTTTATTAGCAATAATGTGCATCACAAATTTAAATTCAATTTTCAGACAGAAATTACTGCAAATAATTGATCACTGTGACTCAGTAAGTTTTACAGATATTGAGCAAACATTTATTGCAACTTTATTTTCAATATTTTAATGTTTTTTTAACAGATGCAGCTCCTTAGTTTTTCAACATAAGATGGTTTTAGTTTAAAACTCTCGCTTGACAAGTAGTGGGTTATGTGCTTTCCTTTAAGGAATGTTAGACTAAAGTCTCTACATTCACCTGAATGGCAGAAAGACACATCTCTGGTTCATCTCCTCCTCCCAGAGCCATCAGGTTCTCCATGTACTGCATGAACTGGTTCGGATCATCAGCTTTATGCACAGGTCCAAAACCTGCAGAATACAAGACAAATTGTAATCCTGCTATCGATGGATGGATGGATGGATGGATGGATGGATGGATGGAGTGATGGATGGATGGATGGATGAATGGATGGATGGATGGATGGATGGATGGATGGATGGATGGATGGATGGATGGATGGATGGATGGATGGAGGATGGATAGATGAATGGAGGATGGATGGATGGATGGATGGAGGATGGATTGATTGATTGATTGATTGATTGATTGATTGATTGATTGATTGATTGATTGATTGATTGACTGACTGACTGACTGGTTGATTGATTGATTGATTGATTGATTGATTGATTGATTGATTGATTGATTGATTGATTGATTGATTGATTGATTGATTGATTGATTGATTGATTGATTGATTGATTGATTGATTGATTGATTGATTGATTGATTGATTGATTGATTGATTATCCAGAAAGTACTGTAATATGAAGAGCACACAAAATAAAAAGTGACCATCATCAAACTGTGCTGTAAAATTTCAAACACTTATAGTTCTGAGTCTCTGTATGAGGATATGATCATGAAAAAGGCCCAGCTGATTATAGATGATTCCATCCACCCTCTGAGCTCAGAGTTCAGGTTACTTCCATCTGGTTGTAGGTTCAGTCTGATGAGGATTAAGACTAACAAAGAAATTCTTTTGTCCCTGTCGGCATCAGTTTTATGAACAGACGTAAATGATTTTAATGAAGTGTAATTTGTTGTGTTAAGCTTTTAAATGCTGTATTTTGTCTCTGTCAGCTGTACAACTAATTGTGACCTTGGCATTGACCTTGAAATTAGGAGATTTTTAGCTACTGACTCTTCAGAAAGTTGCTGAGTTCTGCCACTGATGGTCTCACAGAGGGAATCATGGTCAGTGATGCATCTCCACCAGTTCTGGAGTTTAAGGGAGTTTTAGTCAATGATGCTCCTTCAACCTGGTCTTGAACCTGAGGAGATTTCAGCCCCTCCTCCAGTTCTGGAGCCAGTGGGGGTCTTTTTGAACATCTCCCCAGCTGTGTTACCTGCTAACCATAGTCTCCCACATCCCAGACCCACCTCCCTCCCTTCTCAATAAACATTGTCTGATATCTCATTTCCTCCTTCATGCATTTGAGTTCAGCACTACAAACAAAAAAAATTAAAATAAATTGTACAATAACGGTCACCTGGGTCATGGAAGGGCACAAGCAGAAAGGTGCCAGGTGGCTCGGCTCTGTTGGCTCGGTTCTGGATGATGGAGTGAGCTCTGAGTCGGGCAGCAGTGATCTCCTCAAACATGCTGCCTGTGGTGTCCATGACAAACACCAATGCAGGGACCTGCTTCACTCTGAAGAGCCTGTCAAAGAACATTTATCATAAAATAAATTCAACAGTAATCATCTCATGTTGTATATGTACACAGAATATTTGGACGTTACCTTGTTGAATACTGTGTTTCTGTTTTAACAGAGATTGAAACCTACTTGAGGAAGGCGTTGGGGTTCACATTGTCTTTGAGGTCTCGCAGTACACTCAGGGTGGCTTTAGTAGCCAAATTTGCAGCTTCCACGTGGAGGTAATGATGAGGGGAGAAGAGTGGAGAGGTGCTGTCTTTGTTGATTCCCCCTCTGGCGCTCAGATGTTGACTGCTGTCCAAAATACCTCCATGGCTGCATTTACCTAGAAGAAACACGTTTTTTTTTTTTTTTACTGAGCTTTAAAGACCAAATCTGAAAAGCAAAACAAAGAACAAAGAATCAGGTGTAAAAAGTTCTACCTTTTGGTTTAGAAGGTGAATTGCTGAAGTATCCGGTGGTCAGTAGATGGGAGTTCTTCTGAGAGTTTGTTAGTGTCGGTAAGAGATTATGCCAACAGGTGGTGGTAAAACATTCAATACAGGTAGGAGTAGTTCCTGGAAAATAAAAAAGACTGAAAACTTTGAGTAAAATTTTAACTAACTCGCTTTCTTGAGTTTTATTTTTATGCTCTGAGAGTCTCAGTTTACAACATTTATACCTCAAATGTGTGAATACCATGGTTCTTGGTAGGATTGCAATTAAATAGCAAGACATTGGAAAGGTTATCAATGACCTACTATATTTCTAAATAAATAAAGACATTGGATGTATGCTGCAAAATTGTAACATCTGCAACCAAGAAATTCTCTAGAAAGATGCATTTACTCATTGGAAGACAGTCATTATTTATGTGCAAATAAAATAAAACCAGACAAAACATCAATCTAGTCCACCAAGTATATGATTGACCTTTAGCTACAGGAATGGCTGGTTCCTCTGGTTGCAGGAGATGGAGATAAATGGATCTTTCACCCATCTCAACCCAGTTACTGTGGCTGTAGAAATCCTGACAGAACAAAAACAACAATAATTATGATGTTTATCCAGAACTTCCAGATTTCATCATGATTAAAAGGTCAGGTTTTTAGTCATGCTGAGCAAAATTAACAAATGCAATAAGAGTTCAATGATTCAATAAATGTAGAATAATCTTGTTTTTTAATCATCTGGGCTCAGCGTGTACCTGCAGGGAGTGGAAAAGCTGACCCAAGCTATGGCGGGCGCTCTCGTACTCTTCAGCTCGTACTGAGAGAACAGTTTTTGCCCAGAACTGTCGTAACATTTTTATGGATTCGTCAACATGTTCTGAGTCGAAGTGGTAGACCGGGTTGACCCTGGTGGAGCTCCGGAAGTCCATATCTGCATTGGAGTTTGCCACCTCCTTCACAGCACTCCAGAAACTGCGTCCTAATCTGGTCTGGGAGGAATGAATGAAACTGTTACATTTCTAAAGGGGAGAGATTATCACCTACGTATGTACATTATAAACCCACCTCTTCAGGTGTGTGGTGCCCCTGATGTTCCGTAGTACCCGTCAGAACCTCCAGCGTTACACTGAGGATGGCCTGCTCTGTCATGTACTGGTGTGTGTATGAGTCCCAGGACAGAGTTAACACTTGAGACCAAAAGTTGGGAAGAAATCCCCTACATGGTGAAGTATGAAAGAGAAAGCAAGCCAGTGTGAACCAGCACACTTTCCTCTCATTGCTTTTGCTGGTTCCTCTTCCTTGTGACATTGTTCAACTGAGGGTAAGTAGATCACATCCTAAGTCCACAAGCAAAACAAGATCTTTTCAATTGCTAAGCAAATGGTAGACTCTATACATATAACTTCAGTTGACCCAAACAACCCAGCCAATATTTCCATATAATATTTCACATGCAGTTATTTACTTTCTCACATAAACTATGAAACTGTATTTACTGTCATGTAAAACTCTTTACTGCTTGCTAAATGGAAGTATTTTAATCAAACCAACTCCTATTCTATCCTAACTATTTTCTCATGTTGTACCAGTTATCTATCTACTTTTTTGTTTTTAACTCTCCTCCCCTAATTCATTCCCTCAGATTGTGCTCAGCCATGTCTGTACAGAAGTTCCTATTGTCATCATTATTCAAGCACAATAAGTAGGTTAGTTCTCACAGTCCCTGCATTAACGAGGAAGACGCTGAAACAAAACTTGGGGCCTATAAACAATGTAAACACTGCCTGTCTGCATTCAACTGTTCCAAATAATAGGACCTGCTCATAAAAAGAGAGAATGGTGTTGCTTCTTTTTTCTCATTTTCCATCAACGATCTTCACAACAGTGTTCACTCATCGTATTTTTTTCTTGACCTTAATATTCTTAACTTTGCTCTGTTTGCTCATCTACAGTGACGTCAAACTTTTCACTCCTTCTTAGTCACAACATGCAAATTGGTCTTTTTGGTTTTTACCACAAAGACTTCTGCAACAGTTGAGTTTCCCAGTTGTGGGACAATAAAAAGTTCTTCTCTCCAGTTTTACACCTCCTACAGTCGCTATATCAACTTTACTTTTTGAGTCAGACACAAACATTTATGTCAAGTTGTTCTTGTCTTTAGAACACCTGGTTCATGCTGTCTTACCTTAGTTCATGCAGGATGTTTCTCAGTGTTTTGATTTTCTTCAAACATCAAATCTTTTCAACAGGAACATCAAAATGCACCAAAAAATGAGGAAAAAACAATGTAGACTTCCAATGCAGCCTGTTGTAGATCTTTTCCTCTGAGCCACAGTGTTTTAGTTTTTGCAACAGAATATAGTCTTCACATTTGTTTGACCTTGGACTCTTGTGTCTAACTGGTGATGAAAAAAATAAAATAAAATAAAATAAAATAAAATAAAAGATAATAATGGGAAAGACACCCTTTAACACTCGGATAAGAGTCTCTGCTGCATCGCGTTAAGTGTGCTTCTAACTGTTTCTTACCACGAGGCAGAAGCCCCCACTCCAGCCCCCCCATTAATCCATGGTGCATTGATTCACTACAATAGGGCCGCATATATTACCAGCCAGTGTTTTCAGCTTCAGCCTACCCCCCATGTCTTCCATCCATAACTCTTAGTTTTCCTAACAAAACCCCAAAAAACACTTGTCACGACTTAAGACATCATGAATCCCTCTTCCTGGCTGTTCACCATGACTTCTAAAGGTATTGCACATAAAGGCATCAGTTGCTGGTCAACAGCAGAATCCATGTTGAAATTTACTTTGATGGAGTCCAAGTAGACAAACAGAGGGTTTTAAAACTTTATTTTTTTAAAGTTATAGTTACTTTAAAATATTTGATTCAATACTAAGAGTAAAGTTCTGGAGAAAAAAGTAAACAGTAGAAAGGTTATATAATGTTCAAATCATAATTTTTATACCCTGATAACCTACCAACCTCACAAATTAGGCTTTTGTTTCTCATGCTCAGTTTTCTTCCTTTGCAACTCATTCAGTTTAACCACTGAAACATCCTGTCTCCAACATGAACCACATGCTATGAACAACCACTGACACTCTGTACTTTCCCATGCTTTCATATACAGTTTTATGTCTGGGGTATTGATGTTTTTATACAAGGGCGTACAGTAACCATTATCTCAGAAATAAGGGGGACAAATTTTTCAGTGATCTATTGTGTGATTTATCATCCTTTCACATTCAGTCATACTGTTCCTTAGTGGTTAAAAAAGTCATTTAATCATTGTTACATGAGTGTGCTGGTTTAGTTATCCCTGCGATCCTTTGAGGATAAGCCTTGTAGAAATTGGATGAATAGTTTACCCGTTAGCGTTCTAAAGGCCTGCATTTTTTGTTCTGGGGACTGATCTGGAGTCTCTTGAGTTGATTGTCCAAAGGAGGATGGTTCGGAAAATGAAAATCATCATGGAGAACCCTCATCATCCTCTTCATAACACAAAAACTCAACAACAGAGTGTCTTCAGTCAAAGACTTCTTCAGATCCGCTGCAGCACAGACCGCTACAGGAGATCTTTTTTGCCCACAGCTATAACCTTCTACAATGGTTCCCTGAAGAAGAACTGAGCTACGATAACACTTAATTTCCCTTTGGGGATTAACAAAGTATTTTTGATTTGATTTGATTAGGGCCAAGCATGGTTGCTGGTTGAAATCCACTGAAATTCTGAATTCTAACTTCCATGAACTTTTACATATTTTACATCATTAGAAAGCTAAGAGTCTTGTGATTTTAATTATTGATGGCAGTCAAGGATACAATCATATTTTTTTCTCAGCCCTTGTTTTTAAAAGACTGATAATTTCACTAATATTGTGCAATAAAGATTTCTTTCAAATATGTGGAAAACAATAAGCACACTGGCAAGCTAACATAGTTAAACACCAACACTAAGTATTGTCAATTGACATTCTTGCAATTTTGACCCCAAATGTTTTAAAAACACAAACCCAAATTAAAATTAAAGCTGTTCTTGAACCATGTTGAGTAGAGTGTTACAACCTGGCTCAGAGAAGGAGTAGCACAAAGATAAATCTCGCACCAGAGAGGTATATTTCACAAGGGTTTTAATGTGGGATAACAGAAAGGGTACAAAGGAGATAACCAGGCCATAAACCAAGCAAGAAAAACAGCTAGACTGCAAACACAAACAGGTAAAGGGGAAGAAACTATAACCGAGGTAGAACTATACCATAACACACAACTTGTCCCAAAATAGGGAATCACAACAACCAATATTACAACAAATCCCATTCTAATAAAAGGGGAAGGAGAGAGAAAAACACAGCAACAAGAACATCAGTCACTCCTCTTCTCCCGCCGTTGCAGTGTAAGGTCAGCACTTTTAAAGGACCACAGTTGTTCCCATTATTGGTCCACCTGGACGTCCTCACCAGGATCAGGTGTGGGAGGCTGGGCCAGGTGATGGAGACTTCTAGAGGAAGCACCTGCAAAACATCTCATTCACGCATCCAAGCACTCATACTTCTCTCACACACACACATGCACACAGGAAGAGTGCCAGACACCCCAAGGACGTAACAAGAGACATGGCTGGAGTCTCTTTGAAAATAAATCACTTTGAAGTTTCCCCATAACAGTAAGAACATGTTAGTGCTATTGTTACCAAGTACCATATTTTCCACACTATAAGGTGCACCTAAAAGCCTTTAATTTTCTCAAAAACCGACTGTGCGCCTTATAATTCGAGGTGCCTTGCGTATGGATTAATACTGGTTAGGCTACTGTAGTCAGGGGGCTACGGTACAAGTTAGAAGCACACCAATACGGTGCTTGCCGTCATTCCGAGTGGATTGACTAAAGAACTCCAGCCCCTGGATATTGGCGTTAACAGGGCTTTCAAAGCTAGACTGCGAACTGCGTGGGAGCGGTGGATGACCGAAGGTGAGCACACGTTCACCAAGACGGGAGACAGCGCCGCGCGCACTGATATATCAGTCTCAACTGTGGTCCGAGCTTTCACGAAGACAGGTATTGTCACTGAACTGCCAGGCAACAGCAACTTGGATAATGACGAGTTTTACGTGTCGGAACCAGCTGAAGGCCGCACTCTCGCCCAACTGTTAAACTCGGACACTGAAGATGAACTGAAAAAGTAGCGGTATCAGACTGTTTCTTTTCCCTGATTCAGTAAACATGTAAAAGTTCCTCTTCACATTTGTGAATGCACTAACTACATTGGTTTATATTATCTTTATCTATTATGGTAATAAAGTTTGCATAACGCAACCCCAGCCACTGCAGTAGTTTCTATTCCATGAGCCTTATAATGCGGTGCGCCCTATACATACATACATAATACAGTAATATGATTTTGAACTGAAAAAGATTACATTTTATGTCCACCGATTATTTCTATAAATACATGTTCTAAAAGTGGCTTTAGAATTGAGTAGTGATCTATGGTCGGAAAAATCAGTTACCAAATATTAATGGTTTAAATGGCTGTGAAGGCTGAACAAAAGTGCACCAACACGGGAAGTGTGGGGGACATGTCCCACGCGTGCCCTGTGGTTGTTAAGCCCATGTTCTTGCACATCTGTTACCTTATGACGTTGCAGAGACACTTTCATACATTACTAAATGTTTTAAATACCTCATCGTATCCCACATCAAATCTGCTGTCCCAACTGCTGTTTTGCCTTTCAGTGATACGCCAAACTGTTTAAATGGAGGAGAGTCTCCATCCGTCAACGGGAGGCGTCTCTATCTAAAAGCAAAACATACCATTGTTGGGTCCTTCTCCTCTGGGTGTGCTTAAACATTTGCCTGTCTCTCTGACAAAGCAAAGAAATTATTACATATTTAGTGTTCCTGTCCTGGGAAAATTTATTTAGGTAAAATGTATTTATGGAAAAATATAGAAACAGAAAATAAACAATAAATCTGTTTATTGAAGTCAAGACTGTAGAAGGGCACATGTGCAGAAGGAATCGGTAACACATCTCAGGTAGCATATTTCAACAGAACACCAGTTCCAGCAACAGCTGTCTGAGACACGGGTGTGGAAAAGTTAAAATGGCCAAAAGTTAAAGAGGCAGTTCTTGTAACTCCAGAAGAGTGTTACAGAACAAAATAGCTTCCTAACTCCACCTTCCATTTCAGCAAATAAGTGTCTTCAGTCAGACACTTCTTTAGGTCTTCTGCCAACAACTAGAACCATCGATAATAAATCTAGAAACCTAATGATTCAATTACTATTACTATTTAAAGTCCTCGTGGGGAGTAATAAAGAATTAATGAACTGAATGTTAAATGATAAATGTTAACATAATATAAATGTGTCCTCTTACAGAAACATTTACCTCATATTTCACAAGAAGTATTCTCATTGATGAATCATCATGTGACGACCTAAATTATTACTTTGTCTGAAACATTTTCCACAGGTCTGACATGAAAAAGGCCTCTCACCTGTATGATGTCTTATGTGGTAGAGTAACTTTTGTTTTAGAGAGAAACCCTTTCCACAAGTCGAACATGAGAAAGGCTTCTCACCTGTGTGAGTTCTCATGTGACGACTTAAAATATTTCTGGCAGTGAAACCTTTACCACAGGACTGACATGAGAAAGGTTTCTCACCTGTGTGAGTTCTCATGTGACGACTTAAAATATTTCTGGCAGTGAAACCTTTACCACAGGTCTGACATGAGAAAGGCTTCTCACCTGTGTGAGTTCTCATGTGACATGTTAAACTATGTTTGGCAGTGAAACCTTTTCCACAGGTCGGACATGAGAAAGGCTTCTCACCTGCGTGAGCTCCCACATGATGCATTAAAGTAGTTTTGCCAGAGAAACATTTCCCACATGTCTGACATGAGAAAGGCTTCTCACCTGTGTGAGTTCTCATGTGACGACTTAAAATATTTCTGGCAGTGAAACCTTTTCCACAGGTCTGACATAAGAAAGGCTTCTCACCTGTGTGAGTTCTCATGTGACAAGTTAAACTATGTTTAGCAGTGAAACCTTTTCCACAGATCAGACATGCGAAAGGCTTCTCACCTGTGTGAGCTCTTATGTGACAGGTTAAACGCCCTTTTGTATTGAAACATTTTCCACAGGTCTGACATGAGAAAGGCTTCTCACCTGTGTGAATTCTAATGTGACGCGTTAAATAAAATTTGTCAGAGAAACATTTCCCACATGTCTGACATGCGAAAGGCTTCTCACCTGTGTGAGTTCTCATGTGTAAAGTTAAACTATGTTTAGCAGTGAAACCTTTTCCACAGATCAGACATGTGAAAGGCTTCTCACCTGTGTGAGCTCTTATGTGACAGGTTAAACGCCCTTTTGTATTGAAACATTTTCCACAGGTCTGACATGAGAAAGGCTTCTCACCTGTGTGAATTCTAATGTGACGCGTTAAATAAAATTTGTCAGAGAAACATTTCCCACATGTCTGACATGCGAAAGGCTTCTCACCTGTGTGAGTTCTCATGTGTAAAGTTAAACTATGTTTAGCAGTGAAACCTTTTCCACAGATCAGACATGTGAAAGGCTTCTCACCTGTGTGAGCTCTTATGTGACAGGTTAAACGCCCTTTTGTATTGAAACATTTTCCACAGGTCTGACATGAGAAAGGCTTCTCACCTGTGTGAATTCTAATGTGACGCGTTAAATAAAATTTGTCAGAGAAACATTTCCAACATGTCTGACATGCGAAAGGCTTCTCACCTGTGTGAGTTCTCATGTGACGACTTAAAATGACTTTGGCATTGAAACCTTTACCACATGTCTGACAACAGAAAGGCTTCTCACCTCTGTGAGTTCTTATGTGATAAATTAAATTACTTTTGGCAGTGAAACTTTTTCCACAGGTCTGACATGAGAAAGGCTTCTCACCTGTGTGACTTCTCATGTGACGGGTTAAATTCTTATTTGCTTTGAAACATTTTCCACAGGTCTGACATGAGAAAGGCTTCTCACCTGTGTGAGTTCTCATGTGACGGGTTAAATTCCTATTTGCTTTGAAACCTTTTCCACAGGTCTGACATGAGAAAGGTTTCTCACCTGTGTGAGACTTTCTGTGTGTTTTTAGTTCAGGACAGTCTACAAGGTCTCTTTGATTACTGGTTTGTGGATGTCTCAGATTTTCTTTAAGCTTCTCTACGTTTGATCCTGAGTCTTTATTTCTGTTCCCATCCTTATCTTGGTTTTCAGTTTCAATTGAGTTCTGAGACAAGAGTTGGTCCTTGTTTGGTTGTAGTTCAGTGGGGTCTCTTTCTTCAACAGCAGGAGTCACCATGAAGGTCTCCATCTCTTTCTTCAGTACAAGCAGCTCTTTGTCTTCAATGATACAGAGTTCCTTCTGTTCCTCTTTGATGTGTACATCTTGAGGTTCTTCTTGAGGAGATATTGGCTCCTCCTTTGGGATTTCTTGTTCCTGTTGTTCCTCTTTAATCCTGTCTCTTATACAC
>SSNP01000301.1:122051-140226 GCA_006937955.1 Pachypanchax playfairii
ACATGAGAAAGGCTTCTCACCTGTGTGAGTTCTCATGTGACGGGTTAAATTCCTATTTGCTTTGAAACCTTTTCCACAGGTCTGACATGAGAAAGGTTTCTCACCTGTGTGAGACTTTCTGTGTGTTTTTAGTTCAGGACAGTCTACAAGGTCTCTTTGATTACTGGTTTGTGGATGTCTCAGATTTTCTTTAAGCTTCTCTACGTTTGATCCTGAGTCTTTATTTCTGTTCCCATCCTTATCTTGGTTTTCAGTTTCAATTGAGTTCTGAGACAAGAGTTGGTCCTTGTTTGGTTGTAGTTCAGTGGGGTCTCTTTCTTCAACAGCAGGAGTCACCATGAAGGTCTCCATCTCTTTCTTCAGTACAAGCAGCTCTTTGTCTTCAATGATACAGAGTTCCTTCTGTTCCTCTTTGATGTGTACATCTTGAGGTTCTTCTTGAGGAGATATTGGCTCCTCCTTTGGGATTTCTTGTTCCTGTTGTTCCTCTTTAATCAGTAGACTTTCTTTTTCTTCTTGTAGAGGTTCTTGTTCCTGTTGTTCCTCTTTAATCGGTGGACTTTCTTTTTCTTCTTGTAGAGGTTCTTGTTCCTGTTGTTCCTCTTTAATTTGTGGACCTTCTTGATCTTCTTGTAGAGGTTCTTGTTCCTGTTGTTCCTCTTTAATCAGTAGACTTTCTTTTTCTTCTTGTAGAGGTTCTTGTTCCTGTTGTTCCTCTTTAATCAGTAGACTTTCTTTTTCTTCTTGTAGAGGTTCTTGTTCCTGTTGTTCCTCTTTAATCTGTGGACTTTCTTTTTCTTCTTGTAGAGGTTCTTGTTCCTCTTTAATCTGTGGACTTTCTTGATCTTCTTGTAGAGGTTCTTGTTCCTGTTGTTCCTCTTTAATCAGTGGACCTTCTTGACCTTCTTGTGGAGATTCTGGTACCTCTTGTTCTTCCTTAATTTGTGGAGATGTGGCCTCTTCACTTTCTGGTTCCTTCTGGTCCAAACTGGAGAGCCTCTCCATGTTACAAAGTTGCTGGTCGTCCAAAAGCTCCTCCTCTCTACAGACATAATGCTGACGGAGTTCTGTACAGACAAAAACAGAATAACATTCTTATTAACTCATTCAGTACCATTGCTGTCTTGACGGCTCTACAGCTTTAATTGGCTTAAATCCAGCTAAGCATTCTGGGGCAGCGACTCCCTAAATTTGATCATAAATCTGTAACAGAAAGGTGTGATAAATGCAAAAGTGGGTTTTAATTGTTCTGCTATTAGTGTAGAATAATCTAATCCAGGTTTGAAATGTCTAAGTAATGTGGTTTTTAAACTGGAGCAGATTAAAGACACTCAGAGTATAACAAAATGTGTAATGGGCTCTATCCACTTAGCCAAGTGACGTATTTCTGGAAGAATTTCAGATCACACAACCTTTTCCGGTCCTGCTGAAGCTAGACTGTGTTGTCCCTTTGAGTTTGACAATTGTTCCAACTACTTCAGTTATCTTGTTTTTCATTTCGTTTAACTTTAAATTGTATACATGCGTGTGTGTGTGTGTACAAGATGACATCCAAGAGGACTAAGTTTTCCTTTCAAAAGAGAGAAGACAGCACAACTAGGTACCACTGCTGTGTACCAAAATGCACAGCGTCTTCAAGGTTTAACTCTATTTTAAGTTTTCACACTTTCCCGAAAGATGGTGAATTACAGAAAAAGTGGTTAGTTAAAATACGAAGTGACTGCTTCAAGATCACAGTCCATACAAGAGTCTGCAGTCGTCATTTTTCATCTGTTGATCTGATCGAGCCCGCTACATCAGGCGGACGCAGACTTCTGAAGAAGGGGGATGTACCGGTGCTGTTTGAGTAGAACAGCTACTCTCTGCCTGCAACTCGTCCTATAGTGTTTGGGACCGGACAGAGCAACCCAACACCCTTGCTCTCCCTGATGATGAGGAGCCAGTGATGGAGGTTGACTGCCATGACCTCGACTACTGCTACACCACTGAGCCAGCAGCAGTGGACCTAGCCCTGGATGAGACAGAAGCACCGGTCCGAGCTCTCAAAGCTCCGGAGGCAGGTGGAGGAGATGGCAGTCAGTTGAAAGTTTGGTTTGGAGCGGCTAGCTTCTTCTGAAAATGACATCAGGTTTTATAAAAGGTAAGCCAGAAGGTAGTAGTGGTGTATTAATATATTTGTTTTTACAGAAATTAGCCTTGCGAACCCATTAGCATTAGCTCAGGTAGCTTTTTACAGTAAGTGAAGAGTAATAGAATACTAAAACGTAGCATTACATGGATATGGGAGACAGATTTAGGTAAACATGTAGTGCTTTATATATTTGGTTTCCATTCACTGTTAAACAGAGGAACGTTTTCAGTTTGGAAGAAATGGTTGCCTCAAGATTGTTTACATTTCAGCTGCTGGATGAGGGCTCCCTTAGCCTTTTGTAGTGGAGCTGAAGATCTCCTATAAAGTGATTTCATGTTTTATAGACAGTCTTTTTGTCCTTATATAATCCAACTTAAATGACCAATACTTTAAAAAGCATTGATTTACGCATTTCACGTGTAAAGAAAAGTAACCTCAGCCATCTCACTCAGCTTCGCCTATGACTTCAACAACCGGAAGTAGGGTCTCTGCGGTCTCATGGGGAATGCGGAAGTGGTGCGTGCCCTTTAGTCATTTCCCGAATCGGATACTAGAAATGGAAACCAACTTCAGCCTTCAGCCCCCCCCCCTTTCTAAGTACACAAAAATCATGGTTCGGTACGTATCTCGGTTTTGAGTTCACAGTTTGGTTCATTTTCGGTACAGTAAGTGGAAAAAGAACAAACCATAATTGCTTTTTAAAAAAAAATTCTACTTTTGCAAACAACAGTTTATATATTTTCTTATAAAAATGAAACATTAAAAAATAAGAAAACATATAAAAATAGAAATAAAAAATAGAATACTGCTTAACTTAGGGTGTTCAAGCTCCAGCTTGTTTACGTCAGCCATGACGTCTGCTAGAGAAAAAAAAAACCTCTCGCGGGAGTCCGGTGCTGACAACAAACTTCCAGTCCGCCATTGAAGATGCTCCGCGTGCAAAACAAGCCTGTTAACTATCTGTAATCAGATCGGTGAATATCTGCACCATACCAACAGCCCAGTACCGAAACGGTTCGTATGAGTGCGTGTTCTGTTACACCCCTCTGCTCATGTATTTACTTTAATGTGTTTGTGCAGTTCCGCTGTGAGTCACGCAATACAGCGTCTGTGCAGAAACTTGCTTGGAAACTTACTTCCGCTGCGCTTAACTCATTCAGTGCCACAGACGTCAAACTGAATCCGAACGCTCAGTGCCATAGATGTCTTGATGTCTCTTCAGCTTTTATTGGAATTTAAATCCTGCAAAGCATTCTGGCTGCTCACTGAATTTGAACTCATTACAGGCGGTATTTAGTCATATGATCCAGGAGAGGGCAGTGGTGCACTTCTCTGGGTGAGATTACCCTGAGATCACCCTTATTTACCGTGTAACAATCCCAGTTGGAGTGGGGGAGGAGCCAGGCACTCAGGACGAGACAGACGGTGAATAGATTCAGAGCCTGTAAAGCAGCTGTGATGTGATCTCATTGTTCAGAGTTAATACAAACTAGCATTGAATTTATGGAATTGAGAAGGTGGTGGAATTTATTACATGGATAAAATCCCTCCAGCGCGACAGTTGGATCTACTGGGAACGAGTATTGTGTCGAAGGTGCCGCGGTTTTTGATCCAGCTCGTCATTTTCGGACTTGTGATGTCTTCAGCCTGACGTTGAGGTTCTTCTGGCGAGTCGAGTGAAGCTGAGGTGGATTCATCCGACCAGTATTTCCTGTTGGGATCTTCTGAAGGCAGCAGGGAGCAAAATAACGAATGATTCACCGCATAAAACACACGGCAAGTGTTGATAGACGAACGAATGGCCGTTCGGGGGGGGGGGGAGTCGCACAGTCATGTGTGCACATGAGTGCGAGCATACACACACAGGGTATCTGAATCAGAAATTTGCTGCTTTTTTTCTTCTATGTTATTCAAATGTTGAAATTGTCTATAAATTACTCTTTTAGACATAAAATCAACTATCAAAAGTACATTTTTACTGTTGTTTTGTTACTTTCATAGTAGTATAACATAGTTCAGATGTTGCATGAATCATTGAAACAGGAAATATTTACATCAAAGTCACTGATCTGCTTGAAAAACCTCTTTACACAAAATGCTCTTTATCTCAGCTTTTAGTCCTGAAACGTGTGGATTTTCATAAAAGTTGCTCTTTTGTACTGCAGATTACTAAACAACAGAAAGAGGTAGAAACTTTTTTTTTCTTTTGCTTTTGAAAAGAGAAAGACTACATTTTGTGCTGATGGTTTCAGAATTTACATAGTCATAGAGAAAATATTCTCTGGGTCTTCAAAAATCAGTAAAAATGCTTAATATTTCTGGCACTGAGGGGGATATGAAATCTGAATGTGGTACTGAATGAGTTAAAAGAAATTCCAATGGGCATTTAGTGTTGTGCAGAATCAAAGTGCAATATTTTCTTTAAAATAATATTTAAAGCAAAATATACTAAAATATTGATTTTGCACATTGTTGGCATTACGTTCACATCTACCAGCCAGCATTTTCAGACAGGAAACAAATGAGGACACACACCATTGACATAAATAAAGAAGCATAAATAATAAGATGAATATCTCAAATGTTTTTCATTGTACTTGAAACACTTGAATCACTGCAAGTGAAAAATAAACTCCAGTCCCTCCAGGATTCAGAACCTGAACAGGCAAGTGGAAAAGTGTTCAGTGTCACACAAACTACAGGGCTTTATAGTTTTCACATTAAAAATACTTAAAACTGTTAAACAGACCAACAACTTTTGAATTTAGGTAACAGAATATTTATAATGTAAATTATGAAAACAGAACAAAATCATGTGGTGTCTAAAAACATCACACAAAAACGATCAAAATAACTGGCTGAATAATGGTTTTAAAAATGATCGTTTACCTCCAGTCTTATGTCCAACACTATTAACTTTATATATGTATGTACAAGTCCAAAGTGAGCCGGAACCAAATTCCTTGTATGTGTAACATACTTGGCCAAATAAATGTGATTCTGATAAAAGTGTGCAGAGCTTTAAAATGTGTCATTATTCCACCCATGGGGGATATACTTGTGGGATGGTGAAAAACAAAACTGAGGCAGTTGTCTGCAGGTTCACTATAATTCACATCTTTGTGCTTTCCCATGAATTAATAGTGAAAAGGAGTGCACTGAGGGGTAATAGTGGAGTTTTTTTTTCTAAGAAAGAGCCACAGTCCGAGTATGAAGTACAAAAATAACTCCATTATTGATTCCTGCTCTCAATGCACGTCCACGTTTGTTTACAACTCGTATCGATTATGAATGACTTCACGACGTATTTTTCGTGGCACTTGCAAAGGTGAGCATGCGCATGCCCCCACGCACATCCACAGGCTATTTGAAACAAAAATAAAAACATACAAACCTAGTCTGCGCAGTTGGACTTTGGGGCTGAAAACAGCATTAGGTATTTGTCTCAGATTTTCTTCTAAACGCGACAGTTTTTCTTGGTTTTCTGTCGCTCTTGTTACAAAAAGGTCCGATATTGGTCCCACATCCGGTGGATATTTAAGCTGTTGTCTCCACATCTCTTTTGTTTTTTCTTGATTCTAATATTCCTTTAACAGACAGGAAACTCTAAACGGCTGACATTTTTTAACAGCGGACAAACACTGAGACACCGGATTCACAACACTTGACCTCACGAGATGCCACTGTGCGCACATGCGCAAATGAACGGAAGCGGAGAAACGGAGCGCTTTCAAAATAAAACCAGACTGCCAATATGTGCTCGTTCACATTAAAATATATTAATCTTTTACACTTTTAAGTGTTAAAAACATTTACACTATCTGAAAGAAATATAGCCCCACATTTGAGAAAAATATTTAACATAAAAAAAAACACATTTTGGCTGTTGTTTTGAAACAAGCACATCGAGGTGAGGTAGCTCTCTCAACAGGACATTTAAAACTCCCTTTATAAGAATATTATTCACTCTTACAAAGTGCATCTTCTAAATCACAGAGTCTAAATGTCTCCCAGGCGTCATCTGCAAATATTGAATATCTCATTTCATCCTGTACTTTCGTAAATAGTCTTTTATCACAACAATAATGGACTTTACAATACAGGAGTTTTCAGATGTTTCTGTCTGCTGAAAACCAGCTGCTACGATGTTAAGAGTGAAAGAAGGCATCTCACTGCAACCTTCAGTGACATGGACCCAAATTCCAAAAGGACCATCAGAACCGATGGAACACTTTGTTCATCTGTTCTCAGGTTCCATCAAATGTTCAGAGTCAGATTAAACCAGCTGGGACCGAAGTGACTCAAAGTTCTGAATGTTTTGATCCCTGGAGCCCCTCTGTCCCACCTGGACCAAGTTTAATTGGACCTCTTCATGGCTACAGCAAAGAGCTGTTAGTTGAAAACTGAAGATCCAGTAAAAGAGTGCTGAAGGATGGAACATCTCTCAGTTCCTGTTTCAGGAGTTTGTACTGTCTCGTGAATTACTTTCACATACTGTTCATCTCCTTTAGATGGTGTTTTAGACCTGACTCTTCATCTTTTGTCCTCCTCTTCAGTCTATTTAGTTTTCAAATACATGCAGGGTCCCATCAGGGTCAGATACAAGGGCTGAAACTGAGTCCAAAAGCAGCAAAAGTCCAGTGAAAGCCTTTGAAAGAGCTTCAGTCTGAACAAAGACTGAATAAAAATCACTTAAAAAACAGGAAAGTCTGGCTGCAGGAAGGAAAATATGAAGACGTGTTCAAGTTTTGACTTGCTGCTATTTTTCTTCTTTTTCCTGTTTTTTCTTATTTATCTGATTTTACAAAAGAATCTTTCTACCATTACATGGATAATTATTTGTAAAATATGTAAAAAACCAGAACCAGAGTAACTCCAAAAATATCTCTCCTTTTCACCTCTACTGCTGCAGGAGGTTCTCCTGCTTCTGACCTTCAGCTCTCTAACTTAAGAAAATAACCTTCTAAAATTCGACACAATGAAGTAAACACACCTGGTCCACGAGCAGAATCACTCAGTATGGTGTGTAAAATACATATGAGAGGTACAAAGTTCAATGTGAGATCATGTAAACCATATTTGAGATGTTCTAAAATAATCAAATGTGCTGGACTATTCATTTAGTGAGTGAGTGATGTGGTGTTGGGCGTTTGAACCCAGTGAAATATGGGTGTCTTAGACTTGAAAGCTCTGCATGACGGTAATAAATACTTCGGGATATTTAAGAAGTTTTTAATTCTCTTTATTTCTATCAATTCAACAAATTTTAGCTGATCAAATCTTCACTTGACATGTTTGTTTCATTTCATTACAAGAACATTTGCATCACATTAACTGACAGCAATGAGACTTAAAATCAAAACTGTCCACATACAGACAGCTTTCTGCAATCTGACGTCAACCTCTGAAATGGAACGTCAACATTAACTGCAGTTTTCCTTCATTCCACAGGGTGGCGCTGTAACACAATAACTGCACTGGACTTTCATTCACATTAGACATTACGATTTTTATGTGATTTTACTAATTCATCTTAATATAACAATTGTAGAATAAATAAAGAAAACAGTGGCTGTGAATATAACAGCTGACATGGAGACCTCTGTGAGCCTCCATGTACACGTTACCTGGCCCCTTACCTGTTACTACATAAAAGAGATTATGCAGTTATGTACATCTGTGTTGGGAGTTTGATATGCCTTTATTGTCCCACGGGGGGAAATTACATGGAGATACAGAGAACAGCTTGACCATCACTGGTCGTCAGTTCAACACTTACCATAAAATCACACTGCAAGTAATTTGGCCTGGGTAAAAAGAGGAATGATGGATGACTGGGCAATAACTCATAAAGTTTCTTGTGGCCGGAGCAGGACCAGACATGGTTTCATATGCTAGAACTCTCCAAATCTGGTATTCAGTTTGTATCGCACCACAATAACTCTATTAGTAAAGAAATCATGTGATCAAATCCCTGCATTTACATCAATAAGACACAAATGCAAACTGTTACTTATTTCAGATAAAGCACCACAGCAAAAGAGAAGCTTGCTCAAGTGCAGAAACAGCTGGGAAGGCCAACCTTGAAACTTATCAATGAGGTACCAACACATTGGAACAGAATGTATCTGATGCTGACATGGCTGAATGATGAGAAGGAAGTGATGTGGGTATCTCTTGCCTCATTAAACACAGACATAACTCCACGAACAGCTGATGAGTTCACCATCATAGGAGAAACACTTCTTGTGCTAGCTCCTTTCAATCAAGCTACAGGGGAGTTGTCAGAGGAGAACAGAGTTTCAGGGTCAAAGGTCCCCCCATGATGAAACCGTTATATTGTGCACTTGAACGCAATGCTGCAAATTTGCACACACAGGCAGCAACACACCTCCTCCTCAAGTGACACAGATGCTGCTTCCCATCTGGAGTCTCTAAGTGTATCGACGCTATCAGATTTAAAGAACACAATTTTCATAGTTCCTCCAAATGTGATGAAGCTGTCTCTAGACTGAAGTCAGAATGTGAAGCTTTAATTGGGTGCACATAAACTAAGCCACAACCTGGACCTTCTTCACAACCGTTACCAGCACCCACATGTTATACATGTACAATATTCTAATTTTCTTAGATACTGAATAAGAGTTTATACTGCCATTCTAAACTTGAATTTACTACCTTTTCAAGATAAAATTAAAAGCAGGAGTAACTAAAACAAGCTCTCTTCAATTATTTTTGGACGTTATTTACTTACCCATGGTGAAAAAATAGCTCTAAATGAACAGAGGAGCAGAAATTCTTGTGGACCGGGGAGGAGAAAAACAAGTCTGGCGTGAACAGGGGAAAAGCTGAGCAGTGTGCAGTGCATCAGGCTTCAGTGATCTATGCTGCTACTAGCATTTCAGCACTAGCAGCACTTCTACTGACAATAAACAAACAGTCTTTTACCATTGATGACTCAGAGATGTTTGAAGAAACAAAGTTGTAGTAGTTCCACAAAAAACTCCAGCGATGCAGGTAGTAAGAAAAACTACGCAATTCACGGAGGCGTTTCTGCCGTTGAGGGAAGAGGGCGAAGCGGGGGGGGGGGCTACAACGCATGTGCACAACTCAAAAAATGACAAACAGCCGTTGCACTTCTCATTCGGGGCAAAATCCTCTTTATGGCATTATAATTCTATCAAAAGTACTGAGAACAGTTTATTAAACTCTGCACTGATATTATCTACTCGCACGAGCAGATTCTGTCCTCGAACGCAGATTCAAGCGCAAATTCAACTCTCAAACAATTTCAACAGAAATTCTGCTCATGCGGGTATATGACTTGACAGTTTGGAGGCGGAGCACCGCTGCAGCACTGACCCTCACATGATTGGTCCTTTTATAATCAGTCACGCCCACATGATGAGCGAACCGGAACCAGGGTGTACTCGTTGTTCAAACAGATTCAGATCCGTGTAGTTTTTGTGGAGACTATCCGAGACATATAGTACTAATTGTTACCTTTAATATGAGAGATTATAACAATGAAATCTAGTTTATTTACAACTGTTTGGTTTTGTGTATGTGTGTGATCGCAGGGATTGATGGTGGTCATGTGCTACAGGATGACGATTTATTTTCAGCTCAGGCACCTGCACATTTGTCGGCATTAGAGTGAGGTGTTTACCGTCTCTCTGATCACTGTGACTATTTCCTGTTCGATTTTATATTATTTCAAACATGTTAGTTATTAAATATTTATTTAATAAAGTAAAAAAAAAAAAAAAAATGTGTTTTTGGATCGCAATGAATTATCTTTTAAAGAGCGCATTAAGAGCCCCTCAGCTGTTTGTCCCCGCAGTCTAGTGACATTAAACCTGTAAATCATTTTCTTCCTGCTTTTGTAGGCTAAAGAAACAAATTAGGAAAAATATCGGGCGGATTAAAAAATTACTAAATCCATGTCACGTTTTAATTTGACCTACTTACAGGTGGAAATCTTGCATTAATGAACATTGTTATTTTAGTGTGTAAATCCCATCCACTAGCAGAAGAACCAACTTCATGTACAGGTTTTGTAAATGTGCAGTTTAATAAATTGTTCACAGTACTTTTGACTCAATTATAACGCCATACTTTTTTACCACCTTTAATATACTGTGCTAAATGCAATTTCATACATATAGGTTGCCCAGTCAGGTTTGAGTCATGGTTGCTAAAGGTTTTACAAGAAAGACTGACTTTGTGATGTAGTAGGTGTAAAATAGTGAATAAAATGTTGAGCTGCATGACTGGCTTTATTGTCACTCTCACATGTAGCTTTATGATGTGTTAATTTACAAGTAAATTGCTGATATTGTCTCCAAATGCATTGTGGGTAAAACTTGTTACCAAGCCTGGTCATTTGCTCCGACACCCTGCCTGGCTTTGATTTGTTCCGCTAGTGACTAGAACCATCTATAATAAAGAAACCCAAAGATTTAAATATTTCTATTACTATTTAATGTACCCGTGGGGAGTAATAAAGAATTAATGAACCGAATGTTAAATGATAAATGTTAACATAATATAAATGTCCTCTTACAGAAATATTTACCTCATATTTCACAAGACTTATTCTCAATGATGAGTCATCATGTGACGACCTAAATGATTACTTAGTCTGTTTGAAACCTTTACCAATAGTCTGACATGAGAAAGGCTTCTCACCTGTGTGAATTCTAAAGTGACAGGTTAAATCCCAACTTGTATTGAAACCTTTACCACAAGTCAGACACGAGAAAGGCTTCTCACCTGTGTGAATTCTCATGTGACAGGTTAAATTCCCCTTTGCATTGAAACCTTTTCCACAGATCTGACATGAGAAAGGCTTCTCACCTGTGTGAACTCTCATGTGATGCATTAAATTAGTTTTGTCAGAGAAACATTTCCCACATGTCTGACACGAGAAAGGCTTCTCACTTGTGTGAGTTTTCATGTGATAAGTTAAACTATTTTTGGCAGTAAAACCTTTTCCACAGGTCTGACATGAGAAAGGCTTCTCACCTGTGTGAGCTCTCATGTGATGCATTAAATTACTTTTGTCAGAGAAACATTTCCCACATGTCTGACATGAGAAAGGCTTCTCACCTGTGTGAACTCTCATGTGATGCATTAAATTAGTTTTGTCAGAGAAACCTTTCCCACATGTCTGACATGAGAAAGGCTTCTCACCTGTGTGAGTTCTCATGTGACGACTTAAAATGATTTTAGCAGTAAAATCTTTACCACAGGTCTGACAACAGAAAGGCTTCTCACCTGTGTGAGTTCTTATGTGATAAATTAAATTATTTTTGGTAGTGAAACTTTTTCCACAGGTCTGACATGAGAAAGGCTTCTCACCTGTGTGAGTTCTCATGTGTTGGGTTAAATTCTTATTTGCTTTGAAACCTTTTCCACAGGTCTGACATGAGAAAGGCTTCTCACCTGTGTGAGTTCTCATGTGATGGATTAAATGCCCTTTTGTATTGAAACATTTCCCACACGTCTGACAAGTGAAAGGCTTCTCACCTGTGTGAGTTCTTCTGTGATAAATTAAATTACTTTTGGCAGTGAAACTTTTTCCACAGGTCTGACATGAGAAAGGTTTCTCACCTGTGTGAGTTTTCATGTGACGGGTTAAATTCCTTTTTGCTTTGAAACCTTTTCCACAGGTCTGACATGAGAAAGGATTTTCACCTGTGTGAGACTTTCTGTGTGTTTTTAGTTCAGGACAGTCTACAAGGTCTCTTTGATTACTGGTTTGTGGATGTCTCAGATTTTCTTTAAGCTTCTCTACGTTTGATCCTGGGTCTTTATTTCTGTTCCCATCCTTATCTTGGTTTTCAGTTTTAATTGAGTTCTGAGACAAGAGTTGGTCCTTGTTTGGTTGTAGTTCAGTGGGGTCTCTTTCTTCAACAGCAGGAGTCACCATGAAGGTCTCCATCTCTTTCTTCAGTACAAGCTGCTCTTTGTCTTCAATGATACAGAGTTCCTTCTGTTCCTCTTTGATGTGTACATGTTGAGGTTCTTCTTGAGGAGATATTGGCTCCTCCTTTGGGATTTCTTGTTCCTGTTGTTCCTCTTTAATCAGTGGACTTTCTTTTTCTTCTTGTAGAGGTTCTTGTTCCTGTTGTTCCTCTTTTATTTGTGGACCTTTTTGATCTTCTTGTAGAGGTTCTTGTACCTGTTGTTCCTCTTTAATTTGTGGACTTTCTTTTTCTTCTTGTGGAGGTTCTTGTTCCTGTTGTTCCTCTTTAATCAGTGGAATTTCTTTTTCTTCTTGTAGGGGTTCTTGTTCCTGTTGTTCCTCTTTAATCAGTGGAATTTCTTTTTCTTCTTGTAGAGGTTCTTGTTCCTGTTGTTCCTCTTTAATCAGTGGAATTTCTTTTTCTTCTTGTAGGGGTTCTTGTTCCTGTTGTTCCTCTTTAATCAGTGGAATTTCATTTTCTTCTTGTAGAGGTTCTTGTTCCTGTTGTTCCTCTTTAATCTTTAGACCTTGTTGATCTTCTTGTGGAGATTTTGGTTCCTCTTGTTCCTTCTTAATTTGTGAAGATGTGGGTTCTTCACTTTCCGGTTCCTTCTGGTCCAAACTGGAGCGCCTCTCCATACAAATGTGCTGGTCGTTCAAAATCTCCTCCTCTCTCCAGACATAATGCTGACAGAGTTCTGTACAGACAAAAAACAGAATAACATTCTTATCAAAAGATTAAATATAGAACAATTTTATAGCTATATTAAAATAAATTCCAATGGGCATTTAGTGTTGTGCAGAATCAAAGTGCAATAATTCTTCAAAATAATATTTTAAAGAAAATATATTAAAATACTGATTTTGACTGGCACAAAATTGGCATTACGTTCACATCTACCAGTCAGCATTTTCAGAAAGAAACAAATCAGGACATACACCATTGACATAAAGAACCATAAAGAATAAGATAAATATCTCAAGTGTTTTTCATTGTACTTGAAACATGCAGGTGAAAAATAAACTCCAGTCCCTCCAGGAATCAGAACCTGAAAATCACTGATGCGAGTGGAAACGTGTTCAGTGTCACACAAACCTAAAAATACTTGAAACTGTTAAACAGACCTGTAGGAGCCAATATTGATTTTGGTTTAGACTGTAACTTGTTTTAGGTTATATTGGTAATGCTTTATGTATATCTCAGTTTATTGCACTATGACCTATATCTCTCAGCCCTAAAGCACTAAAGAGTCTATTTAAGGGTAAAGATGACAGTGCACTGATGGTTTAGGTGACAGGAGGTCACACAGTTTTTACCGCTTTATTTGGTTTCATCACGTAACAAGTTTGCTGTCATTATTTTCCTTATTTACATAAATACTGACCATAAACCACCACTCCGGACTTACTATTACTTGCTGAAAATTTTCATCTTGCCAATAAATGGGAACACAAACACAAAGGCCTTTTGCTTGGACAATAGTTTTTAAGTTATTGCCTCCACCCGCACCCAAAAAGATGACTAAAGGTAGGACTGGATAGTCACTACAAGACCTACAACTTTTGTATTTAGGTAGCAGAATATTTATAATGTGAATTATGAAAATAGAACAAAGCCACGTGGCATCTAAAAAATCCCACAAACATTTCTCTGTGTGTTTGTGAACAAATCTCACTGAATTATTGATCCTTTAGAAGAGAACAATAGAATAGAAAAACCCTTTATTGTCCCACGAGGGGAAATTTGGTCATAACAGCAGCATCAGATATATATAAACAAACAGGTATACAAACCGAACACAGAACATAACATAATGGAGAACACACAATGTTTACAACAAAAGAAGAAAAAAATAAGAAAAGAAGAAAATGTTTCCACTGTGTTTTCTCTTTAGTTCTGTAAAATACGTATATGATACAATAGACACAGGAGCATTTCAAAATGGACTTTCATCAGTTTTAAATGGATCTTGGATAATAAAATGTATTTATTGCAGTTATAGTTCTCAAAACTTCAGCTGTATTTGAAATAAAACTAAAATAATGCGTTAAAAAATAAAATGTGGTATCATATTGTTAATTGTAGTTCTTTGTTTCTTGACTTTTCTGCTAAATGTGTAAAATACTAAAGTAGCTGTATAAATATCTAGCAACTACAAGTACACACCCATATATACAGTGGGGCAAAAAAGTATTTAGTCAGCCACCAATTGTGTAAGTTCTCCCACTTAAAAAGATCAGAGAGGCCTGTAATTTTCATCATAGGTATACCTCAACTATGAGAGACAAAATGAGGAAAAAAAATCCAGAAAATCACATTGTCTGAATTTTAAAGAATTTATTTGCAAATTATGGTGGAAAATAAGTATTTGGTCACCTACAAACAAGTAAGATTCCTGGCTTTCACAGACCTGTAACTTCTTTAAGAGGCTCCTCGGTCCTCCACTCGTTACCTGTATTAATGGCATCTTCGTGAACTCGTTATCAGTATAAAAGACACCTGTCCACAACCTCAAACAGTCACGCTCCAAACTCCACTATGGCCAAGACCAAAGAGCTGTCAAAGGACACCAGAAACAAAATTGTAGACCTTCACCAGGCTGGGAAGACTGAATCTGCAATAGGTAAGCAGCTTGGTGTGAAGAAATCAACTGTGGGAGCAATTATTAGAAAATGGAAGACATACAAGACCACTGATAATCTCCCTCGATCTGGGGCTCCACGCAAGATCTCACCCCGTGGGGTCAAAATGATCACAAGAACGGTGAGCAAAAATCCCAGAACCACACAGAGGGACCTAGTGAATGACCTGCAGAGAGCTGGGACCAAAGTAACAAAGGCTACCATCAGTAACACACTACGCCGCCAGGGACTCAAATCCTGCAGTGCCAGACGTGTCCCCCTGCTGAAGCCAGGACACGTCCACGCCCGTCTGCGGTTTGCTAGAGAGCATTTGGATGATCCAGAAGAGGATTGGGAGAACATCATATGGTCAGATAAAACCAAAATAGAACTTTTTGGTAGAAACTCAACTTGTCGTGTTTGGAGGGGAAAGAATGCTGAGTTGGATCCAAAGAACACCATACCTACTGTAAAGCATGGGGGTGGAAACATCATGCTTTGGGGCTGTTTTTCTGCAAGGGGACCAGGACGACTGATCCGTGTAAAGGAAAGAATGAATGGGGCCATGTATCGTAGGATTTTGAGTGAAAACCTCCTTCCATCAGCAAGGGCATTGAAAATGAGACGTGGCTGGGTCTTTCAGCATGACAATGATCCCAAACACACCGCCCGGGCAACGAAGGAGTGGCTTCGTAAGAAGCATTTCAAGGTCCTGGAGTGGCCTAGCCAGTCTCCAGATCTCAACCCCATAGAAAATCTCTGGAGGGAGTTGAAAGTCCGTGTTGCCCAGCATCAGCCCCAAAACATCACTGCTCTAGAGGAGATCTGCATGGAGGAATGGGCCAAAATACCAGCAACAGTGTGTGAAAACCTTGTGAAGACTTACAGAAAACGTTTGACCTCTGTCATTGCCAACAAAGGCTATATAACAAAGTATTGAGATTAACTTTTGTTATTGACCAAATACTTATTTTCCACCATAATTTGCAAATAAATTCTTTAAAAATCAGACAATGTGATTTTCTGGATTTTTTTTCCTCATTTTGTCTCTCATAGTTGAGGTATACCTATGATGAAAATTACAGGCCTCTCTGATCTTTTTAAGTGGGAGAACTTACACAATTGGTGGCTGACTAAATACTTTTTTGCCTCACTGTATATTATATATGGGCATAACAAAATAATCATAATCAATATCATATCAATAATATTGGTGGCATCATTAGTTTTGCTACACAGTCTACTGATTGTTTGACATCATAATCATATAACGTACAGTCATATACATAGACTAAACTGGTGAGTTGTTTTTTTTTTTATTTTGATAGATTACTCTGACAGAAAATGTGAAAAATTGGGAAAATTCTAATGACAACATTGACTTTGAATAAGTTAGGTTTGTAGTAGTTGTAATAAATTGTAGTAACATTGCTACAAGATTAGTCTAAATTTCCAATATACTGAGAATAAATTCCTCACAACTTTTTAAAATATATGCTACAAGTTCTCCTTCAGTAGATAACAGTAATGACTTACTTGTGAAATGTCACAATTTTAGTTTTTCCATATCGATTGGTGCAATTATACACAGTAGTGAGCCGGCATTTCGCCTTTTTCAAAATGGCGGCCTACTTCGGCCACTTTCTGCAATGGGATGTCCCCTCTATTAATGTAAACTCATAGCCCACACGCACATCCACAGGCTATTTGAAACAAAAATAAAAACATACGAACCTAGTCTGCGCAGTTTGACTTTGGGGCTGAAAACAGCATTGGGTATTTGTCTCACATTTTCTTCGAACCGCGACAGTTTTTCTTGGTTTTCTGCAGCTGCTGTTCCTAAAAGGTCCGATATTGGTCCCACATCCGGTGGACGTTTGAGTTGTTGTCTCCACATCTCTGTTGCCTTTTCTTGATTCTAATATTCCTTTAACAGACAGTAAACTATAAACTGCTGAGCTTTTTAAACTGCGGACAAACACTGAGGCACCGGACTCAAAACACTTCAGCTCACGAGTTGCTACTGTGCGCACATGCGCAAATGAACGGAAGCGGAGAAACGGAGCACTTTCAAAATAAAAGCACACTACCGAGTTTCATATATATGCATATATAAATCTATCTATCTATCTATCTATCTATCTATCTATCTATCTATCTATCTATCTATCTATCTATCTATCTATCTATCTATCTATCTATCTATCTATCTATCTATCTATCTATCTATCTATTTTTTTCTGACAAAATACAATTTTGTACCGTATGTCCACCAGCCTGCTAACATGAGCTACACTGGAATACCGGTGTTTATTTATCTGACATTTAGAAATTATATATTCCATAACATTGATTACAGGTGACAGAAGAATGCTAAGGTATAAATAAATAATATTACTAGTTTAAACTCCCCGTTGACGAACTTTCTCACAATTTCTGAAGCTTTGATTCATTATCAATAGAATTGTTTGTGTTATTTCAAAATAAACCTTGTTTATGGGGGGGACGGGGGGACATGTCCCCCCCATGTTTTTGAGAGGGGGGACAAAATGTGCTTTGTCTCCCCCATGTTTTGCTGAACAAAACAAAGTAAAAAGTGGAAATTTGCTAGTTTCTTATAAAAATCTTCTGCCAGTGAGTCACTGGCAGAGGCAAATATATCATTAAGTATGCAGTCAGAAATGCTTCAAAAATCGCCTCCGGCCATCTGTAAGTCGTTGGCTTCTGGGGGCCTTAAGCGGCGTTTTACTAAATACTACTTAAGACCACTACTAATTTTCAATTACACGGAATCACTTGTTTATATCAAAAAACATGACAGAATCTCTTCAGTCTGCTGTGATTACACTGTAATGTCGTGGAGCCTGTACCGGATTCAAGATGGCCGCCGACGGCTCAACAGTGCCAATAATGGTGCCAATAGGCTGCAGCGCTGGACAAGGCGTCTAGTGATTTATATAATGTCTATGAGGACAAAGGCCAGGCTGATTGTGATGGGGACCTGGTAGGGTCGTCAGGCTCTACAACCCTATTTGGGAATGAACTGAGGAATAGTCTGGGTCCTTTACGAGCTACCATTAAAAAAACAATGACCTTGTTAGTTGCTCTTAGGTGGGGTCATTCTGGTTATAGCTCATAAACCTGCTACTCCCAATCCTTTTTCCAGAACTGAAGAAGGCTTTCCGGATGAAAGGCGAAACGTTTTCAAGAAAAACACAACAGTCCAGTTGTTTTTATTAACCTTTTACAAGATAATCACTTAAAAAAAACAGGAAGGTCTGGCTGCAGGAGGGAAATATGAAGATGTTCAAGTTTTGACTTGCTGCTGCTGTTTTTTTCTGTTTCCTGTTCTGTTTGCTTTTTTGTTTATCTGATTTTATAAAAGAATCTTTCTACCATTATGTGGATAATTATTTGTAAAATATGTAAAAAAAAAAAAAAAAAAAAAAAAA
>SSNP01000301.1:140236-185230 GCA_006937955.1 Pachypanchax playfairii
TTAAAAAAAAAAAAAAAAAAAAAAAAAAAAAAAAAAAATATATATATATATATATATATATATATATATATATATATTCAAAACCAGAGAAACTGCAAGAAGATCTCTCCTCTTCACCTCTACAGGAGAAACTTTCTCCCGCATCTGACCTTCAGCTCTCTAACTAAAGAAAACAACCTTCTAAAATTGGACACAATGAAGTAAACACACCTGGTTCATGAGCAGAATCACTCAGTCTGGTGTGTAAAATACATATGAGAGGCACAAAGTTCAATGTGAGATTATTTTCATAGTTCCTCCAAACGTGATGAAGCTGTCTCTAGACTGAAGTAAGAATGTGCAGCTATTAAAACACATCAACTGAGCCACAAACTGGACTTTCTTCACCACAGTTACCAGAACCCACATGTACAATATTCTATTTTTCTTAGATACTGAATTTGACACTTTCATTAGTTGTCAGATATAATAATCATCCAAATTAAAAGAAACATTTGATATATATTATTCTTTGTGTAATGCATTATTCTAATATACAAGTTTTACTTTTTGAATGGAATTACTGAAATAAATAAACTTTGTCATGATATTCTAACCTTATGACCAGCATCTGTATACTAGCTCACTGAATCTAGCCTGACCAATCAGATCCTCCTGTATTATGTTCAAATGCAGAAGGGTCTGACACCGGAGCCACACCCGATCATTTCCTCGTCAAATTTTAGGACGGACCAATTACATATCACCTTTGTTGTGCGTCATCCTGAAAACATGGAACTAGTGTTTTCCATCCAGAGCACAACATTCAACATGGCGGACTCGGCTATGGATGAAGTGTTTACTTCTGTGTTTGCTTGGGGTGGTCAAATACGTGAACCGAGTGTGCAATGACACCTCGTATTGGCAAGTTTTTGACACAAAAGCGACAACTGTCATTAATATTTGTCGTTTCTCCTCCATTAACCATGGCTCTGTAGCTACCATTACTACTCTCCTCGCTAAACCTCTTGTTTTTGTTCCGCCTCGCGTGTATCCGCTTTAGCGTCACATATGTTGCGTCACTTCCGGGTTTCTGTGATTGGTTCTCTCTCAACTGGCTAAGCCCGCCTTCGAAATTGAGAGACAACGATTCAGCTCCAGGCCCTCACGTCTTTGTAAAGTAATCTGTCAAAGACGTGAGGGCCTGGTTGATCAGGTAACATTGAATCCGTATGTCATTTCAGTCTCTGAATAAGGCTGAGTGGAATGATTTTTAAAGTCCAGCAGGTGTCAGTAGATCAACACAGTGACAGTATCGGCACAGTGTCAATACCGTTTGGGTAATGGGCTTCAAAAGCTTACAAGGCCTCATCTACACATTACTAGAGTTTGTGAATGTGTGAAGTTTTGCATCTGAATGAGTAAATATAAATAAGTGCATTACTTATTCTTTCATTTACACAGTGGGTATTTAACAAGAAAACCCAGTATTGTTTGATTCTTTTTCCTTTTTAGCAGTAACACAAACATTTTAACAAACATTTGCAGGAAAGACTGTCAATGCTCCCACATCAAAAATCACTCAAGACCTGAAGCTGTTCCGTTGCAAAGGACGTTTCCTTTTCAAATCAAGCTGAGTTTTCAGAGGCTGATGTAGACTGCTGTTTCTCACTACAAAGAACACCGACATCACTGTCAAGGATCGAGCCGTGTAAAATTTTTGAATTTGAAACAAAATAAAAAAAACAAACAATGTTGTTACAAGAGAAACAATCAGACAAACACATTAATTTTTTTCAGTTTGCTTATGTAACTGAAAGGATGTACACTGAAGGAAACTTGTAATATACACCTACACCTCCCTTTTACCTTAGATAATTAGACAAGACAGTAGAAATTAACCAGTTAATTTTTATTTCTATCATCACCACAAAATAAAGAAATACAGCACAAAATCCAAGACTAATGGCAAAATATCATATTTAACTTAATTTTTCATACCAAATAAAAAAAACATATTGTATTTATAAAGTCTCTGCCAGTTTACAGATGTACCAGCTGCAATAAAAGATGAATGAAACTGTCAGCCATTGAGTCAGTTTTGGATCACATTAACAACATTTTGGTGGAAAAAGTTACAGTTTTGGTCAAGCAGATGACATCACTAATGAGAAAAGACCTGAGCAGCTATTAAACAGAGAAGGCAAAGCGAATCAAGCACTTGGCTTGTTTCACTGACCCAAACTTCAATCTAAAGTTTTAGATGAGCCCATGAGAAAACACAGACACTGCCATGACTCAGACTCAGGGGAGCATGAAACCTGAGAACTGTTAATTACACTGCGCTAAATATTATTTCATGCAGGGTTTATATAGGTTGCCCAGTCAGGTTTGAGTCATGGTTGCTAAAGGTTTTACAAGAAAGACTGACTTTGTGATGTAGTAGGTGTAAAATAGTGAATAAAATGTTGAGCTGCATGACTGGCTTTATTGTCACTCTCACATGTAGCTTTATGATGTGTTAATTTACAAGTAAATTGCTGATATTGTCTCCAAATGCATTGTGGGTAAAACTTGTTACCAAGCCTGGTCATTTGCTCCGACACCCTGCCTGGCTTTGATTTGTTCCGCTAGTGACTAGAACCATCTATAATAAAGAAACCCAAAGATTTAATAATTACTATTACTATTTAATGTCCCCGTAGGGAGTAATAAAGAATTAATGAACTGAATGCTAAATGATAAATGTTAACATAATATAAATATGTCCTCTTACAGAAATATTTACCTCATATTTCACAAGACGTATTCTCAATGATGAGTCATCATGTGACGACCTAAATTATTACTTTGTCTAAGACCTTTACCAATAGTCTGACATGAGAAAGGCTTCTCACCTGTGTGAATTCTAAAGTGACAGGTTAAATCCCAACTTGTATTGAAACCTTTACCACAAGTCAGACACGAGAAAGGCTTCTCACCTGTGTGAATTCTCATGTGACAGGTTAAATTCCCTTTTGCATTGAAACTTTTCCCACAGATCTGACATGAGAAAGGCTTCTCACCTGTGTGAGTTCTCATGTGACGGCTTAAAATATTTCTGGCAGTGAAACATTTTCCACAGGTCTGACATAAGAAAGGCTTCTCACCTGTGTGAGCTCTCATGTGATTCATTAAATTAGTTTTGTCAGAGAAACCTTTCCCACATGTCTGACATGAGAAAGGCTTCTCACCTGTGTGAGTTCTCATGTGACGACTTAAAATGATTTTGGCAGTAAAACCTTTACCACATGTCTGACAACAGAAAGGCTTCTCACCTGTGTGAGTTCTTATGTGATAAGTTAAATTATTTTTGGTAGTGAAACTTTTTCCACAGGTCTGACATGAGAAAGGCTTCTCACCTGTGTGAACTCTCATGTGATGCATTAAGTTACTTTTGTCAGAGAAACATTTCCCACATGTCTGACATAAGAAAGGCTTCTCACCTGTGTGAGCTCTCATGTGATGCATTAAATTAGTCTTGTCAGAGAAACATTTCCCACATGTCTGACATGAGAAAGGCTTCTCACCTGTGTGAGTTCTCATGTGACGACTTAAAATATTTCTGGCAGTGAAACCTTTACCACAGGTCTGACATGAGAAAGGTTTCTCACCTCTGTGAGTTCTCATGTGAAAAGTTAAACTATGTTTAGAAGTGAAACCTTTTCCACAGATCAGACATGTGAAAGGCTTCTCACCTGTGTGAGCTCTTATATGACAGGTTAAACGCCCTTTTGTATTGAAACATTTCCCACAGGTCTGACATGAGAAAGGCTTCTCACCTGTGTGAATTCTAATGTGACAAGTTAAATAAAATTTGTCAGAGAAACATTTCCCACATGTCTGACATGCGAAAGGCTTCTCACCTGTGTGAGTTCTCATGTGACGACTTAAAATGACTTTGGTATTGAAACCTTTACCACATGTCTGACAACAGAAAGGTTTCTCACCTGTGTGAGTTCTCATGTGACGGGTAAAATTCCTATTTGTTTTGAAACATTTTCCACAGGTCTGACATGCAAAAGGCTTCTCACCTGTGTGAGTTCTCATGTGACGACTTAAAATGACTTTGGCATTGAAACCTTTACCACATGTCTGACAACAGAAAGGCTTCTCACCTGTGTGAATTCTCATGTGACGGGTTAAATTCCTATTTGCTTTGAAACATTTTCCACAGGTCTGACATGAGAAAGGCTTCTCACCTGTATGAGTTCTTCTGTGATAAATTAAATTACTTTTGGCAGTGAAACATTTTCCACAGGTCTGACATGAGAAAGGCTTCTCACCTGTGTGAGTTCTCATGTGACGGGTTAAATTCTTATTTTCTTTGAAACATTTTCCACAGGTCTGACATGAGAAAGGCTTCTCACCTGTGTGAGTTTTCATGTGACGGGTTAAATTCCTATTTGCTTTGAAACCTTTTCCACAGGTCTGACATGAGAAAGGCTTCTCACCTGTATGAGACTTTCTGTGTGTTTTTAGTTCAGGCCAGTCTACAAGGTCTCTTTGATTACTGGTTTGTGGATGTCTCAGATTTTCTTTAAGCGTCTCTACGTTTGATCCTGAGTCTTTATTTCTGTTCCCATCCTTATCTTGGTTTTCAGTTTTAATTGAGTTCTGAGACAAGAGTTGGTCCTTGTTTGGTTGTAGTTCAGTGGGGTCTCTTTCTTCAACAGCAGGAGTCACCATGAAGGTCTCCATCTCTTTCTTCAGTACAAGCTGCTCTTTGTCTTCAATGATACAGAGTTCCTTCTGTTCCTCTTTGATGTGTACATGTTGAGGTTCTTCTTGAGGAGATATTGGCTCCTCCTTTGGGATTTCTTGTTCCTGTTGTTCCTCTTTAATCAGTGGACCTTCTTGATCTTCTTGTAGAGGTTCTTGTTCCTCCTTAATCTTTAGACCTTGTTGATCTTCTTGTGGAGATTTTGGTTCCTCTTGTTCCTCCTTAATTTGTGGAGATGTGGGTTCTTCACTTTCTGGTTCCTTTTGATCCAAACTGGAGCACCTCTCCATGTTACAAATCTGCTGATCATTCAAAATCTCCTCCTCTCTCCAGACATAATGCTGACAGAGTTCTGTAAAGACATAAAAACAGAATAACATTCTTATTAACTCATTCAGTGCCATTGCCGTCTTAACGTCTCTACAGCTTTTATTGGCTTAAATTCAGTTAAGCATTCTGGGACAGCGACCCTCTAAATTTGAACTCGGTACATGTTGTGGCTTACTCACTCATGTTCAAGCACACACACACAGAGTACCTGGATCATAAATCTGTAAAAGAAAAATTTCACAAATCCCAGAGTAAGTTTTAATTGTTCCACTATTAGTGTAGAATAATCTAGTCCAGGTATGGTACTTTTTAAGATACAGCTAAGATAGTGTGGTTGAGATGCAGAAAAAGTGCTGAAATCTGCCTTTATCAAAGTTTCACAAATCCCAGAATGGATTTTAATTGCTCCACTATTAGTGTAGAATAATCTAATCCAGGTTTGAAATGTCTAAGTAATGTGGTTTTTAAATTGGAGCAGATCAAAGACGCTCAGAGTAGAAAAAAATGTGTAATTGCCCTTTAGTCATTTCTCGAATCGGAAGCTAGAAATGGAAACCAACTTCAGCCTCGTAGAGCATCCACGTCCACAGGCTACTTGAAACCAAAAAAAAAAAACATACAAACCTAGTCTGCGCAGTTGGACTTTGGGACAGAAGGCAGCATTAGGTATTTGTTGCACATTTTTTTCTAAACGCAATCGTTTTTCTTGATTTTCTGCCGCTGTTGTTCCAAAAAGGTTCGATTTTACTCCCACATCCAGTGAATGTTTGAGCTGTTGTCTCCACATCTCTGTTGTCTAAACGTCTTAACTATCACCACATTTAATCTCACGAACTGCTACAGTGTGCACAATGTGCAAATGAACGGAAACAGAGTACTTTCAAAATAAAACCGGATTTCCGGTTCTGCTCGCTTACATTGAAACATTAAAAATATGTACTGTATATCTTTTACACTTTTCAGTGTTCACTTTCACGTTTGTGAATAGTCATTCATCACATTTGAAAACAGTAATGCACTTTGCAATAAAGCAGTTTTCAGATGTTTCTGGCTGCTGAAAACCAGCTGCTACCATGTTATGATTGAAAGCATCTCACTGACAACATAATGTTCTTTTAACATCTGACCTCCTAACACCAGACGAAAGGTGAAAAATTTTCAAGGGATAGAAAAAGGAGTCCAGGAGCCCTCTTTGTGAAAACTTTTTTTTTTTAATTGGGGAAAAGGAAATAGATAAATATCTCAAGGGTATGAGATTAGTGTGAGTTTTAAAAATAGGAAATTGATTTTAAAAGAAAATTAATTTGTTGTCAAAATGTGTAGCAGAGGCAAAAAAGGATAAACAAAGACAATAGAATAACCTGCACGTGGTCTCCATCTAGCGGGGAATAACACAGTTCTTTGACAGCAATGGTTTTCTTGAATGCATAATAATAAAACTCACTGCATACCTAAATTGTATGTGAGCTAAAGATTTCCAATGTCAGTAATATATAGTGTGAGCAGCTGAGTTTTGTTCATTTTTTAGAGGATTTACAGGTGTCATTTATTTTATTACCCTTTTCTTGCCAGAGTGTAGCAATGTGCCCCGCTCCCCCTTTGTGAGTCATGTGTCTTGAATCGAGCGCTCCTAAGAGGCGCGGCTGTGACTTCATACAGCGGGTCAGTGGCGCAACAACAAATGACGCTCAAATGTTCTAAAACAATTCGCTAGAACAGCACGTCGAACACGGCACTGTTACAGGTATGTTTTGTTTGTCTTTGTTTTTTTATATTGAAGCATCGTGTCATTTTAACACTTTGTGAAACATTTTGAGAGGAAACAATTAAAGAGTTAAAATGTTCAAGCTTACAATTTAAACGGGAATTAACATTTAACAAGCGGTTTTCATTACCTGGTGACGTACATAAGCTTTAATGTGCATGTAGCGGTAATGTGTTGTGAAAGTTAACTGTCTAATTTTCAGTCAGCAGTTTCATATCAGCGGGATTTGTAATGCAAAAAGTCACTGCCAACATCATTATATGTCGTTTACCTGCTGAAATAAACCTCCTTAACTGATTTTCTTCACTCAGTCTGTCATCTCTACCTATTATTTATCTGGTATCAACGAGAGAAAACAAGAAAACCATTTTCATAAAGTAAATACAAGTTGCAGCCAAAGGGTGGCAGGCAGAAACCACTAATATAATAGTTTGATATGTAATTTTAGCTTATAATATCCCTATTACTTTTTATGTGTGAGGCTTACATGGACATGGGAAGTTTTAACCTGTGTTTGTCACATTTGATTTTTTTTTATTGTACAGAAAATTATGCCACATTCAAAGTTTTTACTTTAATAAGTCTTCTTCACCAACTCTAAATAACTAAATGCACAGAGTTGCCGCCATGTGATTGGATGACGAGTTATTTGCATAGCAGTTTAACAGGTGAACCCATTAAAGTGACCAGTGAGGATGCAATTATATATAGAACAAACTTCAGAGAACACAACGCCTCGTGTTTTTTTGTTCTCTTGAACTGAATTTGTGCTCGTGTCAAATGGCTTTTAACCCATCTTATTTGTTTTTGTTTATTTTAAATGCAAATTTATAGTTTTGATTGTAACTGGTGTGACGGCGGGTCATTTTGACCAGGTCTCCTGTGAAAATAACGTTGATTTCATGGAACTATTTGGCAAAATAAAGGTTAACTGCACCAGTCCCATGTTCTTGATGCAGGAAGGATGACAGAATCCAGCGGCCTGCTGACACCTGGGAAGGAGCCAGGTACAGAACCCCTTNNNNTTTGTTACTGTAAATTCCAGTCAAGTTGTTTTTATGGCTTTGTTCATCAGAAAACCACATCTTTATCAATGGGATCTGTAATGTTTAATCTAACATGCAATTTTTAAGTGTTATTTTACTACTTTATATCAATCAATATTATATTTGTGCCAAGTAGCCAATTTTCACATAGTGTGTGTGTCTTTCTGTGTATCTACTGTGACAGCTGTAAAAAAGTAACATTTGTGATGCGTCCTCATGATAGCTGCTCATTTCAGATCTGCACAAAAAGCTCCGGTTGATCTTCAGCCACAGCTCTTTTCAAGCTCCAGTCCCTGTTTATTTATAACATTAACATATTTCTCAGCTCAGAACTCTGCATGTTGAGAGTTCGACATTCAGAAAATCTGATTTCCACACTGTTCTTTGCACATATCCCTGCCTTTGTTCTGTGGAATATTCGATTACAGGTCGTGTTTTTATAGAAATTCTATTTGATGTTTAATTTATTTCTCTGCTGCATAAAATTGAGTTTGACTTGAGCTGCACAGATGACTCACTGAGGCAGAACATCTTTGTTTGGGCCTTGTGATGTTTTCACAATGTTATCAACAAAAACACAAGCTCACAGATGCTTTTCAAATTCACAAAGTCTGATCAAACTTTACCATTCTCAATCTGTCCTGAAGATTGAATTCCTGTTAGTTCATAACTTTTTCAAACGATCATGTTAACAGACAGACATACAGTCAGATAAATAAAAGCTAGAAACCAAACAGCTAATGTGATTTACACCTAAAACTACTCCTATCCAAATCCATTCTTAACTCCTAAAGTTATTCTGTTTACAGGAAAATAAATAAATAAATAATGCCACCAAAATTATAAACTCCATGTCATAGGTAATAAAGAATGACACGAACTACAGAGTGACAGACAACAGCTTTTCTAACTTTTGTAACTTTTTTTGTCAGTTCCTATAAAAAGCATTGTAGTGGAGCTGGAGGTGAGGGACCATGTAGCTTCAGTGGTCTCTACTCTGAACTACGAGAACAAGGAGGACAAACCACTGGAGGCTGTTTTTGTCTTCCCTCTGCCTGGAGATGCTGCTGTGTGTCATTTCAGTGCTGAGATTGGAGACACACACATTGTAGCTGAGGTGAAGGAGAAACAACAGGTGAGCTGGACAGAAAGATTTCCTCTCTATAAGGAGCTGAAACACAGTAAAGTGAACATTACTGACATGTTTCATGTGGACTGCAGGCTCGGGAGGAGTACGATGATGCACTGAGCTCCGGTCAGCAGGCCTTCCTATTGGAGGAGAGTGAACAGAGTCCAGATATATTCTCTCTGAGTGTGGGCAGTCTGCCTCCAGGACAGAGCGCCTCCATCAGGCTGGAGTACGTCACTGAGCTGGCTGTGCAGGCTGATGACGGGCTGAGGTTCTGTCTTCCTGCTGTGCTCAACCCTCGCTACCAACCTCAGGGTAGGAAATAGAATTAAAAAAAACTTTATCTAAATACAGAAAAAAACCACTTTTACAAAACACAACACAAAGGTACATAGTTATTACCACATATAAGAAAAGTGCTGGAAAAGTTGGTTATGTTCCAACTGGTATTACATAACACATTTCCTGTTGCTGCTGACTTTGTCTGCTATGATTTGGCAAGTGTTCTATATTTGTGCAACACTGTAACACAAAGTTGGATCAAGTTTAAAAAATTCCCCCATTTTCTTCAGGAGAAAAACCCCACAGCAATAGAGGTTGAATAGTGAAGTTGAAGTTTTAAAGATAAACAGGGTTGTTATTTGTAACACTTGGTGTTAATGTACACAAATTAAACAAGTTATATGATAGCAAAATATTAGTGTTAAAAACGCATCTTCACTACCTGTTATGACTCTTTTTCTCACAGTAGGGAACACTAATAATTTTTTGTCTTAAAAAAATAAATCTCTTGATTAATACTTAATAATAGTGAACAAATAAGTTGTTTTTAAACAACATCCAGAAGCCCTGCACAATAAAAGCCTTATAAAATAATAATTCCACAAGAATACATTCTCAGCCTTAATAACAGCTAATGAATACAGCCTATTTGTGTATTAAAACAATAATATACATGTGTTCAGGGGGCCTAAAACAGGTAGAAATTATCTTTTTTTAGTTATTTTTCCTCTGAAAGGATGGAAGTTTTTGTTAGGAAGAGTGATTGGCTGTTAACTAGTTAATCAAAGCAATGCCACTCTCAATAGGTAGTTGAGGCAGGACGACTACAGGAAAAGAGACTTGAGAAAAATCAGTGGATTGTAAATATTTTGAAGAGTTTAACCTGCTCACATTGAATTTTATTTTATTTTGTAGGAATTTTGTAGTTTACTTCCTAAAATTGCCTTAGATTGTTCTTGATCAAAATAGATAATGGGATTTAATATTTTGTTGGTTTATACCTTTTGTATTGTTTGAAAATTGTGTAACATTTTCAGATTATGTAATGGTGGTTTAGATTTATTCTTTTTCAGAACCACACACACCCAAATAACTCCCTCACTCCAACACATCTGTTCATTCTGGGCATGATTAATAAACAGAACTATAAAGTGTTAAAGTTGGCTACAAAATATTTTTGATCATTGGTAATTTGAATCTTATTATTCTCAAATTGCCCTTTTAGATTTTATATAACACATAACTAAACATGTATATACAAATACTGTTCCCATTTAGTGAAACAGAGTAAAAAAGTCATAGAACCTGTCTTATGTTTGGGTTTTTCATGGAGCCCCTTAGGGGACATTGTTGCAAAAAAAAAAAAAAGTTGGTTTCTCATGCACTCCAGATTTCACGCACACAGCATGAGAAAGTATCTGATGCGCATGAGAAACCAACTTCTTATCCACTCATGTCCCCTGAGGGGCACCGTACTAATGTGTTTGTTGTTAAACAATTATTTAATAATAAAAATGTTTCGGCTAATATATAAAGTGTTAGCTAGTTGTAGTAAAGTGCTTGTTGTATATTATGCTGTTATCTTTACTAATGGTGTTTTAAACTGCATTGGGTTTAGGCAGTGTTTGGAATAAAGCCATTTAAAGTAACAGTGTTACGCAATGTGGTTGGATTTTCAGTAACATAATAATCTAATTACAAGTTCCAATGTTACAACACCATTATTGTTAGTGAATGTAAAATGCAGTGCGTTACTATAAATGCGGGAGGACGCTTTATCTCTCATTCAGAGGTCTGGGGTTTGATCCCTGGTGCTGACAGACCACATGTTGAAGAAGAATCAGTTTCATTTGCACGGTCAGTTACTTTGTCAGGTAACTAGTTACTTTTTTGTAGAGTAATTCAGTTACTAACTCAATTACTTTTTTAAAGTAACGTTCCTCAACACTGGTCATAGGTTTGTGTAGATTCTCAGTCATCTAGGACATGTAAATCCAAAAAATGATGTGTAATTTTATGATGGTATCTGTATTCCATTTACAGGTAGTGAAGGTTCCAGTGTTCAGTTGACGTCAGTTCCAGCCTCTCTGGTGCCCTACAGTCTGTCCTTTTCTGCCAGAGTGTCCTCTCCTCGTCCAGTCTCTAAAGTCGAGTCCAGCTGTTCTCTGGAGCCTCTTCAGTATCTCAACACTGATCAAACACAGGCTACAGTGGGTAGAGTGCAGATGTTCCAGCTGTGTGTGGTTATTATAAACAAGATGAACAGCTTTATTTATAACTGTGTGTTTTTGGACTGTAGGTTAAGTTGGCTGCAGGACACAAGTTCGACAGAGACATTGAACTGCTGATTTATTACAAAGACGCCCACCAGCCCACTGCTGTGGTGGAGGCAGGACAGGCCTCTGCTCAACCTGGTGAGTGGAAACTAATATAGTTAACAGTTTGCAAATAAAAATATGTCTTTGGTATTTTTTGACAGACTGTCAGAGGTCTGTCTTAGCAAGGGTCATTCCTATGATTTTTCAATGTTTGTGTTACTTTTTGAAGAACATGAGGATTATGCTATACATCCTTGAGTGATATGAATAAACAAACATTAGAAACAGGATTATTTTGTTTTATTACAATTCTTTCTATTTTTCTGGTCTTAAAGCCTCATCTTTGTATGAAAAATGTTAGGAGTAAATGGGGTCAAAGCCTGTCTGAAAGTTCATTAGATAACTCAATAAAGAATGGCTAAAATAGCAGAAATGGAAAATTACAGAGGAGCTTGATAAAAGGCCACGTTGTGGTCTGATTCAAATTGACAATATTTTTAAAGAAAAGCTGTAAATATATATAAAATATTCTACATCTTATAAATGTTCACTTGTTCATGAAATTCAAGCAAGCTTATGTCATATACTAGATAACAATGCAAAAACACCTGAAAATTCTTTGCATTTAAAAACTCAGTTATTTTGTCTATAGACCAAACATTTTTGTTGATATTGGCGAATAAATTATTTAAACAGCTAAATATGTTCCTGCATATCAGTTTTAAAGAGGCCATTTCATTGAAAAAAAAATTCTGAGGTTTCTGTTGAATATTTTAGCTCCACAGGTGTTCTTACCTTCATAGTGGGTGTGAAAACAGGTCAACAACTTCTCTTTCAGTTTTAATCTCTCAAACTACGCAGGTGGTGATAAAACCCGAGTTCGAACAACCAGGATTTGTTACGTCACAACTCCTTTGCTCATTAGTATTCATCAGCTCCGCAGTTGAAACCACGCCTAGCATGCTGCTGGCTAAAAGCTGTAGCACAAGACAAAGCAAACAGGAAGACACGACATCTGACGTTGCCATGCACAGCGGGGCAGGACACAGTATACTTTGCTCTCATAGGCCAGTTTGTTAGCCAATCTGAGTACAGCAAATTCGAATAATGAATATGAACGAGCTGGTTAATAGTTAAGAAATAACCACAATGTCCTGAAATGTGTATGAAATGGCCTTTTTCAGTATTAACCAGTAATATGAAACATTTTATATCTAAAAAACGTCAGGAAACACTTATTAACAGACCTTTCAATCTGTCTGCGTTAAAATTCGGGTGGTTCCGTTTCCGTCCGTCAGGCTTCGGCAGCAGCTCATTCATATTCATTATTCGAATTTGCTGGACTATGATTGGCTAGCAAAGTATACTGTTTCCTGCCATGCGCAGCGGGGCAGGAAACATATTCAACAGAAACCTCAGAAAAAACATTTTTAATGGAAGGGCCTCTTTAAGAAATAACCACAAAGTGCTGAAATTTGTATGAAATGGCCTCTTTAAATGTAACTACTATTTCAAAGAAAATTAAACGTTTTATTTTGATATATATTGGTAAAATGTTCATGGTGTTTAACTGCTTTACGATATCACATTCTGTTTTGGAATAAAAAGCCAATATGAGATTATTCTTGGCATTTATCAGGTGTGTCAGAAACTCTGATGGGTGATCCGGTGGTGATACTGAGCCTGTACCCCGAGTTCCCCAAATCTGTGGCACAAACTTCCTGTGGAGAATTTATTTTCTTGTTGGATCGATCCGGGAGTATGGAAAACCCCATGTATTATGAAGGTCCTCAGAGCTGTATTGCCAGTGCCAAGGTAATGTTTACATGGCAAAACCTTTCATTTATGGTGCCACATTCATATGATGCTATTCATGATGTTCTTTCTTTTAGGATACGTTAATACTCCTGTTGAAGAGTTTACCAGTTGGCTGTTATTTTAACATCTACAGTTTTGGTGACAGTTTTGAGCACATCTTCTCGTAAGCTTGCACATGTTCATTTACTCCTGTTGATGTGTATGCAATTGTATGCTCTTAAGTTTGAACTATTTCCAAACAGCAAGAGTGCAAAGTACAGCCAGAAGACCCTGAATCAAGCTATGAAAAAAGTTGAGGAGATGGATGCTAATCTGGGAGGAACAGAGATACTGGAGCCACTCCAACATATTTACAGTCAGCCCTGCATTCCTAAAAATCCTCGACAAGTAATGAAACACACCAACCTTGTTAACAAAATGAAAGATCACTCAGTTTAAGCACAACCAAGTCATCAATGCACTACAGACCACTTCCTTCCTTCATTGATCCTGCAGGTTTGGTGACACATGCAGCTTTTAACATCTCAGACACGTCAGGAGTTTGTGCCGAATTATTTCTGTTCAGAATCACGCGGAGCTGGTACTCTTGAGAGGTTATTGGGCAGGAGGCGGGGTTACACCCTGGACAGGTTGCCAGTCCATCACAGGCCCACATATAGACAGACACTCTAGATAATTACAGATTAGTCAGATTAGATTGAAGAAAAGCACATATCAAAGCATGCTGTTTCTCAGACAATGCTGCTGCAACATGTTCTCTCTTTTTTTTTTTTTACTGTTTACATAGTGGGTTGTGATTTTGTACAATTATCCACACGTCTCCTGTTGGACGGGGCATAAGGTGACATCCATGCAGAGATCTTCAAAGGGACAGATTCTCAAAAATTTCAAAGGAAAATAGACTTTTCGAACATAAATACATTTTGATCAGAAAGAGAGTAAATTTGTTTTTGGTTGGTTATTTATTTGCTATTTGGCAGTAAATATTTTACCATTGTAAACCCAGTTTATTTATCCTTAACTGCTGCCATATAGTATATAAAGAAAATGCATTTGTGGGTTGAGCAGATGAGTATTGACCTGCTTTATCTGTCAGCTAGTGTCTTACATTTGTTTGATCTGACATGTTTAAGCATGACAAAAATACAAAAATAGAAAAAAAAAACCATAGATATTTTTTCACAGCACTGTATGCAGAGTTATTGTCTGTTTTGTAGCAATAATAAGTTTAAAAACCCGACATTTTTAGAAGTTTACACAATCTCTGGATTGTAGAATAATAATCTGGAACTCGTGGATGTGCAGATTTTCTTTTGATGTTTTTTTTCTCTTTTCTCCAGCAGTTCAAAAACATGCATATCAGGTTAAATAGAGATTCTAAACAGATTTTGGCTTCGAGCTTCTTTTAACGTGAGAGATTCATGAGATTACAAAGCCTCAGAACAGTTTTGTTTTTGAGAAACTTCAATATGTGTAATATGAAACACATGAATGAATGAACAAATAAACAAACAAACAAACAAATAAATAAAAAGATGTAGTTAGGAAGCTAGTCATTACCCCCCCATACCCCTCATGTCCACCAATCTAATAATATGCTGAGGATGACTTATTGCTACTATGACACCACATTTTAACTCAGTGTAAAAAATTACAGAACTTTTGTAATTTGAATTCTAATTAATTGATTGGCTGTCACATAAATTGTGAATAAGGGTTGAATCTACTTAAAAGTTTTAATAAAATCCCCCCAGCAATTCATCCACACACACGCATGCACACAGACGCACATAGACACGGACAAAAAGGACAAAAACTCTGGAATGCCACCGTAATTAGTTCACCTTGTTTTTATTGGGTAATAATGCAGAATGAACCTTTCCCACCTCCAGCTGTTTGTCTTCACCGACGGCCAGGTGTCGAACACCAGCAGCGTTTTGGATGAGGTGAAGAGGAACTCTGATTCTCACAGGTGACGTCACACTAACACAAAACGTGACCTCTCTGACAGTGTCTTATGTGTATTTTGTGACGAAACATCTGATCTTCTGTACTGTAGATGTTTCTCGTTTGGAATTGGAGATGTTGCCAGCACTTTTCTCATCAATGGGATGGCCATGGAGGGAAGAGGTCACGCCCAGTTCATCACAGGAACTGAAAGGATGCAGCCAAAAGTAAGAGATTACAGTTAGGAAAAAATATTTAATTTTTATCGATTCAGGGTTGAATTTGGTTGTATGTTATAATTTTGGATTTTTTTTTTTATTTATCTCTGTCAGGTGATGCAGTCATTACGATTTGCACTACAACCACTTGTTGCTGACATCTCAGTCACATGGGATTTACCAGAAGGCGTATCTGCCACCATCCTTTCTCCACCCATCACAGCAATTTTTCAGGGTCAGAAGTTGAGTATTTTTGCTCGGCTCACTGGAAAGGTCAGTAAAACAAATCAAAACAAACAATTAGCTTTAAATGAGTCAGAATAACAAATGTGTGTGTGTTTTGTTTCCTGCAGTCTCAGAGTTGTCAGGAAACAGAAGTTGGTTTCACATTGAATTATACAGTAGCAGGTCATCCCTCTCAGAACAGGCTGAACTTCAGTCTCCATCCTGCAGAGGACACGATACAGAATACAAGCTTAGATCAGAAAGATGCTCCATCTACTGGGTAATGAATAAAATGACATACTGTATGTATAAACAGCTAAAAACAATTCAAAGTATGCGATTTCAATGAAAAGACTTCATTAAAAACAGACCTCAGTTATTTAAGCATGAGCACAGTGACTATGTTGACTTCTTATGCAGGTTTAAGATGGAAAAAAAATTAACTTGGACATTCCTCCTGTTTCCATCTTCAGATTCCCAATCCACAGGTTGGCTGCACGTAATCTGATTCGCTCCCTGGAAATGATGATAACTAGAGATGCAAATGAATATGAAGAAAGAAGACAGAAGATTATTGAGCTTAGCATCCATTCTGGGGTGAGCAGCGTCTTCACTACCTTCATCGCTGTTAACAAAAGTGATGGCAGAGCTGTACAAGGACCGCTGATCTACAGGGAGAATCCCTCATACAGTGCGTCGCTTATATGTGTTTGATATTTTCTATGTTTTTAGTGGTTCTTTGTGATGCACAGAGTTAGTTTGATGTTACAAAGATTTGAACAGTGTTGTTGTTTGTGCTTATTGTCCCTGTTAACCTCGTCTTTGTCATGGCGACAGTGAAGTGCTGCATCTCTGATATAAACAGCTTGTTTTTGTTGTGTAGTGCATCCACTTCGTGGCGGTCTGTTGGATTACTTACTCGCTGATTTATCGAGTAAAAAAAACAGTACGTATTAACATTTTCTTATTTATAAGTACACTCGTTAACAAGAATTCAGTTACGTGAGATAAAACAATCAATTTCTCTGGAAATGTTAAATATTATAAAAAGGCAGTGATGAAATTAATTCTCATGAATACTGAGCTGGAAATGCGTTTCTTCTCTCTCCAGTTTTCAGTCGTATTTTCTCATCACTGAGAAAAAGAACTTCAGCTAAGAACAACGGTAAGGAAACAAAGTGATCATTAGTAAAAATGCTGAGATCTTATGTGAGCAGCAAAAAGTTTTTCTGTAAGATAGGATTTTGACTTATAAAGGTTTTCTGACACTCAGATACATTTTTATGTGCGCTTTCCCCCTGTTTGGACATCTGGGCTCCTGTAGCAGCTCCTTTAACTTTTATCCCAGTGTTGTTTGTGTCATTGATTTGTTTAAAGGTGGGATATGGCACATGGACACCAAAACAACAGTACAAAGCCTTCAGCCATCTGAGTGCCAGGTTCGTAAACCCCCCTGCGCGCGCTCCGATGCTGAGGTCGACCAATATTCCTCACCAAACCCCCTCGGATCCCTCATCTGAGCAGGACAATGTTCCCCAGAGCTGATCACACACTGACTCTGATAAAAGTAGTTTCCTACCTGTTTGTAGCTCAGTCATCGATTCAGTCTGTGGCAAAGAGCTCATGAAGCTGCACCGGTCTCTTCTCGAGAAAACCAAAACTTCCTGCGCCCCCCCCAAGATCTTCTGTTCTACTCACACCATCCTGCACACCTCACTAATCTAAGCAGCAAACAAAATCCTCCATGGCGTGTCCTCCCATCGAACCTCTTAGCCTGGAGTTCCCCTCACTTCAGCAACCTGGAGCTCCGTGTTAGCATGACATGCTAATAAAAACGTTTCCACACGAACTTGCTCCTCACATGTTGGGAATCCGCTATGGCAAGCAAATAAGGTATATAATCACCACATGTCCCCGGTGCTTCCAGCTGCTTGACCTGGAGACTCCACAGTACCAGCCTCACTGTGCTGGAGTATTTACGGTATTAGGCAACCCAAAATGGTGCCCGCTGCTCTGCCAGCTGTTGGCTGGTAGATGTAAACGAAATGCCAATGTCGTACCCGTCAAAATTAATATTTTACTTCAAATATAATTTTTAAAGGAAATGCTGTATTTTCATTCTATAACCCTCTAAACACCCAGTGGAGGCATTATTTTATTATAAATATTGCTTTTAATGAAAATATTCCATATCCCACCTTTAATTCAGTTGTGTATTTCTGAAGTGGTTAATCTAAAACATACAACAATAAAATGAGAGAAAACTTTGGTAAAGTGAACACTGATCATAAGTCAAGGCCTGGTTTGTCCCCCCACCCCTCACATCGTGTAACTCAATTATTTTAACATTCAACGCTCAGCTTAAAGATTCATCTTAAAGGTTTTGATTGACTTCAGAGGACCAGAACATGTTGTTGCACCATGTGATTTTGTGATAAAGATATTTAAAGTGCATATTTTAAATTGAAATGTTATATTCATCCTTATTATTATTATTTTTTCTCCTCAGGATGTTTTGTAAAGAAGAAAACATTATCAGGTAAAAAATGTTGTTCTTTTATTGAGCTTAGTTAGTAAAAGAAAAGCTTTACGGCAGCAAGATTTTTTTTTGTATATATATATATATATATATATGTGTGTGTGTCTGTGTGTGTGTGTGTGTGTGTGTGTGTGGGTTTGTATTTCTGACCTCCTGGGGACCCGTTTCCTGACTTTTACTATCTTTCTGGGGTCCGAGGGTTCTTGTGGGGACCGAAGCCTGGTCCCCATGAGGGGGACTCCCCTTTTTAGGGTTAGGGGTTAGGTTTATAGGTATGGTGTGAATAGAGTTTTAGTTAGTCTTAGGGTTAGTTATAGATCAGTAATGGTTAAGGTTAGGAAAAGGGTTTGGGTTAGGTATAAATCTAGTTACTAAAATCAATGGAAGTCAATGGACAGTCCCCATAAGGATAACAAAACACACTCGTGTGTGTGTGTGTGTGTGTGTGTGTGTGAAAACACTAGATTTTTGTCAGAATATATATTAACAAATACACCTAAATTTGTTGGTAATTTTGTTTTGTTGGTAAATTTGTTGGTACCCTTACACTTCACTGAAATGATGATTTGTTTCTTCTGAAAAGAGATGAACTGAAAAACGAATGTATATCGTATACCTGAATGCCTTTAGTAAGTGATAGAGCACAGTTTATTAATACCAGTCCTTGAGTACCACTGGAGTTTTCTGTGCTTCAGTACCTGGTTTGATTAAACCCTTGATTAACAGGTTCATCTGTAGTAATCTAAACTGATATTTTCAATCAGGAAAACATCTAAAACTTGCAGAGCAGTTGGACTGGGATTGAGAAACACTGTGATAGAAAACAAAAACTAATTTGTGGAGTATGGATAGTTTTATGTAATGAATTTGTTTGGACTCTGGACTGAAGCACACAGGCAAGAGACAGATGGTATTCAAGAATATTTTATTTTATAAACACACAGTAGCTGACAGACAGTCATTGACTATGTTTACATGTAGCCAATAACCCTTTTAAAACCCGAATATTCACAATAACCCGGTTTCGCATGGCCACGTAAACACTGGCAAAAACCTGAATATGCTCATAAACGGGTTTTTAAAAACCCGGATTTTACCCCTTGGGTAACCTTCTTCTAACCCGAATATTTAGTCATGTAAACGTGTATCAGCATAACCCCATCAAAACGTGTAGCGCATGCTCTATTTGCAAGGAATCTTGGTCTTTTGAGTAGAGAGACTATGCGCCAGTACGCCGGAAGTAAAACGTCGAGGTCAACATGGCGAACACAGTACCGCACTTTTGGAGCGAGGAAGAAAACCAATTTTTTCACCAGACTGGCCAAAAGTATGAACATTATGTCTTTTGTTGACGGCAGAAAGCACAGAGATAGCGATGTTGTTGTTTTTGGATACAGGAAGAAGAATCAGAAATGACGCATATTGCTTCTTGAAGTAGTCCGTACGTCATGACGCTACCCCAACATCCACGTTTAAATCGGGTTATTACAAGTTTCATGTATACAGGGGTAACTCTTTCCACTTATGCATGTAAACGGGTTATTCTGAACATTTCAGAAACCCGAATACTGACTTTAACCCGACCATAACCCGAATATTGGCTGCATGTAAACGTAGTCGGTGTACTGCTGGGAATGACAAATGCAATGTATAGATCACTGTCATCATCTAACAGTGGCAGAAGCAAAGATGTCACTTTTAGGCAACCCAAAGTCATCCACAAATAAATCAAACTCTATAATCCAACATCCTAAACAGTAAGGCAGGCCAGGGTCAAAAATACTGTGAGCAGTAATAATGACTAGAATCAATGACTTATATTACTGAAAGGTAGCAGGCAGATTACATCACAATGACAGGCAGGTGTCATCAGGACTTCAAACAATCCAAAACTTAGTGTTCTAAAATAAAAAAACAGTGATCAGGAGGCAGAATCAAAGAACAGAAACAAGGTCAAAACACCCTATAAATAAAATGGAACTGTGATGCTGGACTGATGAGCTAAAGCATGCTACAATCTTGAGTTTATGTAGCAGGGAACAGGTGAAAGGTGTGAGGCTGGGAAACAGTTGAACCAAATGAAACATGAAAACAATGGCAAAATCTAACAGGAAATCGATTTATGACAAGAAGGAAAAGGCTGATGCATAAAGAATAAAACTAGAAAGCATCTAGAAGAGGTTTATGGGAAAAGTAAAAATAATCTGAAGGAAAAGAAAAGACAAGACAATGGCACGAATACAGATACTCTAGATACACGTGAAGGGTAAGTATAAATCTAAATCCAAACAGGAAGTAGTGTGATCTAAACAGACACATTATAACAGGACAAGACATGACCACCAGATGGAGACAAGGACACAAAATGAAACCAGGCCAATGAGAAAGGAAAAGAAACACAAAAGGAATAACAGAACATGAAAAGATGAGACAGAAACCCAATGAAACATAAACTTAGTTGGCATCACAGGTGTCTTCAGGCTTTTCATCCGACATTCAGCTTGTTTAGACTGAATTCACACCTGATAGTCCGGTGGACTCGGTTCGATTGGGGACCCAAATTGCAACATTGTTGCTGTTTTTAGTTGATGCGGTTTGGATTCACACTGCGGTTTATTAAACGGACCAAATAACCTTTGGAGCATGTTACACCCCCACCTGTGGTGGCGCTGTAGAGTTTCTACACTACTTGTTACTGCACTTCCTGGCGCTGCCGCGGGAGAGTGAAACATAAACAAACATGGAGTAGCAGCAGATTCTGGTGGTTTTTGGATCTTTTATGTTTGATGAATGTACCAGATCAATATTCTGCAGCACTGGACTCAGAATGAGCAGATAATAAGACAGAGGACCACGAGGTGGCTGAGACGGCTACACAATATAGTCCACTTCCTGCTTTTGGTGCGGTTGCGTTCACACATGCAATCGAACCGCACCAGTTTGTTTCAATCGAACCGAGACCCACATTTTTAGGCGGACTAGAGTTCGATTGTTTGGTCCGTATCAGAGTTCAGTTGCCCGTTCACACCTCCCCAAAAGAACCGGACTTTCTGTGCAAACGAACTAGAGTTCGATTCAAGCGGACTAAACGGGGCTGGTGTGAATGCACCCTTAAAGGGAACAAACAGCCTCTTGAGTTTTGCATCATTGTCTGCACCACACTGAACATGGATCAGGAAAAGCAAAGGTCAGACCAGTCTGAGGAGCTCAGAGAGAAAACTTTAGATCTCATGTTAAAACAATTCAAGTTGAACTCCAATATAAGTGTGTCACATTCTAACCAAACTGTTAAGGGTTTCATGGAAGAAGATCCAGAAGGTTCAACTACAGAGAACAAAAAGACAGACTTGAATTAAACAAAATTCATGAGTTTATGGGACATTATTCTTTGGACTGATGACACAAAACATTTTTTTTTGTTTATGGTAGAAGGATACTAACAAACTTGGGCAGATCTGTGTAATATTAATAAGAACATATAAGTCTGGGCACTTAAAAAATATTTTAACTTTAATGGTTGTATTTAAAAAAAAAAAAAAAACAACAGTAAGATAATTATTATTTGCTTGAAATCAATTTTCTTCCAAAAGCATTCAGCTTCAGGAATGATCAGAGCAACTCTTCTAGATTTTGTCATATATGTTCATAAGAATATGGATTCCATTAAAGTAACCTGCAGATTCATAACTGTTTTACTTTCTTTCTGTGTTCTACATCTGTTCACATCTGTTTAAATATTCTCTTCAAAACCATCTTATTGGAATGTAGATGCTGAATCCAAGAAGGTACCCAGAGATCCTCTGCTACAGCTCATTTCCCTGCAGGAGGCATCTGGCAGCTGGAAGCTTAATCCAGCTTTAGCTGCTGCTCTGGGAAAAACTACAGAGGAGGTGGCAGAAACAAAGCCTGCATCGGTGTGTTGTTAATGTATATTTGAGTTAGATATTTTAGCAAAGCGTGAGTATTCAGAACACGAGCAAAAAAAAAATAAAAATCTATCAAACATGAAAGGAGGATAAAACACAGCAAATACAGAAAAAATGTGTTTTAATCTTTTTCATTGAGCTTTTGTTTTGTTTAATCAGGCCAAAAAGGAAGTGTGGGCCACCATTTTGGCTCTAATCTGGCTTCATGGATTTCAAATGGTTGCAAAGGAAGAGTGGGAGCTTCTTGCAATGAAAGCGACATCAAGGCTCATTTCTAAAAAAGGTGCATTTAAATTGCCATGAGTATCACTCTTTGTCTTTATTCAGTGTTGCTTCATTTACATGTTGTGTGTTTGTTTTTCCAGCTGTATGTTTAAGAGACTGTGTGGAAGCTGGAAACCTACTGCTGGGTTGCAACGTGCAGCACGATGCTCTGGGACTCTGAAGTGGCTTCTGCTTCAGAAGAAACTTTTTATTTCAGCAGAATTTAATTAGACATGATTAACTGTTTTTTTTACTATTTTAACTAAATTGATCCTAATACAACATCCTCATCTTGGATCAACAACAGATACAAGAGATTTATTGAATGAATAAACTTTATTGTCTTTATAATGAAATTTGTGGATATCAAACTGAGTGTTTATTGCTATTACATCATAAAAAATAGCAAATTGAATTAATCTTTCTTATCCCGATGGGGCAAATTATTATGCTCATGTTCGAGCTATTAAGGAAACTGCTGTGAACTGATGCGGCCAGATCGAAGAGTTTGGGCTGCTGGTGAAGACGGGTTGTGTTTCCCGGATGAAGGCAGTTAGAAGCTAGACGGGTTCCTCCACATCCAACCTAAATAAACATCTATTGATACTCATTTAGCTACAGGAGTTCCGACCTCTGGTTTTATCCTCCGGGTTTTGAACAACTCAAAGGATTTATTTATTTATTTTTTTAAATTATTAAAAAGAAAAAGATAATGAGTTTATTCTGAAACAAAGTCTTTCCTCAAAGGCAGACTTTCTTTCAAATATTTTAACCCTACAAAGTGTAGCAGCAGCTTTAGTGGTATTTTATCTCTTATATTTTCTTTTGTTTTTCCTCTGAAACATGTCCTCATTAAAACACCAACTTTGAAGTATGTTTTAATGGCGAAGCAAAGGGAAGGACACGGCAGGTCGGAATATCTGAAATGTAATATTGTATGTTTTACTGAATCTTGGCTGCAGGACCATGCACCTGACTACACCTCAGCTTTTAGACTACATGAGTAGACTATTAGTGAAAAATAAAGGAATTGGTTTATTTCTAATGAGAACAGAAACATGTCCACTTCTTTTGGAAAGAATATGCTGAACATAAGGGAAAATATACATTTGGTGCAGACCAAATATATCTATGTAAAAATTCTGTCTTTTTGTCTTAATTATCTTAGTGACTAGGCAGACTAAAGATGTTGAAGTGTGCTTGACATGAAACCTTCTGGGTGAAAGCTTGAACTGAACCAGAAATGGACTTTTATAAGAGTATAATGACCCTATTCGTGCTAACAAATAAAAAAAACTGAGTTTAAATTTGGAAATTGAGGGTTTTTGAATGTAAAATTGATGAAATTAGGAGAATTTGAAAACCCATGTAAATGAAATTGTTTGTGAACCTGCTCAGGAAACTTACATAATAGACATTATAATATTAAACTCAGCAGTAATTGCATTGAAGACCCTTATAAAATTCAAGAGGTTATTTTTGCTACATGTAAGAAACCCATCCCTAAGTCCAAGTACCTTTGTACATTTCTAAAAAACTATGTAGTACTATTGTACCTAAAACATGAAATTTAAAAATATGTTATTTGAAAGGCAATTTTTCTTTAGGTTTTGTTGAAGTGTTAAACTTTATTTGATGATTGAGAGGGTTTAAAAGGCAACATGGCCCCATGGAACATTTTAATGCATCTGGAGGTTAATGTATAATATATTTTTGATCTGAGGCTGATGTTTGTCTTATTTCTCTTCCCCTTCTCTTCCCCTCTTACTTCATTTAGTCTGACTGTTGTGTTGTTTATTTGTAGCTCCGTGACCTTTAATGCTAATATGCACTTTTCTTGCAGCAGCTCTTTTTGTGTTGCCCTGCCATAATACATGAATCTGACCTCGCTTTTAATCAGAAGTTACATAACAGACAGGAAAAAAGCTTGATTTAGGTTAACAGTGCATACTGTCATCATTACATTTCAAAACATGTTGTAGTTATTTTATTCAACATTTTGACTTTATACTGTTTAGGGGTTCAGAGCAATCTTTAGAAACATTTTTCATGGTTACAAAACATGATAATATAGTTATTCATTTAGAATAAGCCAAACTCATAATGTTGATCAGTTTCTGAAAGCCCTTCTAAAATTTCACATCCTCATCATGTGTTGTATTTAGATTTGTGGTTCTTGTGTTGCAGGAAAAAAGAACAGTTACCATAATAGTATGTACGACTCAGTTCAGTAGTGAAATTCTTTTGAAAGACAGTGAAATTAGTTTAAGCAGTTTAATTGACAGGAATGAAATTTTAAAATCTTAAAGCTTAAAAATGGTTTGATTCTCACTAAAATATAGATGCACAATATGATGTGCCATTGACTTTTTGTGCACATAACTTGGTGCTATAAAAACATTGACCTCCTCTCCATTAACTCATTTCACTAACCACGTCTTCCTGTTGTGGGTAATGGGTGGCTGGTGCCTGCTTACAGTCAGTCAGTGAGAGGCGGGTTGCACACAGAGACAGTTAACTAGTTTAACAAACTTTCACCAGAGACGGGTCTGGGGTTATTTTGGTACTCTGTGTCCTCCTTGGTCATGTGTTTTGTTCTTTAGTCGCGTCTTGTCTCCGCTTCCTGTTTTATTTTGGTATCCTTTGTACTTCCTGTTTCCCTCGTGTGTCTTCAGCTTTGTTTTTCCCTCCCAGGTGTTTCTGTTTAGCTGATTAGTTCTCTTTTGTTTGTGTGTATTTAAGCTGATGTCTTATTCTATTTCTTTGCTCGCAGATTATTTGTCGAACCCGTTTCGTCCCTGCTCTCATCCTGCACCTTAATATGTAAGTTTTTACTGACCTGTCAGCACCCTGCTCCTCTTTATTAAATGCAATGTTAATTTCATGCTGTGCTTGGAGAGATTTCCTTTTGCATTTGGGTCCAGCTCTAGTTTATCAACACAACGATCATGACACTGGGTGCAGGCCAGCACACACCCAGGCACCCGGCCCCAAACTCGAACAAACTTTAAACACTGAGTTGCTTAAATCTCCAGAGCAGCAAGCCTGAAAGTAAAAAACTGCTTGGGTCAGGGGGTTGACAGTATCTCTCCTCAAGATATTGGAGGTATAAAGTAAATAATTACAATATTTCTTAGAAATCTCTGATGCTAAAATGTTACATAACCTTATGGGAGGGAAGATAATGTCTCCAGAATGGGAAATCTTCACAATGAAAAATATAGCTCTCCTGTCCTACTAACATCCATAAACAGATCTTCCAAAACAATTATCTCTTGTGCTGATGATCTACTCAGTGAGATTATGTGAGAAAGATCTTTAACTGTTAAAGATCATGTGGCTGCAGTTTGTAAAGCTCTGTCGAAATGAGGGCAATTTAGAACGAATCACAGAGGAGAAGGTTGTGAAAAGCCAACAAAATGCTCTAATTGTGGTGAAAGTCACTTTCTGATGCTGCTCCTTCATAAACATGAAGCTACCTGCCAAATAGTCGCTGACGTTTAGAGATTATTGAGTGATTTAGGAATTATTGAAAACTTTGGGTTAAAACAAACTCACCTATAGCTGGAACAATTAAAGCCACAATAAAAAACATATAATAAATCTTCCCTATAATGATGGACAGGTCAGTAAAGGAGGATTTTCATCATCACCTGCCACCGACTAATAATTTATAATCATCTACATGTTTGTCAAATGGACATTTTTTACTTTAGTAAACATGTGATCATAATTCAAGCATGAAAAGAAAAAAAAAATTACAGTCTCACCTGATTTTATTTGCATTCAAGAAATTTTGGCTTAAATCTTTTAATTTCTTGGTCCGAGAATATGTTATAAAAAGAGAAGATAGAAAAGAACATTGGAGAATGGAATGTGCTGTATTCATCAAAACCAGAACTCCAATATCAAAGGAAATATTTTGGAATGCAGTGAAATGTTGTTTCCTGAAGTAAAAAAAGAAATTCTTTTAATATGAGCTGTATAATCCTCCCAGCTCAGAGCTTCAAGGAGTTAGAAGATTAAAATCTAAATATTGCGTTTGTGTCTTTGAGGTTTTATCAAGTCTTATACAAGATGATGCTGATGTGATAGACTTGTTATCACAGACGTTCCTAAAAACAAACTACTGATAATTTACACCATGACATTTATCACTAATCAGCTTTAAGATTGTCGTCTGTTATAACTAATTACATTCTGGTAGATTCATGCTATAAAATAAGTTAATGAAAAAAGAGCCAAACAGATAAAAAACTTTTCATTAAAAAAATCAAGTTTACCTGTTTGTTGATTGTTTTATTTTAAGCATGTGTTGTTATTATTATGCCTGATCATAATTAATGCCACGTTGTTTTTTCTTCTTCATTCTGTCTTGTTAAATTAAGGTAACTCGCTCGCCATCTGAAAAGTAATCTAATTGGACATATATTCTCAGGCAGGCGCCGTCAGCTCGCCCTGACAAAGACTCAGACACGTCACTTGTTAGTGTGACAGATTTAGGCCAATGGGGGGACTTGTTACTAAGGCAGACAGCATGCAACACTGATACCCTCTGTCACCACACATTGCCTGCCAAGGCTTCTCCAGTTGAGATCATATTAATAGTTCTCTAATCTGTACAAGTAATACACGGTTTGGCTGTTCACCCATTACCACAAAGTCTGTTTTCTCTATTCAGAGAAGTCGGATTTCACGCACCATGTTTTGCACTGAAATCTGTTTTACATTCAACTGAAATGAAACAAAAGATCTGACTGTTCAGCATCGTTGTTTATAACTGCTCCCTGTGTGCATAAACGGTGCGGTGTTGGTTACAGAGGGTCATTACAGCTAATTTTAACCAAACCTTTGGCAGACCTCCAGCCAACACTTTGTTAACTGGTTTCCAGGGCAACACAAACCAGCAGACCCAATTGGAACTGGCATAGGACACCTGAGCATTAAACTGCATGGAGATTGGAGGAAAACGATGCGCCCTCCGAACAGATGTGGTGGAGGTTTTTCAAAGTCGCCACCGCTGCCTGAGCGTGCACCTGTGGGCTCACTTGTGTCTGCTTTATTCATTAAACAGGACAGATTTAATTAAACCTGCTATCTCCTCTTGCTTTCCGCTCACAGCTGAACTTCTGTGTGTCATTACAGCTGCAGGCGAAAAACACAGATCAATAGGAAATAGTTTAAAAAGGCTGATGTTTCTTTTTCTGTTTAGAACCATTAGTGGAAAACTGTGGCCTCTGAGCAGCACATCAGTCACATGTCACGCTCTGCACATGTTCATCTGTGTGTATGTGTAAGTGATTGAGAGAGGTGATAGCCTCATGTAGCCTTTTGTATTTCAGTGGGGGATCTACTTTATTGAATTATTGAATTACTGACAACCATAATCCCACGGTGTTGTCACTTGTGTGTGTGAGTGTCCTGTGAGTTAAAACTGCATCAAATATCAGAATGACTGACCTTTAGTTTTAACACATTCGTCTGAGATGAGAACATCTTTTTACTCATTCTAACAGTCTTCATCAAAGCACATTAAGTTTTTATACAGTAAACATAGAATTTTAAGAATACTTTAAAAAGGCCATTTCATGCAAATATTATGACTTTGTGGTTATTTCTTAAGTATTAACCTGTAATATGAAGCATTTTATATCTAAAAAACATCAGGAAACACTGATTAACAGACATTTTAATCTATCTGCGTCAAAATTCGGCTGGTTCCGTCCGGCTCTTGGGTTTCATCTCATTAATATTCATTATTTGAATTTGCTGCACTCAGATTGGCTAACAAACTAGCCTATGAGAGCAAGGTATACTGTTTCCTGCCCCGCTGTGCATGGCAACAGCACACGTAGTCTCTTCCGGTTTGATGCGTCTTATGCTAACAGCTTTTAGCCAGCAGCATGCTAGGCGTGGTTTCAACTGCGGGAGCTGATGAATACTAACGAGAAAAAAAGTTGTGACGAAACAGATACAGGCCATGAGAACTCGAGTGTTATCGCCGCCTGCGTAGTTTGAGGGATAAAAACTGAAATAGAAGTTGTTGACCTGTTTTCACATGAAGGTAAGAACACCTGTGGAGCTAAAATATTCAACAGAAACCTCAGAAAAACCGTTTTTAATGGAATGGCCTTGTGTATTTGAAAATGGTTTGTACATTTAAATGTTCATGTTTGTCATTGTTTCCTAGACAATGTTAAAAAATAGGAAATAAAATACTTAGACTAACTGAGTTTATTGTTTCTATGACTCTGTAAAAAAATGATTGAGAAACAAAGACTACGTTCAGACTGCAGGTCATAATGCTCAATTCGGATCGTTTTGTGAGATCCGATCTTTTTGCAAGGTCGTTCATATTGTCTTGAATGTGTCACTCATGTGCAGTCGAGGGAACAGTGCCTCCTTAGCTCTGAGATCTTTTATTTTTCGTTGCATTGGAGCCAGGTTAGTTTAAACCTGCGCGCTGTCATTTCTTTGGAAATGTTTTCAGAAACTGCGCGGTTCCGATAATGCCCCTCAGGTTTAGCCTGAACAGAGCTGTTTCCCCAAATATTAATTAACTCAGACACTTCAGTTTCTCGCTATGCAACGATACCATTTTTTTCAAACTGATATGGTATTGATACTTGGATCTGTGCACGTGCTGATACCGAGTACCAATACCAATACTTCTACCACACAAAAAAATTTAATGAATTGGAGGACAGGTTCTATTTCTTCTCTGCTTGTTATAATAAATGATGGTGAACTCAATAAAAAATAAAATATAAATAAAAATGACTACAAAACTATAATTTGAATGTTAAAAATAAAAATTTTCTGTGAAATTGTTGCAGAGTTTCCACATTTTAAGTATCGGTTCATGGTATCAGTTAACTAACTGACACCGATACAAGTACATTAGACGGTATTGGGGCGAATACCATCATCGGTATCAATGCATATTATTATTATTGTTTTCTTTTCACTTCCGCCTCCTCGACACAGAATTGTGACATATGTTGCGTATTGATGACGTACAGGTCAGATGGAAGCGATCTGGCGGTTCAGACTGAAGTCGCATGTCAAAAGATCAGATCAGATTTAGGACGACATGCTGAAATGGCCTGAGTTGCATTTGAAAAAATCAGATCTGTGTCGTTCAGATTGACATAAAAAAATCTGATTAGGGTCACTTCAGCCTGCAGTCTGAATGTAGCCTAAGATAATGCAAGACTTGGTGATTTAGTTATTGTGCACAATTTACACAAATTTAATACGAACTTCACACAGTCCTGATGCATCTCAAAATATTAATTTAATAAAAGATCAAATATACTGTAGAAATTCAAAGGATCTTTTCATTGTTATCTGTGCTGGTGTTTTACCTACATATTAAATTTCACATAATGCATCTCGGTTTTTTGGATAAATGGGATTTTCCATAGAAAAACCAATTAAATTGACAGAAATCTGACAGGACATTTCTCATTATGACAAATATTTCTTGTACAGTGTGAACAGCGAACACCTGTTTGTTCTCTTAGTCTGCTCAGCATCTTTTTGGTAAAAATATATTCTTTATATTTTATAGAGTCCATGTGATGTTTGTTTATAAGACCCAGTTTGTCCAGGTTGGTTTAACGTGTATTCTTGAGTAATAAATTACATGTTTTCTCTGCAGTACTCGACTTTTTGTCAAACAATAATCCACCGGATTCTACAAACTTGCTGCTCAGATCATAATAAATATTTTTGAAAGAAATTCAGTAACTTTTTCCTAAATTTCACTGATCTTTCAGATAAAAATCACACAATGTTATTGCTGAACTTTGACAAACAAACCTGAGGTTATAAAAACAGCCAAACCTCACCAAATCCATTAGAAGTTTACATAACAGAATATTTTCTTGATTTATAGAAAGCAATAAACTAACAGAACAACAAAATTATTTGATGCTTTTACTCATTTTTTGTCATTTCAAACTGCGTACATCTACTATGAAGTGTTTTTTACTTTCCTTTCTTTGAGTTTATTTATTTAACATGTACTTTGTATGAAAAATCAGTTTATTTGAACTAATTTAGTAAATGTATTCATGAACTTTTAAATGTGAATAGCAAAAAAAAGAAAAAAACAAAGAAAAAATGTTATTTCTGAACTATTTTTGTTATTACTCCATCTTTTAATTAATCTTTTCATTTCTTTACAATCTGATGTATTTTTTTAATCATTTCACAACTGCAGTTTAATTTAATCAAGTTTTTTTTGGCCCCTAGTAGGAAAAAAAAAAAGGAAATAATTTTTTTTCACTGTCGTGAATGCTGTGACAAGCTGACCTTGCTCCAGGTCTTATCTTTCAACTTTTTAAGTTCTTTCATCTCTCCTTCATTCTTCATCCTTGTTTTTTGGTTTTCCATCAATAGTTTTGCTTCTTTTCTGTTTTATTTATTTATTTTTTGCTTTTGCTGCAAAAAATTGCCTTTTTCTTTTTTCTGAGCCTGATTATGTTTTCTTTTGTTTTTTATCGTTTGGTTTTAAAAGGCTTTAAAGGAGTTTAGGCGTAACCCTCTCCATGGCAACACTGACTCCCATTCTCCAACACACACACACACACACACACACACACACACACACACACACACACACACACACACACACACACACACACACACACATATTCTCGCTGCCTCTCATCTCATGATACTGCCCTGCCCTGAGCTTCATCGTTGTACCCTCCCCCTATACTGACTCCCTCTCCCCTTTCTCTCTCCTTTCTCACACATACACTCCTCTCCTCCTCTTTCTTGCTGTTCGACTGTTGATGCTGCAGCGTTCACTGACTGCAAGATGTTCTCCCCAGCTTCTAAAGGATCTGCAGGGGAGTCGAGGTAAGGCTCTCACACTTAAAAAACACAGCATAAGATGTTAATGCTGTTTTTGTTGGCAAATGACAAGAGCACACTGGATGCCAAGTGACTGATTGAAAGTGTGTGTATGTGTTGATTGGAGAGAGAACTCTCCAGATGGAGTGGCGGGCTTTTATTTCAGTAGTTGCAGGTTTCCTCTGACACGTGTGATGTGAATACTTACATGTTTTTTCTTTTTCGTCGTTAATTTTTAATCCTGAAACTTAGGTGGTTTTTTTTTCTTTTTTTTTTTGCTGTGTGTTTTTGGTGTAAAGTGTGTGCAGTCATGTTTGTGAATGATGAGAAAGAGCTTGTAGAACGACGGGGTCTGTTGTGTTGCAACAGTGCTGCAATGTCTTTATGATGGTGCTACATTCTCTGACGGTTTCTAACATAGTGTTGTGTGAATGTGTGTGTGCGTGAGTGTGGGGCTGTGTGTAAGGATGGAGAGTGGAAGCATGAAGTTATGGCTCTCTGCGCGTGTGAGTGGGTGGATAAGAGCAGCGTTTTTTTGTTTTTTTTTTTTTTTTACAAATCCATCCCAAAACACTATCTCAAGAGAATCTAAAGAAAGCTAATAAACATAACATTGCTGATGAGATGTAACAAGCATGAGCGTTTGAGAAGAGGAGAATAAAATGTGTGATGTTACTGTTCTGAGCTGACTGGTGGTTTTACGCACATGAATTTTTCAGCTTTGTTCTACTGCGAGCTCATTCATGTTAACATGCATATACAGCACGCTGCAGGCGTGTGCTGGATGTGAAAGGAAAAAAAAAGTTCCCCCGAGGAAGTGTGATCCCCACTGCGTATCATGTCAAGCTCAGAAAAATGTTCTTGTATTCATGTGCATGCCGATGAAGCCACATGAGACTCATGATATCAGACACTAAACATCCTTTAAGGTATCTGGTGAGTGCTGGTGTTCTTTTCACTGGTGCTGCTGATCCATGTTTGAAATGCTGTAAAGTCTGCTGAAGGTAGATTGTTTAAATGATCACATTCAGTTCACATATAATATTCACTAGAAGTGTTTTTGCCTGCATCAGTCTGTGTTTGATAGTCTGGAATCACTGAAAAGATTTTAATTAACCAAGTGGAGATACACTAAAAGTTTGGACACATTTTCAGTTGACTGGTAGAGTACATCTAAAACTGATAAACTTTTGGAGGCAATCTGAGTGGAGGTAGTTGTCACAGCTAATTAACAAACACAAAAATGGCTACTGAGCTAAAATCTGGTGTGACAGTAGAGTTAACCTGACTCTTCCAGATCATTGTGTAGCCCAGTAAGAGTCTGCCTATCATGATTTGTCTTTAGCCAATCACAGTAAATCATGTCTTGCAAATCTAGTTGGGAGGAAAGCAAACACATCGTTACCATATAAGACATGCACAAAGTTCTTCCTTTTGCTCATTTTTTTAACCATGAAATCGTCTCTAGTCCTAAAACAGATTCAATAGCCTCTTTTACAGTGGGGCAAAAAAGTATTTAGTCAGCCACCAATTGTGTAAGTTCTCCCACTTAAAAAGATCAGAGAGGCCTGTAATTTTAATCATAGGTATACCTCAACTATGAGAGACAAAATGAGGAAAAAAAATCCAGAAAATCACATTGTCTGAATTTTAAAGAATTTATTTGCAAATTATGGTGGAAAATAAGTATTTGGTCACCTACAAACAAGTAAGATTTCTGGCTTTCACAGACCTGTAACTTCTTTAAGAGGCTCCTCGGTCCTCCACTCGTTACCTGTATTAATGGCACCTGTGTGAACTCGTTATCAGTATAAAAGACACCTGTCCACAACCTCAAACAGTCACGCTCCAAACTCCACTATGGCCAAGACCAAAGAGCTGTCAAAGGACACCAGAAACAAAATTGTAGACGTTCACCAGGCTGGGAAGACTGAATCTGCAATAGGTAAGCAGCTTGGTGTGAAGAAATCAACTGTGGGAGCAATTATTAGAAAATGGAAGACATACAAGACCACTGATAATCTCCCTCGATCTGGGGCTCCACGCAAGATCTCACCCCGTGGGGTCAAAATGATCACAAGAACGGTGAGCAAAAATCCCAGAACCACACGGAGGGACCTAGTGAATGACCTGCAGAGAGCTGGGACCAAAGTAACAAAGGCTACCATCAGTAACATACTACGCCGCCAGGGACTCAAATCCTGCAGTGCCAGACGTGTCCCCCTGCTGAAGCCAGGACACGTCCAGGCCCGTCTACGGTTTGCTAGAGAGCATTTGGATGATCCTGAAGAGGATTGGGAGAACATCATATGGTCAGATGAAACCAAAATAGAACTTTTTGGTAGAAACTCAACTTGTCGTGTCTGGAGGGGAAAGAATGCTGAGTTGGATCCAAAGAACACCATACCTACTGTAAAGCATGGGGGTGGAAACATCATGCTTTGGGGCTGTTTTTCTGCAAGGGGACCAGGACGACTGATCCTTGTAAAGGAAAGAATGAATGGGGCCATGTATCGTAAGATTTTGAGTGAAAACCTCCTTCCATCAGCAAGGGCATTGAAAATGAGACGTGGCTGGGTCTTTCAGCATGAGTGGCTTCGTAAGAAGCGTTTCAAGGTCCTGGAGTGGCCTAGCCAGTCTCCAGATCTCAACCCCATAGAAAATCTCTGGAGGGAGTTGAAAGTCCGTGTTGCCCAGCGTCAGCCCCAAAACATCACTGCTCTAGAGGAGATCTGCATGGAGGAATGGGCCAAAATACCAGCAACAGTGTGTGAAAACCTTGTGAAGACTTTGACCTCTGTCATTGCCAACAAAGGCTATATAACAAAGTATTGAGATTAACTTTTGTTACTGACCAAATACTTATTTTCCACCATAATTTGCAAATAAATTCTTTAAAAATCAGACAATGTGATTTTCTGGATTTTTTTTCCTCATTTTGTCTCTCATAGTTGAGGTATACCTATGATGAAAATTACAGGCCTCTCTGATCTTTTTAAGTGGGAGAACTTACACAATTGGTGGCTGACTAAATACTTTTTTGCCCCACTGTATGTGTACATCCACCAGTGCAGCCGTGTTTGTTTTGCTTTGACTGCCTGGGCATTTGCTGCCAATCATACCTGAACACCCGCCCCAAAGCACAATGCAAACACATGATTGGTCTGAAGAAGTTGGAACAGTACAAGATGGATTTTCGTGGGTTTGGAAAACTCCAAATCTCGCGAGAATCCATCTTGCAGTGCAAGGTTGACTAAGGGTGCATTCACATCAGCCCTGTTTAGTCCGCTTGAATCGAACTCGAGGTGTAAACGGGCAACTGAACTCTGATTCGGACCAAACAATCAAACTCTAGTCCGCCTAAAAATGTGGGTCTCGGTTCGATTGAAACAAACTCTGGTGCAGTTCGATTGCATGTGTGAACGCATCCGGACTGGGACCGCACCAAAAGCAGGAAGTGGACTATATTGTGTAGCCGTCTCAGCCACCTCGTGTAGTTCTCTGTCTTGTTATCGGCTCATTCTGAGTCCAGTGCTGCAGAATATTGATCTGGTACATTCACCAAACATAAAAGATCCAAAAACCACCAGAATCTGCTGCTACTCCATGTTTGTTTATGTTTCACTCTCCCGCGGCAGCGCCAGGAAGTGCAGTAACAAGTAGTGTAGAAACTCTACAGCGCCACCACAGGCAGGGGTGTAACATGCTCCAAAGGTTATTTGGTCCGTTTAATAAACCGCAGTGTGAATCCAAACCACACCAACTAAAAACAGCAACAATGTTGCAATTTGGGTCCCCAATCGAACCGAGTCCACCGAACTATCAGGTGTGAATTCAGTCTAAGAGTTAAAATCAACAGACAGCGAGAGCTCTAACTGATCACAGCAGATCTTTGTTTAAAATGTTGTTTTTATTGGAGTGCAACGTGGTGGCTAATCAGGGGCAAGGAGAAAGTTCACTGTGGGTTAGCTTGGTTTATGGGCCAAATGAGTTGGTAATAAATAATGTTTATCTTTGAAAATTTTTAACCATTATGAGTGTAATTCCTCACCACATCTGGCTTGCATCTGGACCCAAACACGTCCCCGTCCAGCCTGCATGTGGCTGATCTGAATTCAGAAATTATATATAAATAATTTAGCAAGCAAGTTTCAAAACAACTTATATTTTAAAACAAGCTTTTACAGCGCTTTTACTTTGAAGGCAGGTGCTGTGATGTTTGCCCGAGGTCCCTGGCGTGTGTGGAAGCAGGAGTCTCTTTATATATAATCAGAGTTTATGGAGGTTTGAGTTACTTTCATGTTATCCAAAACAAAAGCTGATACAGGCAAAGAGGAGTGTTCTGTTTTAGAGAACATGTTGTTTTAAGCTGCTTGAATCTGTGCCATCTGGGATAGAAGCAGCCAACACTGAGTTTGTGATATCTAAAAGAACCAAATGACACCTGGGACGTTTATCAGAGTGTTTGATGGACTTTGCTGCATTAAATATGTCAGAGAGAAAAACACAAGACAAGAAGAACTTTCCACATGTGACAAGGCACATCTGGAAGATTGTGAGATTACATGTGGACAGACATTCACTGTGTTGCAGTTCAGCACATCCTGACCAACATTTCTTTACTCATTGACAATCACCTGGCTGCTCCTCAAGCATCTACCTCATGAATGCAACATGATGCCAATCTCCATGTGTTAATTAACAAAATATCAGCTGTTAAGTTCAAATTTGGTGTGTTTGTAGCTGAGAATCATTCATATCGCATCAACAGAGTGCTAACAGAATACGGGAGATTATAAAATCATGCTTGATGTTGCTTCAAAGGATTTTAACTTCATAATGTTTCAATGTAGATTTTACACGTGTCCCCCTGCTGAAGCCAGGACACGTCCAGGCCCGTCTACGGTTTGCTAGAGAGCATTTGGATGATCCTGAAGAGGATTGGGAGAACATCATATGGTCAGATGAAACCAAAATAGAACTTTTTGGTAGAAACTCAACTTGTCGTGTTTGGAGGGGAAAGAATGCTGAGTTGGATCCAAAGAACACCATACCTACTGTAAAGCATGGGGGTGGAAACATCATGCTTTGGGGCTGTTTTTCTGCAAGGGGACCAGGACGACTGATCCTTGTAAAGGAAAGAATGAATGGGGCCATGTATCATAAGATTTTGAGTGAAAACCTCCTTCCATCAGCAAGGGCATTGAAAATGAGACGTGGCTGGGTCTTTCAGCATGACAATGATCCCAAACACACCGCCCGGGCAACGAAGGAGTGGCTTTGTAAGAAGCATTTCAAGGTCCTGGAGTGGCCTAGCCAGTCTCCAGATCTCAACCCCATAGAAAATCTCTGGAGGGAGTTGAAAGTCCGTGTTGCCCAGCGTCAGCCCCAAAACATCACTGCTCTAGAGGAGATCTGAATGGAGGAATGGGCCAAAATACCAGCAACAGTGTGTGAAAACCTTGTGAAGACTTACAGAAAACGTTTGACCTCTGTCATTGCCAACAAAGGCTATATAACAAAGTATTGAGATTAACTTTTGTTATTGACCAAATACTTATTTTCCACCATAATTTGCAAATAAATTCTTTAAAAATCAGACAATGTGATTTTCTGGATTTTTTTTCCTCATTTTGTCTCTCATAATTGAGGTATACCTATGATGAAAATTACAGGCCTCTCTGACCTTTTTAAGTGGGAGAACTTACACAATTGGTGGCTGACTAAATACTTTTTTGCCCCACTGTATCTCAGTTTAAAAAAAGGCAATGGGAAAAGGAATTCCTTGAAGGAAGGCTAGACATTTTATTTGTTTTCTTTCTGGACTAAGCCTCAGGGAAAATTGCAGAATAGAAGAAAAGAAAAGAGATGACAATAAAATATTGATGCCTTACTGGGCAAATTTGGCCAAACATAAAATCTGCATCTGTCATATGATTAAGATGGAAATATTTATGGAATTGCTAAATATTATTGTGAAAAACACTAAAAGTTACAAAAAATAATGCAAAAGTTTTTATCTAATTCAATGCATACACAAACATTTTTATTTTATTATTTGTATTTCTTAAGTGGCAGCTGGTTTTAGGACTTTTATTTCAGGAAATGTTCTTTGAAAACACATTAGTGCTTGGAGCTTATTTGAGTAGAGATGTAATTCAGGGAGACAGGACGGCTTTCAGAAGTATGTAATCTGTCACTCTTTTGCAGTACTGTGCTGACATCTTGTCAATATATTCTTGTCCCTGTTTTTAGGGGATGTCTTTGTCTGATCTGAGACTGTTGATTTTGGAGTTTTAATTTAGAATTTGGAGCATCTTAATCATCACATTATCCCAAAAGGAAAGGGCGAAACTTTTGACACAGCGTTCTGAGTAAAGACCTGATAAATCATCAAATTTACTGAATCACGTGGACGACTCATTCTGTCCACAACACCATCATTCTGCTGCTGATTCCAGCTCAGAATAGAAAACAGCAAATCCATATCGCTCAGGTTTAATGAAGTCCGGGTTTGTCTCAGTTATTCAAAGCTGTCTGATGATGTTTACAAATGTAGGCTAGCAAATAATCTCCATTTGTAAAATAATGTAACTTTTGAGAGGAATGTCTCTGAAAATAAGGTTGTTTTTGGTTTTTAAATAATTTTATTGTAACTTTTTGCTGTATTTTAAAAATATCTGGATCTCCTTTCCCTCTTTTACTTATTATCAGCCACGTTTCATCAGTTTTCTTTCCATTTCTCACTTTTATCACCTTGTTTTTTTTCTTCTCCTGTGTTGTAGCTCGTAAATCCTTGAAATGAAAGGACTAATTATACAGCTTCCCTTCCTGTTGTAACCCATACCTTTCTTAAAAATTCATTATTTACCAAACTTTCTTCTAATTTATAGGGTTTAAACGTGTTTCCCTCACAAACCTGATAAAATCAATGCAAACTCTGGCATGCTGACAAATGAGTCACCAGTTGCTCTCGAGGGGATTTGCTTTAACCCACCACGGTGTGTGTTTGTATTTGCTTGTTCACATTAAGTGGGGAAAAATATATAGTGAGGAAATTGTCGTGTTCCCCAGGTAAACCTAATTAAACCACGTTTCTCTGGACCGAGTGTTTGCACCCTCTCTCTCTCTCTGTCACTCAACGTGTTGGTAGCACCTTATTTATGTGTGTTGCTCTCAGCGGCTCCTCAGAACAGTGAAGGGACAGAGTGTAAATTAACTGGATGTTTGACGCTGATCAATGTCGCATTGAAGAGCAAAAACGGGTGAAAAAATCCGAATGAAGGCGGCTGTGGAATCTGTGGGTGAGCAGGTTGAGTGTGCATGTATGGAAATGTCAGCCTGAGTGACTGTGTACTCATTATGTTTATGATGTGAACTCTGACGTGTGTGTGTTTAATTGCTTTGTGTGTGTGTTATCTGGATGAGTGGGTGTATGGGTGGTCTTGCTGTCACTTTAATTTAAAATCTACCAACAGAGAAGAACTAGAGGGGAAATGATGGAAAATTAAAATAGATTTCAAGGCAGAGGGAATTTTTAGAGTTTTGTAGACTGAGGATTAAAAAATGAGGGAGGGTAAAAAGTGTCAGTAGAAGGAAAACAAACAAACAAACAAACCAACACAGTAAATGCAACCAGGGCCAGTTCTGGGCATAGGCAGACTAGGCAATTGCCTAGGGCGCCCTCTGCTGGAGGGGGCGCCACATATATATATATTTTTTTTTTTGGACACACCATTCATCTCATTTAAAGAGCAAAATAAGTAATGATTAAATATCTATCTATCATCTCTACTGTTCATTTTAATATCAATAAAATTTTTTTGCAATGTAATCCAGTTATTGAGTTACGTTGTTTCTGTTCTGGGCAGTAGGGGGCGCCAAAATCCTTTTTCGCCTAGGGCACCATGCAGCTCAGGGCATCCCTGAATGCAGCATCACTTTTTGTTTGACTGAGGATGATTGATAGCTGTAATTCTTTCAGCTAAAGGAATCCCTGATGATCAAATACAGGTTTTTTTAAGCGATGAAAGATAAAGTAATTAATCTGCTCTTCAAAGTTAATTCTCTTTGACATTAAATTGAGAAGCTCCATTAGTTACAACTATATAAGTCCTTAAATACGGATCTCAATAGATGAGAAATGTTCCTTTTTTCATAATACTGCATTTGATAAAGTCAGTTCCCCAAATCTCAGTAAAGCTTCAACCAGTTCCTTCAGTTTCATATCTAACATTCATTTTAATGACAGAATGTGAACTTAAGGGTACCGACATGTGCGAAGCATTTCTGAGTGAAAGGTATGTTGAGTTGAAAAAATGTTTGGGTGGCAGATGGATGTCAAAGAAACACAAATGTCATGTAACATAGTAAAACCTGCTCTCCTAAACTGTCAGTAGTTTTATTGTACTAGGTAATACCAACCGGTATTCTGTTTTCTACATTTCTTAGTTGTAATGAGTTGTTCTTTGACTTATTTTTGCATTTCTACCATTTTGAACCAGTGATTTCCCTTCTTTCCTCATACAACAATAAGGCATTTTCCTCCACACAGCTGCCGCACTCTGGATATTTTCCATTTCTGTAAACCTCAGCGATGGGTGTGTGAGAAAATCACAGTAGATCAACCATTCCTCAAATACACAGTCCAGCCAATCTGGAACAGAATAACCATGCCATGTGCAAAGTCATTTAAATCCTCTTTCACTCCCATTCTGATGCTCCGTTTGAGGTCATCTTGATCACATCTAGAGACCTTGATGCACCAAGTGGCTGCACTGTGATTGACTAATTCATTATTTGTGTAAAACTCTAAATTGTCCCAAGGGGTGAGTGTGTGTGAATGGTTGTTGTCTCTGTGTGACCCTGTGATGGACTGGCGACCTGTCCAGGGTGTCCCCCGCCTCTCGCCCAAAGACTGTTGGAGATAGCTCCCTGTGAATATAATCAGGGTTAGCTTGGGTTCTCCTGATCCATCCCTTTAGTTATGCTGCTATAGGCTTAGACTGCTGGAGGACATATTGTCCACTTGTCTTCACTCTGCTGTCTCTTTTTACACTCCATGTTTCTATTGATTGTTATTGCCATTAACTGTTTATCTTTCTATAGACATGACGACTGACCCAAATCCATCAGTGTTTGTCTCTTTCCTGTCAGTTCAGATCCCAGTCGGCTCAAAGCAGAAGGCCGCCCATCCTGGTTCTGGTTCTGCTAGAGGTTTCTTCCTGTTAAAAGTTAGTCGTTCCTTTCCACTGTCGCCAATTGTGCTGCTCAGGACGGGGGATTGTGCTGAATTAACAATTCAGCGCAATCGGCTGGTTCCTTAGATAGGAAATGTTTTATTATTAATTGTTTGATTTTTCTGTAAAGTGCCTTGGGGCGGCTGTGGCTCAGTGGTTAGAGCGGTCTTCCTCCAATTTGAAGGTGGTTGGCTCAATCCCGGCTTCTGACACTGAACCCCATGTAGCCCCCACCGATCTACATATCGGGTTGTGTGAATGTTAGCCCCTCCCTTCTCCCCCCGATCTACATATCGGGTTGTATGAATGTTAGCCCCTCCCTTCTCCCCCCCATCTACATATCTGGTTGTATGAATGTTAGCCCCTCCCTTCTCCCCCCCATCTACATATCGGGTTGTATGAATGTTAGCCCCTCCCTTCTCCCCCCGATCTACATATCGGGTTGTATGAATGTTAGCCCCTCCCTTCTCCCCCCGATCTACATATCGGGTTGTATGAATGTTAGCCCCTCCCTTCTCCCCCCGATCTACATATCGGGTTGTGTGAATTGCTAACTGTAAAACTTGTGGTGTGAAAGCGCTTTGAGTGGTCTGAATGACGAGAAAAGCGCTATACAAATAAATTTACCATTTACAAATGACTTTGTCATGAACTGGCTCTTCATAAATAAATAAACTTGAAACTTCCCTGAACGGGAAGAAACGGGTTTAGAAAATGGATGGGTGATTTTGACTTCCATGACCACAGAATCTGCCATTCTTCTGGCCACACAGTACCTGTCTTCTACTTCAGAAGTCTTCTGAGACAGCGAAGCCCCAAAATTGTCCTCCTTCAGCCACTAATGACTTTCTGGCTGCAGCTCCTGAGAGCTGCATCTACAGCAGAGACTCTGAACATGGCTCACTCATATTCCATGTCCCCAGCCTCCTCCAGAATGCGGGAGAACCTCCTCCAGAGGAATGAGTTGAAGGTTCTCTCGGGACAAACAGCGAAATTTGAATTTCGGGTGTGGGGAGTGTCTCTCCTTCAGACATTTAGACAATAAATGCTAAGACCTCTCTGTGTGGTATTTGTTCGGTTGTCAGATTTGCTCCTCTGTGCTGTTTTTGTGTCCCTCCTTGTCGGTGCTGTAATCGATGGTGATGGATGGTGATGAGATGGAAGTCATGAAAGCCGAGCGTCAGCTTTGTCTATTTCAACGAGCCTCCTGGAAAACCTCATGACTGAGTAACCTATTAGAAACAGAGAGGGGGATGGAGGGGTGGGGGAGATAAATGAAGGAAGAGAGAACAGCATCACATTTTCCTGGGTTTATTTCCCCCGTTGGGAATCAGTCTAATGGCTAAATGCCTTATTACATAGTGGGAAGAGAAAGAAACGACCAGAGAGGTGTTGAGGGAGGAACAGTAATAAAGACAGCAGCATCACGCCTCGTGGAGTCTCACAGCTGCTGGTGACGGGGAGGCACTGAGGAAAAGGAGAGTTAACAGAATTAAAATTAAACAGTTAAATACACAAGAGAGAAGAAACGGAAGAACAGAGAGAGAAAAAATAACGTTTGTTTCATTTTACATGAAAAAATCTGAACATGCAGACTCATAACGTGTTTATTCATACGTTAATAATGTGTTTTTTGGTTTTTTAAGAAGACTGTAAATTAAATTTGTAAATTAGTTATAAAATAAGCAAAAAATTATATTTTGTGGCTGTGCAGACATGGAAATCTCAAATGATCCTGTTTTAAGGGCTAAAGAAGGACTTTTAAACCGTTTTCACTCCCATTAAATTAATCCTATATTTATTTTATTTAAAATGCTGTGCCTATAATCTCTGCAAAGTAATGGGAAGTCTGCGTGCGGTTGTTATGCCAGTGTTCAGTTTCTTTCTTTTCTTTTTTATCTAAAGCAGTTTATTTCTCACTTTTTCTTTGCCACCTACACTCACACCTGTATTAATCCAATACCACACACTCCTCTCATGCCTTCATCTCCAAGCTGCTCACGAGTCATTTCATCTGAAACACGTTAACAGAGCTGTGTTTTGGTTAAAAAAAGCAATTACCTGTGCAGATACACTGATGTGACATCTGACACGGATCACGTTTATACGTGAAATCACAAATTTGACTGTGGCCAGTCGTACCTTACACTGGCAGCGTGTCATTAAACTTCAAACAGACCACACAGTGTCGGCACGATAATAAATTCTTATCCAAATATAGTGAAAACCAAACCTTGTTTGCCTCTTGCAAAGATGCTCATTGCGTTGATCAGTCCTGGCATCCAGCCGGCGCTGCTAACAACCACTTAGCAACACAGCAGTCTGCATGGTGACCTCAAGACAACGTCCAACTGTTCCATGCAGGGTGACGTCACTCTGCCCACTTGTCAACACTTGTGGTGAAAAGAAAATGGGGCAGTTGTGTTTCTGTGAACGCATGTTTCACATTTTAGCAGGGGCGCAGATAGGATTTTGAGACTGGGGGGAACCCAGCTGTCAGCCAATGATGGTTAACAAAGGTCTACATAATCAACAATAGCAGTATGTGTTGAAACTATTATTTGTCTGGAAGCCGGTCATCCACCAACATAATGTTAAATATTATAACAGTTATTGCGTCACTATATAAATTAAGAAAAAGGTTTCAAAGTTAATCTCCCAGTCTAAAAAAGTTTACTTTACAGTTAGGATTCTTTCGGAGAAGATTAATGCTGGGATTTTTTTTTTTTTATGTCAGAATAGCTAGGCTACTCAACTTTACAACGTTTAAAACGAGATTATCTGCCACATTTGGGAAAGGCAACAGGTGTGCAGAATACGAGTAGGACCTACTTACATTGTTAGTATTTTTAAAAAATGATGTTATTGTTTTTTGGTTTTTCATTTTGTGCCTCACTCGACTTGAAATCTCCCGCTGCTCTAAGGTAGTAGAGCAGCGATAACCGCGACAGGCGCAGGTGGCGATTTCTCCGTAGGACCCTTGTGGTATGTTCAATTGAACGGCGTGTGTGGCGGAAGTTTGAGTTCGGATCAACATATAATGCCATGGTAAAATGATACGCACTTTGCAGCCTTTCAGATGCGCAACTAAACTTGCTAGTGTTTACCAGTACATTAGCAGCAGGTACCATATGGGAAGATTAATCCAACTTCCGAGTAAGAGATCGGACTGCATGGCGAAAGATTCTTACTTGAATTCTGGAAATTCCAACTTTTCTGTATAACAGAAATGCACCGTTGGCTGATTAGCAAAGGCGCCGGGCTTTTGATGCGCGCTGCGATAGTATTCTGTATTACTGGTGGTGTTTGTCGTCCGTGCTGTCTGTAAAAGTGGGGGGGACCGATCAGTCTCACTATGAATCTGAGGGGGACACGTCCCATCCATCCCCAGTGCCATCTGTGCCCTTGCATTTTAGGATAAAGTTAGCGGAGCTGTTCTCGAAACAGAGATACAATGATAAACAGGCTAATTGATATCTGATCTTAAAATCTTAACCTGTTTGAAAAAAAAAACAAATATTGTACAAAAAAGGTAAAGTCAGTAACATGAAGGTTTTTGTGCAAATCACTCAACAAGTATAACATGTTTTAAACCTACAGTAACTGCAAAGTGAGAGCTAAAGCTCTGCAGTTTATCTCATTATACAAATGCTCTCCACAGGCACCTTGTTTCAATAGCAGCATGATAGTAAAACTCCCAGCTCAGTTTGATAGAAACATGCACAGAGTCAAATTTTATCCAATTATCTTCTATAACCATGGGAATGACCTGGCAGGGTCATAGCTGATAATATAGTTTGGATCTAAAAGAATAAAAATAATAATAATGCAAAAGATTTCCCACAAATATCTTATCAGGGTCATCACAGTCTGGTGAGAACATTCTCTTATTTTGAAACTGATTTCTTCTGTTTATTCTTGTATATGTTATAAAACCCCACCATTTACATGCTAACACAAATATAAACAGTACAGGTTAATTGACAGTTCAACCTTCATGCAACTCTACAATGATATGAATTAGATTTGTTGCTTTTATGTTTATCACCCTGACATTACGTTTGTTTTTTTTAATTAGTCAAATTGAATTAAATTGAATTCCAAACACTGCAGGTTTATGTTAGTTTAAAGTTTTGTTCTGGCTGTTTCAACCTGTTGTCATGTTTGTAAGTTGATATCTAAAAAAAATTCAGAATAAAATTTACAATCATAAAATTACAGAGTTCACTTTCTTTTGTTAATGTATCACAAGGTAAAGTTTTCTAAGAACAAGATTAGTTTTAGTGGAAGAAATCCATCCATCCATCCATCCATCCATCCATCCATCCATCCATCCATCCAT
>SSNP01000301.1:185240-205821 GCA_006937955.1 Pachypanchax playfairii
GAATGTTAGCCCCTCCCTTCTCCCCCCGATCTACATATCGGGTTGTATGAATGTTAGCCCCTCCCTTCTCCCCCCGATCTACATATCGGGTTGTGTGAATTGCTAACTGTAAAACTTGTGGTGTGAAAGCGCTTTGAGTGGTCTGAATGACGAGAAAAGCGCTATACAAATAAATTTACCATTTACAAATGACTTTGTCATGAACTGGCTCTTCATAAATAAATAAACTTGAAACTTCCCTGAACGGGAAGAAACGGGTTTAGAAAATGGATGGGTGATTTTGACTTCCATGACCACAGAATCTGCCATTCTTCTGGCCACACAGTACCTGTCTTCTACTTCAGAAGTCTTCTGAGACAGCGAAGCCCCAAAATTGTCCTCCTTCAGCCACTAATGACTTTCTGGCTGCAGCTCCTGAGAGCTGCATCTACAGCAGAGACTCTGAACATGGCTCACTCATATTCCATGTCCCCAGCCTCCTCCAGAATGCGGGAGAACCTCCTCCAGAGGAATGAGTTGAAGGTTCTCTCGGGACAAACAGCGAAATTTGAATTTCGGGTGTGGGGAGTGTCTCTCCTTCAGACATTTAGACAATAAATGCTAAGACCTCTCTGTGTGGTATTTGTTCGGTTGTCAGATTTGCTCCTCTGTGCTGTTTTTGTGTCCCTCCTTGTCGGTGCTGTAATCGATGGTGATGGATGGTGATGAGATGGAAGTCATGAAAGCCGAGCGTCAGCTTTGTCTATTTCAACGAGCCTCCTGGAAAACCTCATGACTGAGTAACCTATTAGAAACAGAGAGGGGGATGGAGGGGTGGGGGAGATAAATGAAGGAAGAGAGAACAGCATCACATTTTCCTGGGTTTATTTCCCCCGTTGGGAATCAGTCTAATGGCTAAATGCCTTATTACATAGTGGGAAGAGAAAGAAACGACCAGAGAGGTGTTGAGGGAGGAACAGTAATAAAGACAGCAGCATCACGCCTCGTGGAGTCTCACAGCTGCTGGTGACGGGGAGGCACTGAGGAAAAGGAGAGTTAACAGAATTAAAATTAAACAGTTAAATACACAAGAGAGAAGAAACGGAAGAACAGAGAGAGAAAAAATAACGTTTGTTTCATTTTACATGAAAAAATCTGAACATGCAGACTCATAACGTGTTTATTCATACGTTAATAATGTGTTTTTTGGTTTTTTAAGAAGACTGTAAATTAAATTTGTAAATTAGTTATAAAATAAGCAAAAAATTATATTTTGTGGCTGTGCAGACATGGAAATCTCAAATGATCCTGTTTTAAGGGCTAAAGAAGGACTTTTAAACCGTTTTCACTCCCATTAAATTAATCCTATATTTATTTTATTTAAAATGCTGTGCCTATAATCTCTGCAAAGTAATGGGAAGTCTGCGTGCGGTTGTTATGCCAGTGTTCAGTTTCTTTCTTTTCTTTTTTATCTAAAGCAGTTTATTTCTCACTTTTTCTTTGCCACCTACACTCACACCTGTATTAATCCAATACCACACACTCCTCTCATGCCTTCATCTCCAAGCTGCTCACGAGTCATTTCATCTGAAACACGTTAACAGAGCTGTGTTTTGGTTAAAAAAAGCAATTACCTGTGCAGATACACTGATGTGACATCTGACACGGATCACGTTTATACGTGAAATCACAAATTTGACTGTGGCCAGTCGTACCTTACACTGGCAGCGTGTCATTAAACTTCAAACAGACCACACAGTGTCGGCACGATAATAAATTCTTATCCAAATATAGTGAAAACCAAACCTTGTTTGCCTCTTGCAAAGATGCTCATTGCGTTGATCAGTCCTGGCATCCAGCCGGCGCTGCTAACAACCACTTAGCAACACAGCAGTCTGCATGGTGACCTCAAGACAACGTCCAACTGTTCCATGCAGGGTGACGTCACTCTGCCCACTTGTCAACACTTGTGGTGAAAAGAAAATGGGGCAGTTGTGTTTCTGTGAACGCATGTTTCACATTTTAGCAGGGGCGCAGATAGGATTTTGAGACTGGGGGGAACCCAGCTGTCAGCCAATGATGGTTAACAAAGGTCTACATAATCAACAATAGCAGTATGTGTTGAAACTATTATTTGTCTGGAAGCCGGTCATCCACCAACATAATGTTAAATATTATAACAGTTATTGCGTCACTATATAAATTAAGAAAAAGGTTTCAAAGTTAATCTCCCAGTCTAAAAAAGTTTACTTTACAGTTAGGATTCTTTCGGAGAAGATTAATGCTGGGATTTTTTTTTTTTTATGTCAGAATAGCTAGGCTACTCAACTTTACAACGTTTAAAACGAGATTATCTGCCACATTTGGGAAAGGCAACAGGTGTGCAGAATACGAGTAGGACCTACTTACATTGTTAGTATTTTTAAAAAATGATGTTATTGTTTTTTGGTTTTTCATTTTGTGCCTCACTCGACTTGAAATCTCCCGCTGCTCTAAGGTAGTAGAGCAGCGATAACCGCGACAGGCGCAGGTGGCGATTTCTCCGTAGGACCCTTGTGGTATGTTCAATTGAACGGCGTGTGTGGCGGAAGTTTGAGTTCGGATCAACATATAATGCCATGGTAAAATGATACGCACTTTGCAGCCTTTCAGATGCGCAACTAAACTTGCTAGTGTTTACCAGTACATTAGCAGCAGGTACCATATGGGAAGATTAATCCAACTTCCGAGTAAGAGATCGGACTGCATGGCGAAAGATTCTTACTTGAATTCTGGAAATTCCAACTTTTCTGTATAACAGAAATGCACCGTTGGCTGATTAGCAAAGGCGCCGGGCTTTTGATGCGCGCTGCGATAGTATTCTGTATTACTGGTGGTGTTTGTCGTCCGTGCTGTCTGTAAAAGTGGGGGGGACCGATCAGTCTCACTATGAATCTGAGGGGGACACGTCCCATCCATCCCCAGTGCCATCTGTGCCCTTGCATTTTAGGATAAAGTTAGCGGAGCTGTTCTCGAAACAGAGATACAATGATAAACAGGCTAATTGATATCTGATCTTAAAATCTTAACCTGTTTGAAAAAAAAAACAAATATTGTACAAAAAAGGTAAAGTCAGTAACATGAAGGTTTTTGTGCAAATCACTCAACAAGTATAACATGTTTTAAACCTACAGTAACTGCAAAGTGAGAGCTAAAGCTCTGCAGTTTATCTCATTATACAAATGCTCTCCACAGGCACCTTGTTTCAATAGCAGCATGATAGTAAAACTCCCAGCTCAGTTTGATAGAAACATGCACAGAGTCAAATTTTATCCAATTATCTTCTATAACCATGGGAATGACCTGGCAGGGTCATAGCTGATAATATAGTTTGGATCTAAAAGAATAAAAATAATAATAATGCAAAAGATTTCCCACAAATATCTTATCAGGGTCATCACAGTCTGGTGAGAACATTCTCTTATTTTGAAACTGATTTCTTCTGTTTATTCTTGTATATGTTATAAAACCCCACCATTTACATGCTAACACAAATATAAACAGTACAGGTTAATTGACAGTTCAACCTTCATGCAACTCTACAATGATATGAATTAGATTTGTTGCTTTTATGTTTATCACCCTGACATTACGTTTGTTTTTTTTAATTAGTCAAATTGAATTAAATTGAATTCCAAACACTGCAGGTTTATGTTAGTTTAAAGTTTTGTTCTGGCTGTTTCAACCTGTTGTCATGTTTGTAAGTTGATATCTAAAAAAAATTCAGAATAAAATTTACAATCATAAAATTACAGAGTTCACTTTCTTTTGTTAATGTATCACAAGGTAAAGTTTTCTAAGAACAAGATTAGTTTTAGTGGAAGAAATCCATCCATCCATCCATCCATCCATCCATCCATCCATCCATCCATCCATCCATCCATCCATCCATCCATCCATCCATCCATCCATCCATCCATCCATCCATCCATCCATCCTTAAAATCTTAGCCTGCTTGAAAAAAACAGAAATATTGTACAAAAAATGTAGGTAAAGTCAGTAAGAGGAAGGTTTTTTTGCAAATCACTCTTCAATAGCAGCATGATGTATGAGATATATATATATAATCCCCTCTCGCCACTGGGCGGTGTTTTTTTCCCATTCCAACCCTGGGTCCTCTACCAGAGGCCTGGGAGCTTGAGGGTCCTGCGCAGTATTTTAGCTGTTCCAAGTACTGCAATTTTCTAGACTGAGATGTCTGAGGTTCTTCCAGGGATCTGCTGGAGCCATTCCTCCAGTTTGGGGGTTACTGCCCCAAGTATGTGTATGTATATATATATATATATATATATATATATACTCTGATACCTGGACTTTTAACTTTCTTCTGCCCTGTCTGTCTGTCTGTCTGTCTGTCTGTCTGTCTGTCTGTCTGTCTGTCTGTCTACTCACTATCAAACCTGTAAGTGTTAACCTCAGCTTGTGTTTTGGACTCTGAATGTTGGTTTTTCCTGCCTGCTTCCTGTTTGACCTGTGTATGACCCTGGACTGTTCAACCTCCCTCCTGTCCTTGTATCACCTGGTAGTGACATCAGCGCTGCCTGTCCTGTCTGTGTCTCTGTTCACAACGCTGCCTAAATAAACATCTATTTAAATGATGTCTGCTTGTATTTGGGTCCAAAACCACATCAGAACATTACAGATGCAGATCCAGTGGAATACTTATAAAAAGAAACTAAATCAAGTTATTTATGCAGCTTAAAATAACTATATTGATCTCACACAATTGTAATAATAATATCATCTACTGAATGAACTCATTAAACCAGAAGCATTTCACTTTGACTTAATAGAACAATATTATCTGTAAACCACTAGAGGGAGAGTGAGAGTTACTTTTCATATCATAAAGGCTTGTTTTTTTTTTTTTTTTGGAGTGCAGTTTCTTTCTCTATTCTTCAGTCTTTTAATCATTTTTATTATTCACATTGATGATTAGAGTCAGAACAACTCTACTGTGTGTTTTCTCTTTGCTCATATACACATGAAAGCCTGAACAGAACACCTCATTATGTCAGTGGAGCGTTTTATTGCTTTCAATTAGAGCATTCTCACTATGACACAGAAACACAGAGACTGGCAACACATTCAGTCTCCAACTCATTTATTTCAAAGAGTGAAAGGTACATTAAAACCTCACTAATGTGGTTCAAATAGAATCATTTAATCTGAATTTCTCATCGAAATATGCTTTTTCATGTATAATATAAAAACAACACTATAAAACTGTATGTTTTTAAGATTATTAGGTCTTTAGCATACATTATATCTTCAGAATATATTTTAATATTTACTCAATCAGGGTATTAAATAACTTTTAATAATATGTTTTGTTTATTCAAGGGGGTGATGTGATTATCAGGACATTGTAAACAATGCAAATACACATTCTGTCCATATAGGGTTATTATTATAATGTAATTAACCCTGTAAGACCCAACTTATTAAAAAATAGCCAGAAAATTCTGATTATTTGGAACTGGTTTGTTAACTTTAAAGGGACTTAAGGCAACTTTACAAAACCTGACTCAGTGCTGCCGCGACAGGCGCTGTGGCTAACTGCAGCCACCAGCCAAGCCGGCACGGGAGCGCGCACAGACACTTTACAGACTGTTCGTCTTCACAGCACTGCACCGGGGAGGCTAACATACTTCACGTCAGGTCTCTCCACTCTGTTATTTGATTTGATCTCATCATTTTCATACTGTATCAGGCTCTAAACACGACCTATAATGTTTTCTCACCTGGTCACATGGAAATGAGCCATGTCAGCATCCGTTTTCACTCCCAAATGCAGCTGAAGTTCCCTCCATGAACCGAACGCATATCCAATATTTATGCGGGTGCCTGCCCGGCTTCGGTCATGTTTTTTTTAGACTCACGAGATGCCGCTGATAAAGTCTTTTTTTTCTTCGTGGTGCCACTTTTTTGGGGGGTGAGAGTGGATGCAGGTCGTTTGCTGGCTGCAGAAACATCCATAAGTATACCTTCAGTGTTTGAATCCAAGTCCACGGCGTCCATGTTCTTCCTGTTCAAGAGCTGTCGGCAACGCACATGCAGCGTCAATTTACGTCACATCCCTACAACTGCGCGGGAAATTCGGACGTCGAACTGCAGCGCATTATGTAGCACACAGCGTTTCCAAGGCAACAGACATATATGCGGATGGCCTCGTTATTTTGGGTTTTTAATGCTTCATGACCCATTAGCATTGAATAAACTGGAAATGCATGTGTAGTTTTTCACAAATCTTGCCGTAAGTCCCTTTAACGTTTTTTGCTGTATCATGTTATTTATAATAGATTTTTGTATCACATTTATTACATTGGCCGTCTTTACGGTTTAATTGTAATATAAAAAATGAGTTAATAATAATGCATTCATCCATATAATAATGATGATTTAACCTGAAAAAAAGGAAGTGGATCATTTACTGGGAGCAACCATGTTAGAAATGATCAAAACTAGGTAGCAAATATGATACACGGGGCATTATAGGGTTAAGTAAAAAATATATATAAACTTTAACTTTATGGCACCATTTTATAAGAAAAAAATCACCAAGTGTGTAACAACAAAAATATAAACTATATTTATGTACAGACACACATTTACCCTGAAAATCCTTCATACATTTTTCCCAAAACATCAACATTTCATAGCTTGTGCTGTCTCTTTTCCATCCACAGCAAATATGCAATAACCATCATTACTGCTGATGTTCCAGGGTGATCCAGTTTCAAACAGTCTTGATAAATGGTATTCATCAGGCAGTGAAAGACTTTATCTATTCATATAAACTTTTTTCTATCACTAGGTGTATGTATTTCCATTTTATTTTACACCTAGTTAATCTTGTTCAGGATCCTGGTGAACTGGTGACCATCTCCAGCAGCCAGAACCAGGGTACACACCAGTCCATCATGGGCCTCACTGAGACAGACAACAATGCACACACCTACAACTAAGGCCAGTTTAGAGTCTCCAATTAACATAATGCATGCATACTGCTGGACTGTGGAAGGATACCAGAGTCCCCAAAGCTCTCACATACCCAGGAGAACATGAAACCTCCACAGCAGCTGATTCCTGACAATGTTCCAATCCTGAATCTTCTTGCTAAAAGACAACACTATTAAAAAACTGCATCACTTTGCAGCCCAGCGTTTGTTTTGTTCTAGATTAAACATCAATTTTGATCTACTGCTTAAACCACAAGTACAAAAGCTAAAACAAATCTAGCTTATCTTTTGAACATCCTGTTCTGTGAGTTGCTCACCAAGAGCTTTAGCTGTTGATGTATAGTTTATTATTCAGCATGACTGATGAGACAGTTAAAAGAAGAAACTCAGATGAAGAAGGCAGAAAATTTGACTTTCCTCACTTGTTCTGGTTGAAGCAGCTTGGACTCTGTTCTCTCTCTTCTCTACGTAAAGTACTGCAGGGTAATGATAGTCAGGTAACAAGCTAAAATTCTGATATTGTTTTAGTTGTTAATACTGTAAAACCAATAAATGGTAGAAAAAAAACATATGCAATCAACCAGCCTTGACTAATGGCTTCTGCAGATGGATTTTTGCTGTGATCTGATCTTGGTGCCAGACTCTGTGCATAGTTTAAATGACTTCCTGTTGTTGTAACTTCCCAGTGCTGTCACAATAACTATACTCACAAATTCATCAATTAACTTTGTTGACATCTGTATTTCTGAAATTAATTCTGATGAATGTCCTCAGGACTGTTAAACGCATTATTCAGAGAAAATGAGCACAATGATGAGTCGCTTCCACCTCCATTGAGCAGCTCATTATCATCTCTTTGCAGCTCCTGCTTTATGATCAGAATAAAAACTCACAAGCATAATGGCTCTTTCTAAATCATGCAGAAATGTAGACATCTCACTGATGCACATCTCTGTCATTTGGCAGCAATGAGACCGATCCTCCCAAAAGGCCTGAAGCAAGGAAAAAAACATTTTCCTTAAAGCTCACATCTGTTCCAGCGTCATCGTGAAAACATTGCTACTTTTCATTTAGACTCCCCGGACTTTTAAAATCCTCTGAAATAAATATTTTTCTCCTCTGTTTAGATTTGTGTTTGTCTGGATACCTGACAGTTGAGTCGTGTTAACCTCTACCTGGACCAGAGACAACAGATCTAAAACCACTAAAACTTCCAATATTTTAGAATATTTTTCTTTTTGCTTTAGATTCTTTCTCATTTACTTTTTTTTTTTTTGAGAATGTTGGTTATTAAATGATATGTACTGAAATAAACTTTTTTTTTTTTTTAATCTAAGACATAAGTTATATTTTTTGGCAACATCTAGCTCATCCTATGTCTACCCTACATCCCCTCACACTGATCCTGCTACAATGTCAGCTTGAATGAAAGAGATCGTTGGAGGATCTTCAGGCAAGTCTGATAAATTTAGTGCACTTCACATTATCTGTAATAAAGTGGGATCAGTCAGAAAAAACTTCTGCAGAAAGAATTGTATTTTTTTTAGCATCATATCAGGGTCCTGGATGGAGTGGGGAGAAATATGGAGGAACTCTGTCTTCATCAAAAACTTAAAGCAGGTGAACTGAGACTTTGACCTCGTCATGCTGCAGAATCATGTTCACTATCTGCATCCTGATGCCCCCCCAGAGAGTCGGACCAATGCATGACCTCAGGGCCGGTTCTGGGCATAGGCAGATTATGCAATTGCCTAGGGCGCCCTCTGCTGGAGGGGGTGCCAAATTCTCCTCCTCCTATTTTTTGGAAAAACTCTTGAACACAAGATTCATCTCATGTAAAGCGCAAAATAAGTAATAATTAAATATCTATCATCTCTACTGTTCATTTTAGTATAAATAACTATTTTTTGCAATGTAATCCAGTTATTGAGTTACGTTGTTTCTGTTCTGGGCAGTAGGGGGCGCCAAAATCATTTTTCGCCTAGGCACCATGCAGCTCAGGGCCGGTCCTGCATGACCTGGGACATGTGCAATCTTAGGGATACAACAATAAATAACAGGACAAACAAACTATTTGGCAAATGCAGAACAGCATAAAAATTGTGAAGGTTTTGTCAATTTCGTGGAATCCAGGAAGTTTGAACAGGTCATGTAGCTTGAGAAGAGTTTCCTGTAGTCTCCATCCTGTTGCTATATTTGTCAACAATCTTCATTGAATCTCCAAACTAAAAGAAGGTAGATGCAGATAAGAAAATGTTCATTCATAATGTAAAAAAAAGGTGCTACAAAAATAAAGGAATGCTTAACTGTCACGGCTGACAAACCTCACTACTGTAAACAAACCTCAACGCTAGCCCTTGAAATTTTCTTTTGAAAACTTAAAAAAGACTTTCCAGATTTTTCTCCACAAAGGAGATATAAATGAAACACTTAAAATAAACAAAACGATAAAAAAATGAGAAAATCTGAAAATGAGATGCGAGAAACTGATCTGATATCCTCCTTCGCTAACGACAACAAAAGAGAATGAAGTAGTGATTCCTCAGATGGTGAAAAAAAACCCAAAACTTTTTAATTACTCTTTGATTCAACAGGATTTAGTTGATCTTGTTGAAACAAGATGAAACTGTATGAAATTAAAAACGTTGGTTCCACAAAACTAATCTGTAGTGATTATAATGAGGGTTATTGATTGTTTGCATGCGAGGTGACACGATACTCAGTCAGTGCAGAGAAATTCATTTAAAACAGCTTTATATTGACGTGAATTAGGATGCACGCCTTAACAAATCAAAATCTCATTTTTTAACAAGCAGAAAGTCTCTCAGTCATTTCAGCACAGTCAGGGTGACTGAACGCGAGACGTGAAGGAGGGCGTGAGGAAGGACCCTCCCTTTGGCCACGAGGTTTCTGTGTGTGACTGCACGGCTTGTTTGTCTCAAACAGACTGATATTCTGCACTGCAGAACAAACTTAACTCGCTCTCAGTCCTCCACTGAGAAACCAATGTTTTCTATTCAACACAGACTCTTGCTGCATATATTTTATAGATTACAAATTGGATCAGAATTGGAGTACCGTCTAGGGGACGACATCTATCTGCAGTCACATCAGGGCTGAATTAAAGCATCGAATGTGTGCAGCTGAAATGTTTCTCAGTGTAAAGTTATCACGACATGGCACACGCACAGATGAGGAAATGGCCAGGTGGATAATACGTCATGTGACCACAGACCAGAAGAGTGTTGTTGTGATGTTGGGGATGATAAACATCCAAACACACGCCACATTTGTATGTCTTTGTTATTGCGTGTGTTTGGTTGTGTGGGAAACAAACCCACAGAGTCAGATGTGAAGCTGTGGCCCCTCCTCACCTCGCTCCTCCCCTCTGCTGACATACATATACCTGTGTGTGGGTGTCAGTGTTGCAGACTCTGTGTGTGTCTATTTAACAGTCTGTGAAAGCTAAAGAGCAGCCAGTGTTTGAGGAAAGTAGTTGGCTAAGTGGAATAAGACGGCTCTGGAGAGACAGGTGGGAAAGAGGACAGAAAGAGAGAGAAGGAGGCAGAAAAAGAAGGAGCAAAGAGATCGAGTCAGATAGAAACAAAGTGCAAGTACAGAGAGTATAAAGACGGGCGAGAGACTGACAGCAGAGAATTTCCCAAAGGAGGGAAGCTGAGAGCGAGAGAAGGCTGCTGAGAAGGTCAGACTGACAAAATGCTGAGGAGGAGAAGCGTTTCATTTGGTGGATTTGGCTGGTAAGTTGCTTTCAGATAAAATCTATGCATGCACATGCTCTTAATTTCAAATATATGTTGAACAAAAATGATGCACATTGTTCTTTGTAGTTTGTGAACATTTGCATGAGCTGTTGCTGCAGTGTGGGTGGGGCTGAAGTGTAAACTTTTCTCATAAAGAGGAAGGATGGGTGGAGGGTTCAGGCTGCTCCTGTGTGTCTCACCTCTAACACGTTATTCTCTTGTTTATCAGTGTGTGTAAATGTGCAGTTTCACTCTGTGCTGTCCACCATGCAGCTCTGCAGGAAGCAGATTTAGAGCTGAAACTTTTAATTGTGGTTGATTTATTTATTTTTACTGATCGGTCTTTCTTTCTGACTGTGACTCTGACACAAACTTAAATCCCCCCCATCTGGTCCGAAGCAGTGTACCTGCATTCACCTGCAACATTCAGAGCGTCACATTACAGTTTGCAAGGCTAATACCTTTTAATATACATCAGAGTAGAAGATTATTACCGCTGCAAGTTTTAAAATACAACATTTAAGAAGCTATTATTGACAAATAGAGTTAACAGGGAAGCTGTGCTAATAGTGATGCAGAGTTTTGGGATGAGAGACGATGGATGACTCATCAGGGATGTATTTTACCTGCTTGGAGTTCAAACACTCTAGATAAAAACTGTCTCCTGAGAACTTCTCAACTTTCTGGAATATTTCTGAAAAGAAAGTTAAGCAGAAGGAATTTCTATGAATAACTTACTCAAACTACTTTATTCAAATAAAATCACAAAAATAATAAAAAAGTGAAGTATTTATCACTCTGAATCTCCCATTATAAACCCCCACCTTAATATATCACCCCTTTATTATTTAGATCTATTTTTATGAGTGAATTTCTGGACTAATACTTCGATTTTGGGCAACTTTAAACAAATAATACATTTTCTCTTGGGAATAATATTTGTATGTCCGACAACGTTATTGGAATTTTTGCTTTGTAAGTGTGTTTCATGCATCTAACTTTATTTTTGGCCCTTAAGATGTTAATTTCAGCACCTCGAACATCAACAGTGCTGAACGAGCTATTCTAAAAGACACAACATTGCAATTGAGAAAAAAATAAATAAATAAAACATGGCAAAAATACCAAGTATAGACAACAGGTCAGCTTACAAAATGTTCAAATATGCCTGATAAAACCATTTTCTTATATATGATGTTGTAGTTAAGAGTCTTTTTCTGTAACATGAATAATACCAGGAATTAACTGACAACTAAATGAAAGCATATTGTTTAATTCAGGCATAATGTAGGTGGTGTGTATTTTCAACTGATCAGAGTTACAGTGTGAGCACACGCTCTGCAGCTTTATCACAGTGAAAGGCCCAAAAAAATTAGGACCTCATAAACAGTATTAGCTGTAGTAGATTGAGCTATTTTGCCAGCTGTCGCTGAGTGTAAACTTATTTTCCTGACATTTGAATATTCCGACCTCGTACGTCACTAACTGCAGTCTGCCTCTGTCGACGCCATGGTGATGCTTTATAATCTCTGAGATAATCAAATAATGCTGGGAAATTGTTTCAATTATGTTTACAACCATAAGGTTAAGGTGCTGGTGCTGTAAAAGTTGTATTTGCGTATCTATTTTTGGTTATTTTTCACGCGGCGCACTGCACACAGTTTAAAAAATGATGCTCAAAAATCATTGTCATTAGATGAGAATCTAAGAACGCAAATATTAAACAGCTGCACATGAGTACATGTATGAACACGTACATGAATGTTACAAAAAGAAACTTTAATTCCAACCTTGAACATGTCTGTAGAAGAACGCTGTTAGCTGCCCTGATTTTCCATGTTTATGGTAAAAACAGTGTGTATTGAAACAAGAACAAATCCTGTATCAACACTGACATCCCTCAGAACCGGTCTGAGCAGACTGCTGAGAGGCATCCTTCTTAATGAAGCCGACTCTGCTCTCTGCACACACACACACACACACACACACACACACACACACACACACACACACACACACACTGGTCTGACCTGCACAGCAGCTTTGCCTCTGGCTTTTCTGCACAGCTGGAAGTATTTGTTTTTGGCCTTTGTGACCTGCTTATTGTGATGATGTTGCAATATTTGTAACTCATGCAAATTTATAAGACACGCTAAGTGCTACAAGGAGAACGCAAATCAATTAAGATTAGATATATGGAAGATTTAAAAAAATCATCAGTGTCAGAGCACTTTGGGGACCCTGTGGAGATAAATCTTCCCCTTCTGATCTGAGTGCAGCTCATTGTTAATGTCCTCATTGTTGTTAAATAAGAGCACTTAGAATTAATTTGGTAATTGAATAATACTAATTTAACTGGTACTTTAAGACATCAGTAATATTTCTCTTTGTGTGTGTGTGTGTGTGTGTGTGTGTGTGTGTGTGTGTGTGTGTGTGTGTGTGTGTGTGTGTGTGTGTGTGTGTGTGTGTGTGTGTGTGTGTGTGTGTGTGTGTGTGTGTGTCTGTTTATCTCCTGCTTCATCTTCAGGATCGACAAGTCCACTCTGGCTGCACTGAAAGGCCGGTAAGTTTCAGGAAATGTTCACATCCTGGTATGTGTTTAATATGAAAACATTTTATATTCATATGCAACTGCAAAACAAAGTACTTGGAAAGTATGAACATACGAATGCACTAACTTTTTTTATCTTAAATCCTCATCAGTTTATTTACTGAAAAGACATCTATTTCACTTGAACAACACAAAAATAAAGACATCTTGAAATCAATACACACATCCTACTCACAAGATTGAAAACAATCTTGAGTGTAGGATGTATCAGCTCAGTGAAAACAAGACTGAATTCTCTCACTGCCTTTACAGTCTTGAAAATAAAGTACACGTGACTGTGCAAATCACATCTGACTCCTACCTTGAGTACACAAAAATAACCGTAATTGAATTTTTAAAAAGTTACTTGGTGAAGACTTTCTTTCCTGACTGTGTTGGTGGTTCTTGTTCCTCCTTATAAAGATATTTATCACACTTGCAATCTAATTTAAAAAAGACAATTTTCTGACTGCAACTGTTAAAGTAAAACTCTAAGTTTAAACACTATCCACACACGCGCACGTGCATTTGTGCATGTGTGTTGCAATGAGGCCACGTACAACTACCAACATATGAACGACGCCCAAAACCATTTAAAAAGCACGTAAATTAAAAAAAAAACAGCACAACAGTTTTATTTTAATTTTTTGTACTTCATATTGTTGCTGGGCGTTTTGAGTTGTTTTTTTTATTATTTACTCTCCTTTAGCTTTGACCTCTCACAGCCGAAGCACACACTCATTCACATATTTGTTCACCGACTTATTTCCGTGCAGGCAGCATCATGAGATGTGCTGCTGAAATAAAAGCAGTGATTTAGATTTTAGCAGCTGGTGTCAATAATTTCACCTTGCGGCTGGAAATGAAAGCAATCACGTGCACGGTCGTGCAATTCTCCATGTCAAGTTCATGAGGGTTATTGTGTTATTGGGTTACGCGCTGATGGGCTTCACTAAAGGAGGTTGCTGTGGTGATGAGAGACGAGGGGCTCCTGTTTGAACAGCTCTGTCTGTACTCCTCAAGATGTTGTGTTTAAGGTCATCAACATGTTACTTAACATGGGAAGACTCTGTATTGCTACTGCAGATGTTAGACAATCTTGATACATGCTGATGAGACTGAAGCAGGTAAATTATGGTGAAACCTAACTTTTATTTTGAAAAAAAAAATCAAATCTCTTTGTTTTAATTTGTGACTCTCGAGTCTGAGAAAAATGCATCTTCAGTTGTTTTGCTTCTCAGGGATTTGCATTAAAAATATGAATTTAAAAAGTTTTTGATTTATTTTGAACGTATGTATCTTTTTGAGGGAAAACACAAAGATTTGCAGCATGATGACACAGCAGCAGGAACTTCTGCTGGTGGGAGTCAGGATCTTAAATAATCTAGAACATGCTTATGAGACATGTTTATAAAATACTTTGCTAAAACTCCATATGCCACAAAGATAAAAAACCATATGAGGTTGATTAAAGAAGTATAAAATAACTTTTAAAACTTTAAGCTAGCATTTTGAAACTTGTGTAAGTGGATACTCACCGAAAAACATGATTCATCTTCATATTAGACACGTTGGACGTCTCTGGTCCTCCTATATTACACTTAATAACTTCAGTAAGTCGGGTCGCAGCTGGAAGTGGTGTTCTGATGATTTATGCTGCCCTGATGAAAAATGCTGCCATAGTACGAATTAACAACTTATTTCATAACGAGATGTCATTAGAAGTTTATACAGTATTCTTGTTTATTGCGAGTTTGTCCTTTTAATTATTTAAACATACTGTATATTTTCTATATAAATGCCCTCTGGGTCCTTGGCGGCCATTGTTGGGTCCTTCTCCTCTGGGTGTGTCCAAACATTTGCCTGTCGCTCTGACAATGCAAAGAAAGTAAAAATAACATTATATTTAGTGTTCCTGTCCTGGTAGAATTTATATGATAAATGTATTTATGGGAACATATAGAAACAAAAATGATATATAGCTGTTTATAAAAGTCAAGACTGTGGAACGGCACATGTGCAGAAGGAATTTCAGATGTAAAACTTTGGAACATAAAAGGCACATGTGTAGAATCATTCATTATTTGCACAGTTTTTATAAATACATGAACGGCGGTGGGTGTCTCTATGAATCCTAGCTTGGGCAGGTGTCTCCTTTGGAGCAGCTCTGAATATGAATGAGTGAGTCGTGACTCCTCCTTGAGCTGCTGCTCTCTCTCTCTTAGTGTGTGTATTTGGTCCAGATGTTCAAACCAGGTAATAAATCGGGGAAGAGACAAACTCTGTTGGGAGGAGAACGGGAAATTGAAGAGAAGGATAGATTGAGGATATTCTATTTCTTCTTAACTGATTGCAAATAAAACTCAAAATCATTTAAAAAAAAATCCTGTTTCATTCTCTTAATAGTTTTCCCAGACTTGCTCTTGGAGTGTTAGAAACTTGTTTTCTTGTTGATTTATTTAACTTGTAATGAAATAGTTACTTTGGAGAATCCACAGGAGAATAATGCCACACAGCAAAACGAGTCGGTAGAGGGGGGAAGGGGGGGCAGTGGGAGGCCAGAGGAACATCAACCTCAGATGGATTACAAACTTTAAAGAGGCCCTTCCATTAAAATCGTTTTTTCTGAGGTTTCTGTTGAATATTTTAGCTCCACAGGTGTTCTTACCTTCATAGTGGGTGTGAGAACAGGTCAACAACTTCTCTTTCAGTTTTAATCTCTCAAACTACGCAGGTGGTGATAACACCCGATTCCTCCTGAATCCAAACGGTCTGTATCTGTTTCATCACAACTCCTTTGTTTGTTAGTATTCGGTAGCTCCCGCAGTTAAAACCACACCTAGCATGCTGCTGGCTAAAAGCTGTTAGCAAACAGGAAAACACGACGTCGGACGTTGCCATGCACAGTGGGGCAGGAAACAGTATACCTTGCTCTCATAGGCAAGTTTGTTAGCCAATTAGAGTCCAGCAAATTTGAATAATGAATATGAACGAGCTGCTGACAAAGCAGCCTGGCGGAACGAGTCGGAACCACCCAAATTTTAATGCAGACAGATTGAAAGGTCTGTTAATCAGTGTTTCCTGACGTTTTTAGATATAAAATGTTTCATATTACTGGTTAATACTTAAGAAATAACCACAAAGTCCTGAAATTTGTATGAAATGGCCTCTTTAAAGTTTGTGGTCTGTTTTGTCCCTTTTCTGTCCTCTCTGTCCTCAGCTGACAGTCTGCTTTTTTATTCTTGTCTTGCTCCAACGATATCCTCCCTCTTCTCCAGCTGTCTCCTCTCTCCTCTGTCATTAATCCCGCCGCTCTCTCCGCCTTCACTGCGCACACAACACCTCATTAATAACTGCATAATCAAACCAGTGTGCCCCTGCAGTCTAAGTGTGTGTGTGTGTGTGTGTGTGTGTGTGTGTGTGTGTGTGTGTGTGTGCACGAGTAAGCAAACACATGCATCTGATTTGTCTTGAAGTGGTAGTGGCGATGAATATTACAAGAGGATGAACAGGGACAACAGAGGAGAGAGGGGATGAAAGGGGGAACAGTTGCACTGGGGTCTTGATAGTTCGTGACGATGCCGCGCAAACTGTGGTGAGTAACTGCTGTCTGTTAATCTTTATATTTTTCACCATCTCAAAAAAAAAAAAAAAAAATCCAATTTGTCTTAGAATTTTGTTGTGGTAATATTCAATAAAAGTCCAAAAAAAGTTTTAGACTAATTTAAGAAGTAAACAATTTAAATCATAGAATATTTTTATATAACTCGCCAGGTTTGGGGGCATTTTTCCCTGAAGCATTTCCTTTTTAAAAAAAAAATGCATGCAGCTGTTGGTATTATGGCTTTGATATTAACTGAATTTAAAAGTACACAGATGTCACAGCAGGCAGCAAAGACTTTCTTTATTTGTAGCCTGCAAAGAGAGAGAAAGCAGAAAAAAACAGAGTGAAAGTTTTTAAAACTGTTCCCGTTTGGAAGATGTAACATACCACTTCACACGCTCTTTGTCTCAACATTTATTATGCCATCTTTTAGACTGTGTGATGTGATTATAACTGTACAGGCCAAATAAATGAAACTTCTAGATCTCTGTGTTAAAAATATATCCAAACAGATCTGTATACACAGTGTAATTAAATGTTTTGCTCAGATACAGACAGGTTTACCTGCAAGATTTACACTCAGTCTCTCGCTCCCATTTTTTAAATCATGCATGTGTGTGTGTGTCAGGGACTCTGCAGCCAGCTGTTTCTAAATAAACACTGTTACTTGCCGTTAATTGTTTCCAACCCACTTCAGAATCCTCTTCTGGTGTCCTCCTCGCCTCCTCTGTTCAGTTCAAACAGAGCAGCTGCCCACAGGTCTGAGATGTAACTCCACAGGAAAACTGTGCAACCAGCCTGTTTCACTGGACGATACAGTTTTATGATCCATATCCAAACTTTGATTTTACTCGTAGGTAAATGTTTCAGGAAAAAATGACATTAGAATAAGGTTTTTTTTTATTTCCAAGTGAGGCCTCCTTCATAAATTTCCCCTCCTTTTAAATTTGTCTTGGCTATTTGTCTTTGTCTCTCTGCCTGTCCACTCCGCCTCCGGAACCAGATACGGTCAGTCGAACCATAGAAATAAAGCGCACCATACAACAGAAGGGATAAATTCAACCCTAACTGTTGTAAGAATAAATCTGTCCTGACATAATAAGGCACCCAGACCCACAATTCTATTTGTCAAATACATCAGGTAAAAAAATAAATAAAAAAAATTTGTCTTGGCTAGTTTTTGGGGCCAGCTGTAAATGTTATCTGTCTGCCCCATCATAGCAAAGAGCAAATGGGCCGCTGCTATTTTTGGAGCCTGGCATTTACTCTATCTCCTTGTGCACCTTCTATATTGCAGGAAACTATGGTGAGTTGTGAGCCTCAAACAAACATGAGACTGAGTGTTGGCTGGTATCATATTTACTTTAGGCGATAGCTTATTAAAGCTCAAGGCTTTGCTCTGCTGCGTGGGGAGAAGAAGCCATGATTAGTCACATGGAAGCTGTATGCAGGCTTAATGAGCTGTCAGCTTTATTGTGTTCTGCTTATTGGAAGTGATTGTTAATGTAGTGTACACAGTTACAACCAGCTGCCTAACCTAATATAATCCTGCAGCCAGAGGCAGAGATAAAGGAGAGGCGCCGTAATGAAGGACAGAAGTTCAGTCAGGTTTTTGGATACATAACCACTCGGGGTGAGTATGACCCTCGGCTGGGGTTAATTACAGTAACACAGGGTTTGTTGTCCATGACACAAACACAGTGCGTCAGGTGTATCTGACTGCATCCCTCTGTCTGAGCTTTAGAAGCATGGGTGAGAAAATGGTACAGAAACCACGACCACAAGGTTTTGGATGCATTTTTTGAAATATGATGTGGGAAGTGGTTGAACTCCACCCATCCTCTGTTGAGGTCAGAGGAGAAGCTTACACTTCCTGTCTTTCTACACTTTCACTTTCAGAAAGATGACATCACACTGAAACGTGCAATTTGAGTGGGTGGGTCTTGTTTAATGTTTCTCTGGTGTTTGTTTTTTCAAATAAAAAAAAAAAGAAAAATATTCAACTACAGCATCACAGCCATGGGATGTTTTTTTCTTTAACCACTAGAGGGAGCAAAAAGCACGTGTTTGTTTCACAATGACTGAAGCAAAATCAGTGTTCTGCACTGAAACCAGCTGAAGTGAAGAAAGTATTCACTAGATGGTGCAATTTCTCTATAATCCCACCGACTGCCTCAGAATCCAACGTGTTAACAACGTGCAACCTGTTGAGGATGATATTAGGAACAATACTACATTACTAGCACTTCAACTTTTACACCATTTAACACAATTATCTTTTCTCAAATGAGTCAAAATGATGCAAAGCTCCCAGTAATCATTCCTATATGATAATAAAACACTTTTTAAAATTGTGGAACAATTTATATTGAGTCTTCAGTTACTGCTTTTATTGAATTTATTCTGCACCATAATGATTGAGCGAAAACTGTTCTGAAGCACACGAACTTCAGGTTATAGACTGTGCATTTAACTCAGCTGGTATATGTCTATTGACTGCCACTGAAAAACAAGCTCAGGGGGTTTTCTCAGTCATACCTTACTCTGCAGACTACAGGGGGCTATGGCTGTTGCCTTGGCAGCAAGAACTGGTGATCACCTAAGGGATGGTTCAGTATGGTTCATTACCATGGCTACTGCTCTGGTTATCTCACCTTGTGGCCACCTTTTAGTTGCCAGCATATCAACACATGAATAAACAAGAGAATCTGACTTGATTTGCTGAAGGCTGATGTGTTTTTTACCAAGGTTGTAGTGGGTGTGTCCACAAAAAACATCTGTCAGGGTTAAATATGGGACTGCAAAAGCAATTTAATACAGTCCAGCTGAGTTTTTAATTTAACACATGGAGACAGCAACAGAAACTGATGGTCATGTGACAGATAGTGTTACGGAGAATAAACCTGATTTTATTGTTGAGCTGCTCTGGGGTTAAATGTTAAATATTCCAGACAGACAAGTAATCTTTTGGTGTGATAAAGAGAAGATGACTGCCATTGTTATCTTTTTTAATCTTTTTATTTTCTAAAAATGACTCAAAAACCAGTTTGATTTCAAAATAAAGTTAAAATAGTACCAGGGTTATTGAAACTAAAGGTTTGTCTGTTTATTCTAGACTAGATGATGTTTGATTGTTGTCAAACATGACTGGAGAAAGGCAAAGATTTATGCAGATAAAAAAAATAGTTTTTCCTGTTATTAATTCAGAAACTTTAATAATTTTCTGTAAAAACATCAAAAACTGTGATGATGTTGAGTTAAGTTCTGAGACTTTTTCTTGACTCTTCATTAATTATTATTATTATTATTAGAGCTCTACCGAGAACTGGTCTGAACCTGAAACCTACACAGTACATATTAAACAAGGTTAAACCCTTCAGTTAGCAGAAACAAAACAAACTATAAAACTACACTTTAAGTGCTGTCCTCCATCAGTTTGTCTATAATCTGGTATTATGACAAGGATAATATTTTATATGTTTATTCTCATTAAAAATATTTTTCTACTTATGTACTTGTTTGATGTATCAGTGGGCAGAGTTATGGATGGATGGATGGATGGATGGATGGATGGAGTTATTTTGTTAACAAACAAAACAAGCTCTTTGTCTCTAGTTGCTCTGTAACACTATGTCTGTTAATGAAT
>SSNP01000301.1:205831-296971 GCA_006937955.1 Pachypanchax playfairii
GTGTGTGTGTGTGTGTGTGTGTGTGTGTGTGTGTGTGTGTGTGTGTGCACGAGTAAGCAAACACATGCATCTGATTTGTCTTGAAGTGGTAGTGGCGATGAATATTACAAGAGGATGAACAGGGACAACAGAGGAGAGAGGGGATGAAAGGGGGAACAGTTGCACTGGGGTCTTGATAGTTCGTGACGATGCCGCGCAAACTGTGGTGAGTAACTGCTGTCTGTTAATCTTTATATTTTTCACCATCTCAAAAAAAAAAAAAAAAAATCCAATTTGTCTTAGAATTTTGTTGTGGTAATATTCAATAAAAGTCCAAAAAAAGTTTTAGACTAATTTAAGAAGTAAACAATTTAAATCATAGAATATTTTTATATAACTCGCCAGGTTTGGGGGCATTTTTCCCTGAAGCATTTCCTTTTTAAAAAAAAAATGCATGCAGCTGTTGGTATTATGGCTTTGATATTAACTGAATTTAAAAGTACACAGATGTCACAGCAGGCAGCAAAGACTTTCTTTATTTGTAGCCTGCAAAGAGAGAGAAAGCAGAAAAAAACAGAGTGAAAGTTTTTAAAACTGTTCCCGTTTGGAAGATGTAACATACCACTTCACACGCTCTTTGTCTCAACATTTATTATGCCATCTTTTAGACTGTGTGATGTGATTATAACTGTACAGGCCAAATAAATGAAACTTCTAGATCTCTGTGTTAAAAATATATCCAAACAGATCTGTATACACAGTGTAATTAAATGTTTTGCTCAGATACAGACAGGTTTACCTGCAAGATTTACACTCAGTCTCTCGCTCCCATTTTTTAAATCATGCATGTGTGTGTGTGTCAGGGACTCTGCAGCCAGCTGTTTCTAAATAAACACTGTTACTTGCCGTTAATTGTTTCCAACCCACTTCAGAATCCTCTTCTGGTGTCCTCCTCGCCTCCTCTGTTCAGTTCAAACAGAGCAGCTGCCCACAGGTCTGAGATGTAACTCCACAGGAAAACTGTGCAACCAGCCTGTTTCACTGGACGATACAGTTTTATGATCCATATCCAAACTTTGATTTTACTCGTAGGTAAATGTTTCAGGAAAAAATGACATTAGAATAAGGTTTTTTTTTATTTCCAAGTGAGGCCTCCTTCATAAATTTCCCCTCCTTTTAAATTTGTCTTGGCTATTTGTCTTTGTCTCTCTGCCTGTCCACTCCGCCTCCGGAACCAGATACGGTCAGTCGAACCATAGAAATAAAGCGCACCATACAACAGAAGGGATAAATTCAACCCTAACTGTTGTAAGAATAAATCTGTCCTGACATAATAAGGCACCCAGACCCACAATTCTATTTGTCAAATACATCAGGTAAAAAAATAAATAAAAAAAATTTGTCTTGGCTAGTTTTTGGGGCCAGCTGTAAATGTTATCTGTCTGCCCCATCATAGCAAAGAGCAAATGGGCCGCTGCTATTTTTGGAGCCTGGCATTTACTCTATCTCCTTGTGCACCTTCTATATTGCAGGAAACTATGGTGAGTTGTGAGCCTCAAACAAACATGAGACTGAGTGTTGGCTGGTATCATATTTACTTTAGGCGATAGCTTATTAAAGCTCAAGGCTTTGCTCTGCTGCGTGGGGAGAAGAAGCCATGATTAGTCACATGGAAGCTGTATGCAGGCTTAATGAGCTGTCAGCTTTATTGTGTTCTGCTTATTGGAAGTGATTGTTAATGTAGTGTACACAGTTACAACCAGCTGCCTAACCTAATATAATCCTGCAGCCAGAGGCAGAGATAAAGGAGAGGCGCCGTAATGAAGGACAGAAGTTCAGTCAGGTTTTTGGATACATAACCACTCGGGGTGAGTATGACCCTCGGCTGGGGTTAATTACAGTAACACAGGGTTTGTTGTCCATGACACAAACACAGTGCGTCAGGTGTATCTGACTGCATCCCTCTGTCTGAGCTTTAGAAGCATGGGTGAGAAAATGGTACAGAAACCACGACCACAAGGTTTTGGATGCATTTTTTGAAATATGATGTGGGAAGTGGTTGAACTCCACCCATCCTCTGTTGAGGTCAGAGGAGAAGCTTACACTTCCTGTCTTTCTACACTTTCACTTTCAGAAAGATGACATCACACTGAAACGTGCAATTTGAGTGGGTGGGTCTTGTTTAATGTTTCTCTGGTGTTTGTTTTTTCAAATAAAAAAAAAAAGAAAAATATTCAACTACAGCATCACAGCCATGGGATGTTTTTTTCTTTAACCACTAGAGGGAGCAAAAAGCACGTGTTTGTTTCACAATGACTGAAGCAAAATCAGTGTTCTGCACTGAAACCAGCTGAAGTGAAGAAAGTATTCACTAGATGGTGCAATTTCTCTATAATCCCACCGACTGCCTCAGAATCCAACGTGTTAACAACGTGCAACCTGTTGAGGATGATATTAGGAACAATACTACATTACTAGCACTTCAACTTTTACACCATTTAACACAATTATCTTTTCTCAAATGAGTCAAAATGATGCAAAGCTCCCAGTAATCATTCCTATATGATAATAAAACACTTTTTAAAATTGTGGAACAATTTATATTGAGTCTTCAGTTACTGCTTTTATTGAATTTATTCTGCACCATAATGATTGAGCGAAAACTGTTCTGAAGCACACGAACTTCAGGTTATAGACTGTGCATTTAACTCAGCTGGTATATGTCTATTGACTGCCACTGAAAAACAAGCTCAGGGGGTTTTCTCAGTCATACCTTACTCTGCAGACTACAGGGGGCTATGGCTGTTGCCTTGGCAGCAAGAACTGGTGATCACCTAAGGGATGGTTCAGTATGGTTCATTACCATGGCTACTGCTCTGGTTATCTCACCTTGTGGCCACCTTTTAGTTGCCAGCATATCAACACATGAATAAACAAGAGAATCTGACTTGATTTGCTGAAGGCTGATGTGTTTTTTACCAAGGTTGTAGTGGGTGTGTCCACAAAAAACATCTGTCAGGGTTAAATATGGGACTGCAAAAGCAATTTAATACAGTCCAGCTGAGTTTTTAATTTAACACATGGAGACAGCAACAGAAACTGATGGTCATGTGACAGATAGTGTTACGGAGAATAAACCTGATTTTATTGTTGAGCTGCTCTGGGGTTAAATGTTAAATATTCCAGACAGACAAGTAATCTTTTGGTGTGATAAAGAGAAGATGACTGCCATTGTTATCTTTTTTAATCTTTTTATTTTCTAAAAATGACTCAAAAACCAGTTTGATTTCAAAATAAAGTTAAAATAGTACCAGGGTTATTGAAACTAAAGGTTTGTCTGTTTATTCTAGACTAGATGATGTTTGATTGTTGTCAAACATGACTGGAGAAAGGCAAAGATTTATGCAGATAAAAAAAATAGTTTTTCCTGTTATTAATTCAGAAACTTTAATAATTTTCTGTAAAAACATCAAAAACTGTGATGATGTTGAGTTAAGTTCTGAGACTTTTTCTTGACTCTTCATTAATTATTATTATTATTATTAGAGCTCTACCGAGAACTGGTCTGAACCTGAAACCTACACAGTACATATTAAACAAGGTTAAACCCTTCAGTTAGCAGAAACAAAACAAACTATAAAACTACACTTTAAGTGCTGTCCTCCATCAGTTTGTCTATAATCTGGTATTATGACAAGGATAATATTTTATATGTTTATTCTCATTAAAAATATTTTTCTACTTATGTACTTGTTTGATGTATCAGTGGGCAGAGTTATGGATGGATGGATGGATGGATGGATGGATGGAGTTATTTTGTTAACAAACAAAACAAGCTCTTTGTCTCTAGTTGCTCTGTAACACTATGTCTGTTAATGAATAACAAGCGTAAAAACTAAATTATCACGTCTGCTTTTGTTTCTTTTTTCTAAAATGTTTGCCCGCTTTTTAAAGCGACAGTCTTGTTACTCTAAAGTCCCCCAAACGACCAGATGCCTCTTAGCTTTTGACAAATATTTACTTCTTGCCATTTCCCCGATGCTAACACACACTCAGACACACAGAGTAGCTGATAAGCGTACCATCTGGCCTGAGTGCTAGCTGTTAAGGACTCATAAAACAGATCCGCACCTATCTAGATGTAGAAGGGTCCATGAGCTGCAAGCTGAGCAAGACAAGTAAAACAGCACATACAGTTACACACAAATGCACATTTCAGCAGGGCGTAGGAGGTGAGACAGACGGGAGGGGAGCGGATCAGAGGATGTACCTGTTCTTGCACAGGGAATTTCAGAACTGCTGCCTTTAGAGAATACAAACATGAAGAGATTGATTTTTGCTGACTTCCATGTTATACACAGTAAAATCTGCTTCCAAAAACAACTTGGTACATCATGTCAGAGGTTTTGTTATAAACTGTTCAGTAAAATAAAAGGGTTAAACCTGTTTCTGCTACTCTTATACCACATTCTCATGGCAGCTCATGAAAGCGTCACATAATATATGAAATAAGAGACATAAAAGAATAGTCAAGCTCAGAATTTGGAATCAGTTAATGAGTTTATGCATGTGCATTTACCCAGTCTGGTTTAGGGGGAAAATAGTTTAACCTAACAGTGAATTTCAAGCCTTTACTTCCATTTTACAGGTTACCAGGATAATGATAAGGAAGTACGTAAGCAGAAATAATTAGTAGAGAAGTTGATATGATATTTGAATACTTCACATTTTCCTCTGGAACCTGCTTCCAACTGCTAAAATGTGTCTTCAATTTAATGTGAGTTTTTTCTCTTGACTCCACATTGTCCTCTCTGTTTGTGTCTGTGGAAGTCTTTGCCAAATCCAACTCAGCCTGGCAGCGTTGCCTTTGCAAACCACCTTACAAGGATGCTTTAAGTCAAGCTTCCTGATTGCTTCTGTTGCTGATTTGTGTACAAACACTTGACATTAACTGGCAGCAAATTACAGCCCTTCTCCACGGCATCTGAATCAAACATTAGAGACGCTGTGGAGGGAGTAGACAATGAAGAAAAGAGGAGGAATGAAGGGGTGGCGGTGCACTTTGTGTGGTTTGAAAGAAGGCAGGAAGACAATAGATAAATATCTGTTGATCTTGAATAAACAGAAGACAGGAGAAAGTTTTTTTTTTCCTTTCTGGCATCTGCTTCACAAAAGAAGAGATGCTCTTTACATCTGAAAGGAGGAGAGAGTCACGATAGGGCGAGAGGCGTAATAAATGCGGATAAAGAACGAGATGGCTGCTCTCTTGGGATGAATGAGATAGAGGAGAGATGGGGTAGAAGGGGGTGAGGGTGGGGGGATGTGACTGCTTCTTTTTTTCATTGTCTTTGTAGCAAAGTGACCTCTGTGGCTCATGAGTGACTGTATTTACATCAGTATCCTTTCTGTGGGGTCATCATTAGACGCTTCTCATGCATGTTTTTAAGCTTTCTGTCAGATTATTTTCCTCTTACTTTAAATTTTAATGCGTAAATCAGTTTTGCAACAACAACCAGTGATTCTGCTGAGTCCTATGCTTTACGTATATGCACACAATTACACACGCGTTCCTTCATTCAGCGTTTATTTCACACATACATCAGAGAACAAAGCCTCTGCCTCGCGCTGACGGAGCTCTGCTCAAACCCCGTTTTCTCTCAGAGGAATAAATCACACAAGCAACCTGCATCACGCCTCAGCCTGTCCTCCCCTGTTTGGCCTCTTCTACTGACGCTAACAGCTGAAACTGGCAAGGTGTTGATAGATCTTTTGCCATTTACCTCAGTCAAAAAATCAAATTACACATGGAAATAAACTAAATTGTAAATCTTTGGGGAATCTATGCAGCATTTTGCCGAAGTGGCAGATGTTAATGCTGAAAATAATTTTAAAAACTTAAAAAAAAAAAGACAAAATAGTTTCTGTTACTTGTCTTTTTATATTTTATTATTTAATTAAAAAAAATAATTTTAGTGATGCTAAATATTATTCTAATATTAATCTAAACATATTTTTTTGTTATTATTTAACCGTTAATTTTGTTATTTTAAAGTTTTTAGAACAGGATGCGCATAAGTATTTCTACAAACATTTGTGAAAGAGCAGGTTCCTCTTGAGATTTCGGTGGATTTGAATGTAACACCGGGTGATTTGTCAAATTTCCTCTCTACAAAAAGTTTCTGCTTGTGGAAACAACAAATCAGAGGCGACTAGCAGCAGCTCAGACATGAAAAAGCAGCTCGCATTAACTCATGGTCAGCACACGCACACAGGAAGCAGAACATCGTCACCAGCTACAGACCTCCAAACTTCATGTTACCTTCAGATTAGCTCGACAGTGTGCGGAGAGCTTCAGGGACTCGACTTCCACGTGCAAATCAAATCAAAATGCTGATATGACAACAAACCTTTACCACTGAATTGCAGAATTTCAGACACGTGGCAACACAGATGGTTTTCAGTACGTTTATAACATAGTGTCAGTATATTGACACTGATATGTTAAATATGCTGACACATTTTCCCCTTTTCTCTCGTAAAAACCTGGATTTTTATTCTTTACAGAGTGAATTCAGCCTCTTCTGTTTTAAACCTGCTGTAATTCTCGACGGGTGAACTAAAACACACATATGTGTTTTGTTGCAGTTGTTGTGCAGCCATCTGTCAGCCGGCATCAGTCAGCTTAGCAAACTGAGAAAGCAGGAAATTGATTATCCTCTCTGATGTTACACATGACTTAATGCTCCCCGAGGAAACAGAGACCGAGTAAAGAAGGAAAACGTGTCAGGGATGAACAGATATAAGCAACAACTCAAATCTATATGATTGTTTTGGGGATTTTTTTTCAGTCAGAAGATGATTGTGTATACGTTTTACATTCGTGCACTTACAAAAACTATTCTGCAAAGTTATTTTACTATCACACAGCAAGCAGAGCAGTACATTTATGTAGTAAATTACCCAGAGTGCATGAAAATAATTGTCTGATGACATTTCTGTTGTGCTGTAATGGAAGCAGTGCAAAGAGAGTTAGTCAAGGACCGAGCGGCTGGTGATTAACAAAGGACTGTCTGTGATTTGACACTGTAATCAGTGCTCACAAAAGGAACAGATATCTGCTCTTCATCATCTGTCTTCATCATTCACATTCTATTTCTCTCCTCAAATGCCTTCGTGCTCTTTCACTAGCAAGTTCGCTGCCTTCCAACTACTTTTCTTCTCGTTTCATTGTCTCGTGGATTTTTTCTCCTCAAGTCTGATTTTCTCACTTTTTTTCATACTTTATACTTTCGTAGTAGGATTATTATTATTATATTTTATGATTGATGTTTTACAGTTTGTATTAATACGATTTTAAAATATTAATACATGCTTTTATTACGACACGCCTCGACTACTGCAATGCTCTTTTAATTGGGACCTCGCAGAAGCACTTATCCAGGCTGCAGTTGGTCCAGAATGCAGCAGCCAGGTTGCTGACTGGCACCCATAAACATGAACATATTACTCCTGTTCTTTCTTCACTGCATTGGCTGCCCGTTGCTTTTAGGATTCAATTTAAGATTCTTTTATTTGTTTTTAAGGCATTAAATGCTCTCGCCCTTCCTTACCTGTCCGAGCTCATTCATGTTCATGTCCCAACCAGGTCCCTTAGGTCGGCTGACCAGCTTCTCCTAAGTATCCCGAGGACACGGAGGAAATATAGAGCCTTTGCGGTGGCTGGTCCGAGGCTGTGGAATTCACTACCTTTACATGTTAGGCAAGCTACTACTACTACTACTGTCATTTAGCAGACGCTTTTATCCAAAGCGACTTACATTGAGAGAACATACAAGCAAGAATTCAAAGAGAAGGAAAAAAAATATAAGGAGGCGGACTGTTTGGAGTCCAGTTTAATTCCGACGCTGATACATCAAGTGTATCAAATTTTTTTTTTTTTTTTTTTTTTCCTCATTAGCTACGTTTACATGTGTCAAATTTCCCCAATCTGATTAAAATCTTGGTCGATCGGAATTCCCAAATCCCTGTTTACATGGACACTAACTGAAATGATCTGATCATGCCATGAGTACACATGCACCAAGCACTCGATCAGGTTAAATGAGTTGAGAATGCGCACAGCGAGTTGTCTTTCCGGGGGAAGAAAAAAAGTAAACAAACTCCGTCCTTTCTGCACGTCTTTCCCGCCCCATCGTGTGCTCGAGCTGACTCACGTTATCCCCAATATGGACCTTCTGCGAGTGATTACCTTTATGTTTGGGTTTTTACTGGTCGCATTAACCAAGCTAGAGGCTGAATACATATTACTACTGCTCCTCCACCACAGGAGAGGAGAGCAGGATGACAGGATGACTGCACCAGGAGACCACTTCTGGTTACCTCCCGCTATGTTTTCTACTTGGGTCTGCGAAAGCAGAAAGACGTCACGCTGAAGTTGTACGCATGCGCAGTGGGCTTTTTTCACCCTTTCTTTCCGAACGGGTGTGTACATGCACGTCTATCCGAATGAAGATTGGACAAAACCACCCCTCTCGATCGGAAGTAAATTTCTTTCGGATCAGGCTGCATCGGATCAAAACATTCTGATTGACATGTTTACATGACGTCTTTTTTATCCGATTGGGTGTTTATTCCGATTAAATGTGCCCATGTAAACGTAGCTAAGAGCCTCCTTAAAACCCATCTTTTTTCCTCTGCATTCCACTCCACCTAATGTCTTGTGTGACTTTATGCTTTTATTTCTTATACGATTGTTTTATTGCTTTTATTATGTGTCTTATTTTTATGTTTTATTTATTTATCTTGATGTATATTCTGTTGTACAGCACTTTGTGTGCAGTGTATGCTGCTGTGAAAGTGCTTTAGAAATAAAGTTGGATTGGATTGGATAATATGATGATGGAAACTTCTGAAGAGGAACAAGAAAATGGTCAAACACATTGAAAATATTCATGTAACCCATAGAGGAGTCCATCAGTAGAACTATAGGAAAAGTTTACTATAATGTGTGACAGCTAATTGTGCTTCTTATTTCCCAGTCAGAAACTGATTTTTTCCCCTACTTGTTAGTGCTACATTCACATAGAGAATATGCACCTTGTGATCAAACAAATAAAAAATGGATTTCAGTTTTAGGGGATAAAGAATGGAGTTAATTTCAGGACTCAAACACAGAAAATCAACAACACAAACACCTTGAACGACTGTGGTCTGATGGGGAAGGAGGTTGTTGTCTGATCGAGAGGTTGGTGGTTTGATCCCCGGTCCTGGCAAGCCACATGTTGAAGTATCCCTGGGCAAGGTGCTGAACCCCCAAACTAACCCCCCGGGTGCCGTAACAAAGGCAGCCCTCTGCTCCCCAGGGATAAGTTAAATACAGAGAAAACGTTTCCCCTTTCCCCAAAATAGGGATCAATAAATGAATAAATGCAAAATCGAAAAGATGATCTGAGCTGTATTTTTATTTTTCAGTCATTTACACAGACCAACTACTAATGAGCTGCTTGTTTTCTTTTGTCTTTAACTTCCAGGTGTGTTGACAGTATTTGTTCTAAAATCACATGGTTAAATCCCAATAGTTTCATTAAACACACAATGAGGAAATTAATCTTCTGATAGTCAAAATTCTCCAAACGTTTGATTCAGCTGAAGCTCAGTTTTCTCCTGTAGGTTGCCTAAATGACAACTCAACCAATAACCTGAGGTAAACAAGGGTCCGTTATGCTTGAAACTGAGCTAGATGCTGCAATAAAAGCCTTTTTAAATGACCCATGTTGTATTTATCAGGAGGACAGTCTCCATTGTGCAGAGACCGGCTGGCTGTGTCATCTCAAACAAAGCACCACAAGTTATTCATTAGAAACGATCTGGACGCTAGAGAGCATTTTACAATAGCTGTTTGGGCTGTCAACCTCAGTATGTATTTATGTCACAGAGGAATTACTGATGTTACTGGGTCAGAAAACCAGTGTGAGTCAAAAATAAATCAGTTGTGCACCTATAGCTTCCATTAAAGGATTTTATTTGTTGCTTTCCTGTGACAGACTGAAGCTTTTCCTCATGAGCTTTATAAATGTTCTGTGGACTCGCAGATCAGTGTGGTTGTTGTTTTGTTTGTTTATATTGCTGATACAGTTACAGTATACAGTATGTGTGAATTTTTAAATCGATTTATTTTCTACATTTAAAAATCTGAAATAACAACAAAACATTCAAGTTAAAACTGTGTTTAAATTTTAGTGAACTTGATTTCAGGATCAGTGTTACAACTGATGGGAGGTACTATTTCTATGTTTGAAAAAATCCAAGTTATTGTTCCAGTTTATCTTAATCTTTGAAAGAAACTTTAAAATATGTGGAAAAAGTTAAATCTTTGTTGAATAATTGTTTCAGCATACTGCTGACATTATGTTGAAGGTGGCTTCACAGGGAACCTGATTAAGAGTCTCTTTAGGGGTCCCAATAAATCGGAGACTCGACTCCACTGGCAGTTCGGACCAATCATGTGTTTGCATTGTGCTTTGGGGCGGGAGCCAGGTTAGAACTGTGTGTTTGCCACGGGTGCTGCAAGACACGTTTAGGGTCCAGTAAATTAAATGGGAAATTGCAGGTGTTATCACTGTTTTTATTACTTTCTGCATTTATTACCTCCACCAGCCCCCAGGTGGTGGTTGGTTCTGTCTGTCTGTCTGTCTGTCTGTCTGTCTGTCTGTCTGTCTGTCTGTCTGTCTGTCTGTCTGTCTGTCTGTCTGTCTGTCGGTCCGTCTGTCCGTCCGTCCGTCTGTCTGAAAACTCCTGGATGGATTTGAATTAAATTCTCAGAATAGGTCGGAACTGTTAAAATGACCAATCAGTTAGATTTTGGTCATGATCCAGATCACTGTCTGGAATTTCTATGAAATTTATTCGTAGATCCAGACAGAAATCCCAGACAGTGATCCAGATCACCACCAATATCTAACCGATACAACTTCAGACCTCTCCTGAAACTTGAATCAAAATCCTTTCAGGAGTTTTATCTTGTTAACAAACAGACAGACAGACAGACAGACAGACCCTGATTAAAACATAACCTCCTCTACCGCCACCTGGGGGGGGGGGGGGACGACCGATAAGCAGATAAAGAACAAGTGGAAGTAAACTGAGGGCAAGACCAACGAAGGGAAGCAACAAGTGATGAGAAAAACATACCAAAAACAGGAAACTACCACCTAACCAAACTAATCCCATAAGATCACTTAAAACTTCAGGAGTAAAACAATCATAAACACATACAGAAACAAAACAAGAAAACCTAAAAAAAATCTTTTTTTTTTGCAGTTGATAAATGTTGTTCATCTTCAAAAAAGTTTAATATCTCTGAGTCAACATGTTTGCTTCATAAAAACTTGTTAAGTTAGAGAGGAAATGAAAGACAAATTATTGAGATAATTATTTTTCAGCAATATTATTGAGTCACAGCACTTGTGTCTGTCAAACCCAAATTAAAGTAACAACACAATAATTTCCACTAATTACCTGCGCTGGAATCTATTTCCCAGGGAAACAGCACAGATGTTATTAGTCTCATAGTCACTCGATAAAACTTTTACATTTAATACTTGAAACATCAGGTGGCATGTTTTGTTTTGAACTGAATCTGCCTGAAAGTGTCTTGGGATTATAATGCATAATGTTGTTTAATTGATACACGAACTGGACCAAAACTATTAGGCTCTTTTGTTAATCTTGTGTTGTTTGGAGCCACTGATAAAGTAAAATATTGTGCAGACATCAGACATTTCTTTGTTTTCAGTCACAATGTTAGCATGTTAGCTAACTGCTCCTCACATCTGTGTAATCCATCAACATGAAGAAAAGTTAAACTTGCAAATTAAAACTGAACAAAAATAAAACAACAAAATAATTCAAAAGTTCAACTATCAAAGTTGAAATTGTTTAGTTCTTAGTTACCTGATTAATGACACAACTAAAACAACAGCATCACTATTATTTAAAACAGGGATGCAAAATGAAATCGATAATTAAAATATGATGTTAAATATAATCTCTAATTCCTTGAGTTCCTGTAATTTTGGGATTAAAGTACATTTCAAACAAAACTGAATAAAATTAACTTTTAAATGCTTAAATCTTGAACCACCACCTTCATTTGGTGGAGTGGTTTGAGTACTACATGATCCTGGAGTCTGTGGCTCAGTGGTTAGAGCAGTCTTCCTACAATTTGAAGGATTGATGGATCAATCCCGGCTTGAACCCCATGTCAAGGGGATTTGAATATCAGGTTGTATGAGTGTTAGCCCCTCCCTTCTCCCCCCAATTTACATATCGGGTTGTGTGAATGGGTAAATGTAAAAAAACTGAGCGCTTTGAGTGAAGAAAAGAGCTATACAAATACATTTACCATTTACAGGTGTTGTCAGAGGTGTTAGCCTCTGGTCTTGTACGGCAAATTGAGCTGAGGTGAGGTTTCAGACTAAGAATGGTTCACATACCTTGATGATTGTCAAAATGATCGGCAGAAAACCTCATCCAGAATAGGGAAACTGAGGCCCCCTATGGAGTCAGGCGCAGGAGGCAAGTGCCTGGTGGTCGAGTCTTGGCTCAGCTGGGCTCATCTGAGACCATCTCCACGTGGTCTCATCCCCTGCATCTTCTAGCCTAGACCTTCCTGAATGCACTGGAGCGGTTCAGAGAGTCAGCTCTTCAAAAAGGCCATGGTTCTCAATCAGAGAAAGGTGGACTGCTCCATTTGGGTTAGTAATGAGTCTTTGTCTAAAGTTGAGGTGTTTAAGTATTGGGTGTCTTGATGAAGGAGCAGCTTTGGTTTGTTGTAGAAAAGAAGGAGCTGAGCTGAAAGGCAAAGCTCTCTATGTACTAGTCTGTCTACGTTCTGACGAGTGGATACAAGCAGCTGAAATGATCTTCCTCGGGTGGCAGTAGAGATAAGGAAAGGAGCTCCATCACCTGGAAGGAGCTTAACACAGGGCCTGATGCTTCTCTGAAGTCAGCTGAGGTGGTTTGGGCATTTGGTTTGACTCCTGGTTGCCTCTCCATGGAGGTTTTCCAGTCACGTCCCACTGGCAGGAGACCCAGAATTAGTTGGAGTAGATGATAGATTATTTGTGACCGGCATCCTACTCCAGTATACCAATTACATTTGTCCACATACACTTGACTGTGTACAATAAGTTTGCAGAGTGATCATGAACCGACTATGAACAAACCAATAGAAGAAGGACGGATGATGATGTATTTCCTCCATCATATTTGTGTTCAGATAAGCCTGGATTTTACTGTCAGTCTATTTCTCTGAGTTTTGTTCTCAGGGTAACGTTGGAAAGATTCTTCAAACAGCAGGTTGTTTGGCATGAATTTGATAAAACGGAACGTTTTAGCCTATCAACATTCACTGCACCAAACTTTGTTCCTCTTTTTGCAGGAACAGTAACTATATGTATAATAAAAAGGAAGTAGAAAAGACCCTGAAAAACAAAAAGGTTTATTGTGATTTTATGGTTTAATTGGCCTCATGCATTCACCTCTGAGTCAGTTTCTCTTCAGGTTCAGACATATGAAGCAGAGATTTGTGATAACAGCTGACTTTTAATGATCTCATGCTCTATCTGTCACTCTTTAGGGTTAAGCCTATCTGTGTGTGTATGTTTATTGCGCCTCACACAGTCTGTCCTTCTTCTCCTTCTCACTCTCGTCTCCCCCTTCTCCATCTGCCGCCTCTCAACAAACACATGGTTTCTTACTTGGTCGACTCAGCACGGCCCCTGGCTGTGTGGACTTCATGCGTAGTCACAAAGACACACGCTGGCACCTCCATCTCTCATCTAATGTTGTGTTTAGTACAACAATAAGAAAAAATACAAATCTGATGCTGATCAGAGTGGTTCTCGAGCTCTGAATCCTCTTTGACACAAAGAACAAAGAAATAATAAAAGCTCAGTCTTTAATAACGATCTATTAGAGAGCAGATTGTGGTTTATTCATTTGGGGCTGTTAGCAGGTTCATCCTGCGTGCCCTGAAATTGTATCAGAGTATTAAAAATGTCCAGTGAGAGGTGTAGTGAAAAGATAAAAGAACAAAGGAAGATAAGAGACACAAAGCAGATGGGAGAGCTGATGAAAAGACTAAACTGGTATAAATGCTGCCAGGTATGAGCAGAAAACGGTGTGATAGAAAGACAGATAACTGAGTGATTTTACACAGATTACTATTTGATCTGAACAAAGTGCAGTTTTACAAAGTAATGTATTATTATTATGTATTATTACCATGTGTAATGCCTGCTTTTTATTCATCTTGTCAGTCTTCATCTTGCTGCTTACCATCTATTATTTATTCTAACCACACAAAGAAAAAGTGTCAGTTAAATCCAAACTTGACCTTCGTTCTTCCTGGTCGCGCAGAACAGAAACAAAACTAAAAACATAGTGGAGTGGATCTTCACTAAAAACAGAACTGGTGGTTGACTGAAAGTTTTTTACAGTGCAAAATCAGTAGTTAGAATAAATAAGAGTTCTGATACATGCCACTGGATTGAAAATAACCATGAAATTAAAGAATAAATTATTGATGTCCTAAAACGAGATGGGCACAGGAAGAGTGTTCCTCCTCCACCACAGCTGATACTCTATTTCTATTTGAAATGGAATGCATCCATAATTTGCCTTATGCTTTACCTTTTTATCTGTTTGTTCTTGGTGAATTTGGTCAATTTAACTGACACAATCAAAGAGCAAACTTTGCAAAACTCTTTTTTTAAAATTCAGTTCTGCTCTGCTTCGACTTTTATTTCCTTATTACTCTTATTTTGAAAATAAATCCCACTGTTCAAATGCAGTCATGTCTCAGTCCAGAAACAATGTTTATTTTAACAGAGTTGATATTATAATTTACAACAGATATAGTTCTTAAACTATGGTACAGGTACCATTTAGGATCTGGTACATAGTATTCAGAAGGAATTTCAGTATCAATTTTTTTACAAGTAAAATAAACTGATAAATCCATTATGTAAGGCCAGAAAAGAGAGAGACAAAAAGACGAATGGTTCAAGGAAATCCTAACCTTGACTCCAAACTTAAATTATTCAATATAAAATTAGAATGCAGAACAGTTTGAGAACCCTGTGAAAGCAGTGGACCGTGTTTGAGTGAAGTATTAATGGATACTTAAGGAGTGGCAATAATATCTAAATGGAACCTGCAAAAAGTTAAACATAGTGAAAATGGTTTGATTCTCAGATTTGTTTTCAGTTGCTGTGAAGCAGGAAGGGAGCAAAATCCACAATGTAAACAGGATTGTTCTCAGAAATAAATGTATGGAACTGCTGCATCTGCCACGCCCTTCAACACGGGCAGAGTTAGAGTTTATGGCCAGTTTACTTGTCAGACATGAATTTGAACTCAAAAGGTTCCTGTTTTTATGTCTATCTCAATCAGTGGTACATGGAAAGATTTTATCAGGCGAAATTTGTAATAATAATAATTGTTTTAAAAATGAAAACCACTGGTCTTCAGTTCAGGACCTTTCTACATGGAGTTCCCATGTCCAGTAGGAACCCCTCCTTTCTCCCAGTGACAGTTGGAGATAGATACCAGTTCCCCCCATGACCCTGACTAGGGACAAGGAGGTGTAGATGGATGTACAGTGGGGCAAAAAAGTATTTAGTCAGCCACCAATTGTGTAAGTTCTCCCACTTAAAAAGATCAGAGAGGCCTGTAATTTTCATCATAGGTATACCTCAACTATGAGAGACAAAATGAGGAAAAAAAATCCAGAAAATCACATTGTCTGATTTTTAAAGAGGGGAGAACTTACACAATTGGTGGCTGACAATTGGTGGCTGACTAAATACTTTTTTGCCCCACTGTATGTATGATCTAAGGCAGGGCCGATTCTGGGCATAGGCAGACTAGGCAATTGCCTAGGGCGCCCTCTGCTGGAGGGGGCGCCAAATTCTCCTTTTTTTCGAACAAACTGTTGGACATACCATTCATCTCATGTAAACAGCAAAATAAATAATAATTAAATATCTATCTATCATCTCTACTGTTCATTTTAGTATAAATAATCATTTTTTGCAATGTAATCCAGTTATTGAGTTATGTTGTTTCTGTTCTGGGCAGTAGGGGCCAAAATCCTTTTTCGCCTAGGGCACCATGCAACTCAGGGCCGGCCCTGATCTAAGGCTTGCAATAATGTCTCTTATTTGTTATATTTGATAGAATTTATATACCACAAATAATGTGTAAGGTTTTCCAGTTAATAGAGTCTTAGTGACTAAAAGAGTTGTTGTACTTTGGGACTGTGTGACATGATGATGTACTCATGCTGAGATACAGTCATCACACCGACTGGTTTATTCCAGTTAGGTGGGCATCATGCAGCGTTGAGCCACTGAGCTCCATGCTGCACTGAATGGTTGAAACCGTGTTGCCTCACACATCATGACAACTGAGCAGTAAGTATTTTCTGGAAAGAACAGCTTTTTGTCGGAGTCTATTTTATGTCCTAGTAAAAAAACACACAGTCTGCTAGGAATAAATAATAAATTAATTAATCCCAGATCAATGTGTGTTGTGCGCAGGTTGTTTGGAAGACATTTGAGCGGTGTTCCTATGCAGAGCATTTTTTTTAGTTTGTATAGAAAATCTTGGACCATCAACTTGGCCATAAACGTCTGAATAGACCATGAACACTGCTGTATGGAGGACATAGGAAATGGTCCAAAAATTGTTTGTAGCACTTCTGCAGGCATTAATGTAGGTCACTGTGACCAAGGCAGGTGATTTACCTGTTCAGCGTGTTCTCAAGTTGATTATCAGCCAGTGTTTCAATACTGGAACCTCTAAAACATGCAGGACAGTTGACTTAAAGGACCATGATTGGACACTACTGAAATTTATTATTTAAAGATTTTTTTTTTCTTTTTTGTTGTTTTTAGTTTCCTCTGGTTCTGAGAAGCACATTAATTAATATTTAGTTACCTCTGGCAAGGATGCTGTTGTTGGTGGTGTTGGTTTTTTATTTTTCTCTTTGAGAAGTACAAAATAACTTTTAAAAGTTTAATCTACTGTTGCTGTTTTGAAACTTGGATACTGGGATACTGGGTCGCAGCTGGAAGTGGTGTTCTGACGATTTATGCAGCCCTCTCAAAAAATGCAGCCTTAGTCCGAATTGACAACTTATTTCATTCGTCATTCAAAGTTTCTATAGTATTCTTGCTTATGGTGAGTGTGTCCTGTTAGTTATTTAAACATATTTTTATGATCCTTCCCTGATATTTTCTATATAAAAGCCCTCCAGGTCCTTATCAGCCATTGTTGGGTCCTTCTCCTCTGGGTGTGTCCAAACATTTGCCTGTTGCTCTGACAATGCAAAGAATATAACACCATATTTAGTGTTTCTGTCCAGAATTTATTTGATAGGTAAAATGTATTTATGGAAAAATGTAGAAACAAAATTAAAGATAAATCTGTTTATTGAAGTCAAGACTGGGGAACAGCACATGTGCAGAAGGAATCGGTAGCGCATATCAACAGGTAGCATATTTCTTCAGAACACCGGTTCCAGCAATGACTGTCTGAGACACGGCGTTGGAAAAGTTATTTTGAACTGCTTTAACAGAATTAACTCCAAAAGCTGTGGACATATATGGATACTAGTTTGAGGATAGTTTGGAAATGGCATTAAGACCATATGATTAGATCTAGGGAGTGATCCTGAAAATATTTTTTATCCTGAAAACTGTCATTTTGTCATGAGTGATAAATTAAAGTGATTATTTCAAAATGATTCTAAAGGTTATGGGGATGTTTTCATCATCAAGGAATCCAATATATTTATAAAATTGATGTAGGACTATTAGTTTTAAGTGTAAATACAATTCCGGGGAAATTAGCTTCTTAGCAAAGGTCTGTCCTCTCTAAGTACTCACTAGTTTTTTTTTGTTTGTTTTTTTATGTAGCTGCACAGTGCAGCAGTCACTCAGCACCTGGCTCAGTCTTTTCTAAGTGGAGTTTGCAGCTTCCTACATTTTTTCTCAGTGATCTGGTTTCTTGTTCAAATACAAGTATGTTAGCTTAATCCTTGAATAGTTTGTTTGTGGCCATGCGATGAAGTAGTAACCTGTTCAGGTTGTACCAACAAATTCACTTGAGTGATATGCTCTATGTAAATTCTGTCCTAATGTTTTCGTAGTATTGCACATTTTATTAACATCTGTGGGGATTTTGAGTTTTATTACTGATTTTATGAATTCTTGTTTCATCTCCCAGATTAAAAAAAACCTGTGTAATCCTTTACTGCCAGTTGGTCGGGTTCCCATGTCACTTAACATGATACACACTGCTGTATTTAGCTACAAGCATGTCTGTATCAACATGTGGGTGTGTCCGAGTTATTTTATGAGTTGATATATTGTATAGGATAAATTTCTCTGCCAGTGTGGGGAATAATAACTCTCTTTGTTCTTTTGCCTGAGAATAAGCACTCTGTTGTAAACTCGAAGTAATAATCCGTGACTTTCTGTGGTTTGTTTTGCTGTTTTGATGCTGGTATGAGGCCACAGTGATTCATGAAGCTGTTATGTTTAAAAGCAGCTGTCAAGCAGGTCTGGGAAAATTTTGATCACAGATTTAATGATTCATTTTATGCTGCCCACTGAGAAAAGTGGTAGTTTGCATGAGTGGCAACAGCTGCCTGACAAGTAGACCCACCACCCAGAGAGATTGTAATTTTATTAGACACTAAACAAGAGGAAACATCTTAAGTGGAAAGAACAGAGCAAGTGGGCTTACAAAGCAGATGTGTAAGAGAGATAAACCAGCCGGTTTTATTTTCTTTTAAAGAGGCCATTTCATACAAATTTCAGGACTTTGTGGTTGTTTCTTAAGTATTAACCTGTAATATGAAACATTTTATACCTAAGAAATGTCAGGAAACACTGATTAACAGACCTATCAATCGGTCTGCGTTAAAATTCGGGTGGTTCCGGCTCCTTCCGTCAGGCTGCTTCATCAGCAGCTCGTTCATATTCATTATTCAAATTTGCTGGACTCTGATTGGCTAACAAACTAGCCTATCAGAGCAAGGTACACTGTGTCCTGCCCCGCTGCGCATGGCAACGTCAGACGTCGTGTCTTCCTGTTTGCCACGTCTTCAATACAGCTTTTAGCCAGCAGCATGCAAGGCGTGGTTTCAACTGTGGGAGCTGCCGAATACTAACGAACAAAGGAGTTGTGACGAAACAGATACAGACCGTTCGAACTCGGGTTTTATCGCCACCTGCGTAGTTTAAGAGATTAAAACTGAAAGAGAAGTTGTTGACCTGTTTTCACACCCACTATGAAGGTAAGAACACCTGTGGAGCTAAAATATTCAAAAATATTCAGAAAAACCGTTTTTAATGGAAGGGCCTCTTTAAAATATCTTGCAGGTGTGTTCAGATCCAGACCTCGATGGCCACTATCCTGCATGTTTTATATGTTTCCCTGTTTCTACACACCTGATTCAAATGAACAAATCATTAACAGGCTTCTGCAAGACTTACTGACAAACTGATGGTTTGAATCAGGTGAGCTGAACTAGGGAAATATCTAAAACATCCAGGATAGCAACCCTTGAGATCTGGATCTGAACACTTCTGATATATAGCAAACATAACATTTTGAAAAAATATCCAACACATTTATCATAATCTTTTAAAACTGCTGCATGTGCATTGAACTTTATTCCAAATGACCTTTTAAACATCAGTGAATAAGAACAAGTTTTGGGGGCTACATGTTACAAACTATAACCATATTATGTCATAATTTTGAGTCTAACCAATCCAAAGAATTCAATCTATCTGTAAATATAGACTTTAAAATCTCTCTTCATCGCTCCTCTGCCTCCACCTGAATCATGTTTACTCACTAGGTTATTTTCTGCTTCTCAACACAGCATCTCCTCGGGAGCAAAGCACCTCTTTACATAAACCCAACCGTGTTAAAACAGTCAGTCATTGTCATCAAGCATCAGCCCACTGTACTCAGTGTGTCAGTGAGTGATGTGCGTGGGCTGCTGCTTGACAGAAAAGACTGTTTTATGATGATAAATTACAGCTCTTTACTGTTATTTGTCAACTGGCCACATCAACTGTTAATTTATATGTGATATATAGATGTTTAACTGATTTATAGAGATGTAAATTCACTTTAAAGTACTTATCTATCAATGAACTGCAGTGTTACTTAAAATGGAATAGAACAATTTTGGATTAACATTTTTATTGTATATTTTGGACCTCATTATGATTAAATTAGAATTATTTTAATGTTGTTCTTTTAAAGGATTTACTGATTGATCTGAATGGGATTTAAATGTCCACATCAAAAGGATTTCATGTAAGTCAGGTGAACCTGTCTTACCTGTTTCAGTTCAGGAACGTAGAGCCTAACACTAAAGCCTTAGTCACAATGACTCGTCTGAACAGCTGCAAATATGCCATGAATGATTTTTGGACCATCAATGTGAGCTATTGCTAATTAGTTATATGCAGCAAAAGGTTTGTAGAAAAGTGTAAATAAATGAAGTAGGCTACATTCTTCTGATGATGTCACACCTACTTGGGGAAAAATGGTGAGACGGCATGTTTAGCCAGCTCGAGGGCAGTAAATTAAAACATTGCTTAATTGTGAATCATCGCAATTCTTCTAAAGCACAAAATATTCATTTTTAACTTTAATATCATATATTTGATCAAAATCATGTCAGACACACTTTAAAAACTTGTTTATAGTTGTTGTTTAACTTTTCTGGTTCTTGAGAAACAGCAAACTCTTTCTAGCCTGAATGTTTTATAAAACAGCACGGAGGAGCTGATTATCTAGAAATACACATCTACAGTTTGATATGTTGCTGAGAAACAAGCGGGGATTTTAACGTGTGTGTGGGTGTGTGTGGAGTTGTTATTGCAGCTGCTGTGAAGGTCATTTTCAGATTATTTGCAGCAGGATTTAAAGCTCTTAAGAACATTTTGTTTCCAGGAGTGTGTGTGTGCGTTTGAGTTTTTGTGGCCTTTGCAGTTGCATAAAAGCCAGACCGTAATGAAAGGATTACCACATGTAAAGCAATTTATTAAGGACATGTGATAGACAGTCATGCCATTTATGGGGTTTACATGTGTCTTGTCATTGGACGAGCAGGATAGAGAGGTGACACTCGTTGACTGGCATGTGTTTGTTTGCGAGACACTTTAGGAGCTGTGAAGTGACAGGAAAGGCTGCTTGGCACCAGTAAGAGTGTGTGAACATGCATGTGCATGTAATAAACAGAAAGAGATATATCCTGCTACACCTATCTGGTGGAGTATCACAGGTAGGAGGTGCCATAATCCATAATGATAAAGCCATAATAGCATTACATTATAAAGTCTAATAGATTACAAGTTATTATTTTCCATCTGGGTGCCAGGCTCGTTTACTTTGAATATAATTTTTAAAGGAAATTGTGTATTTTCCTTCTACACCCCTCTAAACACACTGTGTAGGCATTATTTTGTTCGAAATATTGCTTTAAATGAAAATATTCCATATCCCACCTTTAACCCGACCATAACCCGAATAGTGACAGCATGTAAACGTAGTCACTGTGAAGTGAAATTCCAAATTTAAAAAGAGAGTCACCATGAAATCATTTTTACTTTCTTCTGAAAACCTTCACTTAGTTTTAGGGATGCAACAATACCACTATTTTCAAACCAATATGATACCAATACTTGGATCTGCTGATTATGCTACCACACAAAAAAATGCAATGAACTGAAAGACAGGTTTCATCTTCTTCTGTTAGTTACAACAAATGATGGTGAACACAATAAAAAAAAAATAAGAAAAATGACCACAAAACTAAAATTTCAGGTGAAAAATAAATGTTTTCGGTGAAATTATTGCAGAGTTTCTACATTTTAAGTATCGGTTAACTAACCGATACCGTTATGAGTGAATGGTATCAGCCCTGACAGTATCAGTGCATCCCTACTTATTTCAACTGTTAAGAAACACTAACATTTAATGCAGTTGAGGTTCAAAGAATATGGCTGCTGCTGGAGGACAAACCTTCAAAGCATCTAAATCTAAACTCTGTTGGCTGTTTAATGACCTTTTTTCTAATTATCTTTTGCACAAGAAATCTGAGATACTCCATTTCAGCCTGTGAACAGCATTCACCTTTTTATTATTAAGTTTGTCCACTTTCACCTGGACATTCTGCACCTGATGTGCATCATATGAATCATCAGGTTATTCTGCTGCGCTGGCCCGTCACACCGTTTATGGAGTTTTATGTTGCGTCCTTGTCTGCCTTTAAAGTTTTATCAATGCTGCAAAGTGACCTCTTATAAACACGTGTCCGCAGACCACCTTTTGAAAGTTTTGTGAGGCGTATTTGTATAGTCCCAGTGAAGAAAAAAAAGCTCTATTCAACAGGAACTCGTTAGAAAAATGAGAAAATCAATGCACAACAGCCTGCCTGCCTGCAAAGCTGTTAAATACAACATGAAGAAAGCAACACATCCATCCACTCCTTTGTGTTTGGAGTGGATGCAGCTCACAACACATAACAGATATCTGAAAGTTCAATCCAGTAAATTTCTATTTGAATTATAAAGGTTCTAAATACAAGACAGTTTGCCATAGCAACATGCTCAATATTTTATTCAGAATTTTATTCTGTTAAAATGTTCACCCCAGACATAAACACACCATCGTTCAGCCCCTCATATCAGTTCAATAAAAGCTACATAAAAATAATGTATTTATGAACTTAAATGTCTCTCCACTTATTAATACAGACAGAATCCAGAGAAATAAATATTTAAATATACTTTAAAGCATCAAATAATCTTGTTTTTCTGTGTAAACTTATATTCTATATAAAGACAGTAAACATGACTCTGCTCCTTTGAGTGGAGTTTTGGGTAGTTTGTTTTGGACCGAGCACAGTGACGTCTGAAGGTGGAACAACACACCTGTGAGTACCTGCAGGGTGTTAACATCCAGTTCAAGCATATCTCTGCAAACACACGTCTATCTGTATCAACAAAACCTTAGTCATGATCTTGTTGCTTAACACTAGAATCACAGCAATGTTTTTGCTTTTTTTTCCCTGCATGTTCAGAAACAGAACTCCTGTATTGCATCTCATGACCTTCCCTTTTGGATTCTAAAATCTTTTCAATTACTGGATGTCTGTGAAATAAAATGTAAGAATTATGATCATTTATTACCTCAGCTGGAGTTTTTTTTTTTTACTCTCACAGAAACCATTGAGTCACAGCTACAGCTGTTGCATGGCAACCAGGTTGTAGTGCGGCTGTGCAAGAGATCAACAAGCAATAAATATTAAAGGATTCTTTGAATGTATACAATATTAGATTAATACATTTTAGATAGATATTTTATTATGACTTTTAATTGATGACTTTTAATAGTCTCCTGGTATAATCTGACAGGTTTGTGGGATAAAACTATAATATAAGATGGACTAAATAAGTCAGATGTAAGAAATGTGAATAAATGTCAAAATATAAACACGAGATTTAAGTTTAGGAGAAATTGGCTCGTGAGTAATGAGAACTCTGCGGAGAAAGTGATCGATACTCGGTTACAACAGCATTAAAGATAAGATGCTGGAGTTGTATTCCTGCAGAGTGGCGATCTGCTGTTATTGAATATTTTCTCACTCAGCACATGGGATCTCAAATGGAGCAGTGAAAAACATGTATGTTTCAGAATAGGGGTCAATGGGGTCTGATGCTTATATCTATGGACTGCGATAGGTTTGTGATTCATTGGATGCAAAAATGCAAGAAGGTCTGCAAAAGTTCAAACAGAATCCTGCTACATTGGAACAATTTTTCATGTCAAAACTAAATAAATGACAAACATTCCTGCAACTCCCATGTAAATATCACGCCTGTGATAAAAATATGTTATAATAACTATGTCTTTATCCCTTATCCTTGTTTCATGCACATTTTAGTCAGACTTGTCATGTTTTTTTGTCACCAGGTCAACAACTCTCCTAAAGTTGTCTTTCTTTCACTCTCTGACTAACAGCAATTAAACTGCTGATTATTTTGAGAGTCATGCAAACATTTTCACTACATTTGAGAAATCCAGGAACACCGGAGCGCAGCCCTGTGACTAATGCTAGGAAATCAAAAACACTAAACTTGTCGAGACTTCTTGGAAACTCCCTTGAGAATGCAATTTGCCGCCAACTGCTGCAACTCAGTGTGATTCAGGCTTTACATGCTTATATTGTTTGCTTATATTTTTAACCAGTCAAAAAAGAAGCAAAATTCAAACTCTTTAATGTTTAACTTTGTTAAACCTACAACATGAAGGGGTAAAAATAACCTGGAAGTTTTAGTTTTAAACAACAGAAAGTCCTGCTTCTCGTCTTTTTGTAAATTTCATTCACTTATCTCAGTCAATATTCACTGTGGCGTGAGATTTGAAGAAAAACGACTGGAGTATGGATGGTTTATATTTGCCAAAATGTTTCTTTCATGAAGCAACCAGTCAAGAAATTTAAAGAGAAAGAACAATAGAAAAAAAAATAGTGACGATAAGCCTGTAAAAACACATTTATGTCAATACTTAGCCATCCATTCAGTCGCTTTCCCACAATTTGTCAGCTGGTTTGTTCAGAGACGAGGATGAACAGGTGGCCACAGATGGAGATAGAACACTTAAGATAAATAAATTCTGGGAAGATGACTGCTTTTACTTTGTTTACCGAGTTGAAATAACCAGAAAGTAAACTGGCTCAGGCTGGTTGCACAGAGTAAGACATGTAAATATATACATACATTTATATATATATATATATATATATATACAGTGGGGCAAAAAAGTATTTAGTCAGCCACCAATTGTGTAAGTTCTCCCACTTAAAAAGATCAGAGAGGCCTGTAATTTTCATCATAGGTATACCTCAACTATGAGAGACAAAATGAGGAAAAAAAATCCAGAAAATCACATTGTCTGATTTTTAAAGAATTTATTTGCAAATTATGGTGGAAAATAAGTATTTGGTCAATAACAAAAGTTAATCTCAATACTTTGTTATATAGCCTTTGTTGGCAATGACAGAGGTCAAACGTTTTCTGTAAGTCTTCACAAGGTTTTCACACACTGTTGCTGGTATTTTGGCCCATTCCTCCATGCAGATCTCCTCTAGAGCAGTGATGTTTTGGGGCTGACGCTGGGCAACACGGACTTTCAATTCCCTCCAGAGATTTTCTATGGGGTTGAGATCTGGAGACTGGCTAGGCCACTCCAGGACCTTGAAACGCTTCTTACGAAGCCACTCCTTCGTTGCCCGGGCGGTGTGTTTGGGATCATTGTCATGCTGAAAGACCCAGCCACGTCTCATTTTCAATGCCCTTGCTGATGGAAGGAGGTTTTCACTCAAAATCTTACGATACATGGCCCCATTCATTCTTTCCTTTACACAGATCAGTCGTCCTGGTCCCCTTGCAGAAAAACAGCCCCAAAGCATGATGTTTCCACCCCCATGCTTTACAGTAGGTATGGTGTTCTTTGGGTCCAACTCAGCATTCTTTCCCCTCCAAACACGACAAGTTGAGTTTCTACCAAAAAGTTCTATTTTGGTTTCATCTGACCATATGATGTTCTCCCAATCCTCTTCTGGATCATCCAAATGCTCTCCAGCAAACCGCAGACGGGCCTGGACGTGTCCTGGCTTCAGCAGGGGGACACGTCTGGCACTGCAGGATTTGAGTCCCTGGCGGCGTAGTGTGTTACTGATGGTAGCCTTTGTTACTTTGGTACCAGCTCTCTGCAGGTCATTCACTAGGTCCCTCCGTGTGGTTCTGGGATTTTTGCTCACCGTTCTTGTGATCATTTTGACCCCACGGGGTGAGATCTTGCGTGGAGCCCCAGATCGAGGGAGATTATCAGTGGTCTTGTATGTCTTCCATTTTCTAATAATTGCTCCCACAGTTGATTTCTTCACACCAAGCTGCTTACCTATTGCAGATTCAGTCTTCCCAGCCTGGTGAAGGTCTACAATTTTGTTTCTGGTGTCCTTTGACAGCTCTTTGGTCTTGGCCATAGTGGAGTTTGGAGCGTGACTGTTTGAGGTTGTGGACAGGTGTCTTTTATACTGATAACGAGTTCACACAGGTGCCATTAATACAGGTAACGAGTGGAGGACCGAGGAGCCTCTTAAAGAAGTTACAGGTCTGTGAAAGCCAGAAATCTTACTTGTTTGTAGGTGACCAAATACTTATTTTCCACCATAATTTGCAAATAAATTCTTTAAAAATCAGACAATGTGATTTTCTGGATTTTTTTTCCTCATTTTGTCTCTAATAGTTGAGGTATACCTATGATGAAAATTACAGGCCTCTCTGATCTTTTTAAGTGGGAGAACTTACACAATTGGTGGCTGACTAAATACTTTTTTGCCCCACTGTATATATATACACATACATTTATTTCTATATATATATTTATATATATAGAGAGAGAGTCATATATATAAATAGAAAGAGAAAAATGAGACAGGCAGTTTATAATTGGAACAAATAAAAAAAGAGAGTGAACAAGAAAACAGAAAGAATGGATCAGGTGAAACACAGTTCAAGCTGAAAACTGAATGTAAACTTTGTATAAATCATATATATATTTATATATATATATATAAAATATTCACATTGTTTCTTTTATCTTATTTCATTTGTGGATTTCAGTTCCGATGTCCTTGGCAACAGCACAGCTGGCAATAGGCTGATAAGGCTGTTTAAATTGAGATTTCACACTGAGTGATGTGTGTGAGAGTGTTTACACTTGTGTAGATGTGGGGCGGGGTGGATAGGTGTGAGTGTGCACGGTTTTACCAAGAAAGAAAATCACTAAACCAAGCATAGGTAGAACAAGGTCAGACTGATGTAAAATTATTAACAAAGTAGAAACAAGGACATGGAGGGATGGAAGGAGGCAGTCATTAAAGGAGTTGGGGGAGGAGGTACCTCGCTGTCTGCAACCTATGAGACGTAAGAGGGAGGTGCCGAGGTGATGGAGAGGAGGGAGCAGAGCGGCAGCAGACAAAGAGGGAGATGAAGCAGAGCATGTTGAGAGAAGAAGGGAGAGGTGGGACGGTGCAGGCTGGCAGGCAGAGAGAGATGCAGTTTCACCGAGAGAGTGTCCACAAGGCTGCAACACTTCTTCCTCTCGTCAGGGACCACGATGTGCCGTGGAGCAGCGATATACAGATTCACCGCAGGAGCAGAGACTGCAGATAGGATTTCACCTTGAACCAGAGTCAAACGGTACCTCACCGGACCTTTCGGACTACAACTAACTCTGATCTGCCAGCGTACCAAAATAAAAGACTTCATATTAGTAACTTTTGGACAGCTGCCAACTGACTCCAACACATCTGTCTGAACAGTCTAATTCCAAGTCAAGAGTCTAGAATACAAAATTGAAATTCAAGTGGGCAATTTTTTGTTTTATTTTGGTATTGGACTGTAACAGCTGTTTCCAAATGTAGACTGTGATATCCATCATTCACACTGGAATCCCGCAAAGCTAAGCCGGTCCTGCAGCTCAGGAGCCCTGGAGCCGGCCTGACCTTGGACCAGCTGTCGCCCGAGCCCCTCTTGGCACCAGCAGAAGAGTCCGGCATGTCTCAGACCAGAGGACGATGCCACAACAAGAAAGCCGGCATTCGGGCCGCTGTGATTCTGATTGGACTCCTGCACAAGTCTCGTAAAGCCAAGGAGAAGGAGAGAGAAAGAGAAAGAGAGGAGAGCGAAGGGTGGGTGAAGTTTGATATAGAGTGGGGGGGGGTTATAATGCCGAGGTTGAGTGGATGGTCTGCAGTGCAGCTCTAAGTCTGGACTGTGGAGAAAACTTTACAAGCTTGTAATGTCTTTGTTGTTCAAAAGGCACAGGGCACTTAAAGTTCCTCACGGTTCAGTGAGTTTGCATTTGTGGTTTTATTATTGGTCCATTTGGTTAGAGCGAGCTTGTTTGAGAGTGTGTTTTTGAGTGTGCGTCTCATTGACCGCACTTGTTTGTGTATCTGGGTCAGTAAAAATGACACACCGAGAAGAGAGAGAGAGAGAGAGAAAGGTATGGAGGAGTGTGAGTGAATAGAGGTTTGCTCTGAGTGCTTTTGAAGAGCCAACAAGAGATTAAAAGAACAGAGAAGGTGGAACTTAACATCTGTGTTATGCTGCTGTTTCCTGCTTTTTGGTCTAAAATTGTACAAAATTCAATTTGTTTGACTAAAGAAAAAAACAACTCGAGACCTTGTTTTGTTTTTACAAATACACGAGAACGTTTGTCTTCTCCCCTGTTCATGTGGGTTTGTAGCTAGATCACCTTACTGCAACGGGACCCCTGAGAATATCCCACCTGGTAACGAATGGTGATTAAAGGTTGGCAGGGTCGAGGCTGCCAACTCATTCCCTCCCCTTAATCCTTCCTGGTCAACCTGTTTCTCTGAGCTAATATTTACAGCTTGATGTTTACAGTCAAACTGGAACCTGAGGAGGCGGCTGCAGGCAGGATTGTCATGGTGGAGGATGTGCAGATTAGATCTTGGTGAGGTACATGTGTGCAATTGCATGAGTAAACATTAAACATGGAGCGCTGAGTGCACTTTGCTACTTTATTTTCACAAATTGGGCTGAAATAGTTAAAATCATGAAGCTGTGACTCTCCTTTTCAGTGCCCTTATCTTTATATCATCTCTCTCTGTGTAAGAATGAATATAATTTATTTTAGATTGGACTGAACGTGCAAATAATGTGCCTCAGATTTCCAAAGATGATAAAAAGAGAAGTTTTTTTTGTATAAAATATAGTTTTGTTTTGGAAATATGAAGAACATTAATTAGGTTTAGATGGTCTCAAACTAGATTTTAGAAACAAGTAGGATTTTAGCCGAGGCGAAGTGGTTCCACAGATCATAGTATTTGTAGAAGTGACTGCACAGCGACTGAGAAGAAAGTAAGAATTTCCAGCTACAGTTGTCTGTAGATTTATTAGTGCTGTTAAAAGGCTCAATTTAGATTTGCTATTTTTTTGGCCTCATGTCAAACAACAACTAGAGAAGCACGTCTGGAAAGCAGCAACGGTCCAGAGCTTTATTGTTACATCTGGCCAAAATCAGCAAAAGCTTGAAGGAGTCTTTGTCCAAATTGAGGTCATTGTTTGGACACTTGCATCCTTTCAGACTGAACGACTCTATAACAAGAAGAGTTATCCTTCATGTGAATACAACCAGAATTGAATTACAGATTATTTTAAATTCCTGGTATTTTTAACAGTGTGAAACAGGCTAATAATTTTTTTGGTCCTTCTTGATATTTAGTTTTCTTATCGGCTGCAGTAGAAATCCAACATGCAGCCTTTCACTTTGTCTGTATTCTGTATATTCCTCTGGCTATCTGATAGAAACATACTGCACATCTGCCCTCTATTAAACTGAAGAGCTTGAACCCTGTTGCTTGTACTAGAATGTTTCAACTACTCATGTTTATCTGCAGACCTTTCAGTATTTTTTTTTTTTTTTTTGCTTTTCTCTCTCATAATCTGAAGCTATGAGTGAACAAGCAGTTAAAAAACTGTTCTTTGAAGCAGCAACAGTTTTAGATGAATTTAAGATACCCAATAGTTACATTTCTAACTGTCTGTATTTGTAGCATGTGGTCCTGTTTTTACCTCGTGTTGATCATATGTCTGGAATCTTTTCAGGTTGAAAATGCAGAAAATAATAATAATAATCTAATTTTCTTTTATTAATCCCTTTTTGGGAAATTTGGCTCTGCATTTAAAATCATGAGGTGAGGAGCGGAGGGCAGCCATTTTGTACGGCAAATTGTTAAAAACTATAATAAGCTAAAACAATTAATTATCTTTCAAGCTGAAAATGTTTTCAAATTGTTGAAAGTAATATTCTTTCATATTATGGATATAGTGACTAAATGGAGCAGCAGTTCATGTTATTTTTAGTGTAGAATTTCTTCACTAAGAAACAAGAAGAATAAACAGATGGACAGTTGATGAAATCTGGAAATTAAATCAGGTAACTTATTTTTGGTTTTTATTGACGTGGTTGTGGAGTATTTATTTATTTGTTTTTGGGGGTTGGGGAGGTTATATTTTCTTGCAATAAGATCTATAACATAAAAGCCACATGAAGCATTATGACCTTCCAACCACTTGTTTAGTTTCCTTACCACGCGGCTCCAGTTGCAAATCATCTCCAAACAACGCAGCCTGATCATCAATATTTATTCCAGAATTTAACAGTATTTCTTTTTTAATGAGTTTCCATCAGATTTTAATAAACAGTTAGTTACCTTAGCTATTGGGTCCTACTGTGGACAACGATCATATCACAAACATAAACCTTCTAGGTGATGCATGCAAAGATATCTCAAGCCGAGTATTATATCCTGCCTTAAAGGTTCTATTTCATGCAAAATCAACTTTTTTGAGCTTTTAATTATGTTGTGATGTTATTTCCTTATTTAAAAACCCCAGTCATTTTCTGCTTAACACCCACATTTCTCAGTAATTCTCCTGAATCCTGTGCTCTGAGCAGCTGCTCCACTCTCTCCTGGAAAACGACTGACTGTAACATAGTGATGTCACAATGTTACACCAGGACCTGCCCGGCGTGTCTGCACTGCCCCTGCAGATTAAACACACATGCCCCGAGCTGTGAGAGTCTGAAGCAAGACACTAAACACCACCGTTTGTAGTATTTTACTTTCTGAAAATGTCTCAGTGAAAATGTGCATTTGGCTGTGAGATTTACAGGAATTTATTCACCATTTTGTTCAGGCAGCTCAAGGGGCAGCACTCTTGAGGAGGGGACCTGGGGGAGAGATGGGATTTTAGCGTTTTACTTCCAGGTTGAAGAATAACTCCAGGATATAAGCTATATTTCAGGACAAATGAAGACTATTTAACACCAAAGGTCAAATTTTATCATATGTGCCTATTCCAGACGTCGAAAGCTATAAAAATTGCAGGATACAGAACCTTTACATCTACCCTAGCCTACCCTGGCCTCTTGCCCTAACCTGAACCTATTATTACATTTCTGAAAACTCTTTGGCACTGAGAGTCTGCAGCTATAGCTATTTTTGTAGCCACTTGCTAGTTAGCTCAGCTAAGGGAGTTAGCTTAGCATGACAAATACATGGCAGATTCTTTTTAGAAACATGCAAGCTGTCAGTCTGTTAAACTAAAATGCTGTTGACTTCGGCATCATTTGAACAACCTTTACAGTAAAAATATGAAACTACTATCAAAACTTTCATCTCACTCTCACCTAGGGTTGCCAACTCCCTGGAAAAAAAATAAGGAACACCCCCCCCCGCACACATTCACATCAACCCACTCGGTGTTTTTTTTCCCCAACTCAGGATGTTTAATCAACTTAAATTTAATGCATGTGTAAAACAAATGCACATAAAACAATTATTCCACAATTTATTCAGTGGAAAAAAAAATCTTTCCTCAACAAATACTGGTTGTGCTTAGTCAACCACGTGTGGTCTTTTTCCCACTCTTGTCTGTATTTTTGTAATCGTCTTTTCTTCTTTTTGGGGGGTGTCGTAGCATTACTGCTTGTGGGAGCCTCATTGTCGTCAAAAAAGCGCTCGGAGTCTAAGCCGGCAACATCCATGTGCTGCTTTGTTTCCGCTGTCCTGTGTTTCCGGCAACGGTGGCCCACCTTGACCAATGAGCTGATACGACACGTTTATTGATCCACCCCCTTCGAGTGTATTGTTATGTCATTGGTGACCAAAACGAAAAAAAAGAAAAAGAATAAACAGAGTGACAAGATTACCGTCCATTTACATGACATTGATTTATTTTGTGAGGAATATTTAATTCTCTCGAAAATACGGAACAAATAGCGTTCCTTATCAGTTCAATACGGAACGTGTAACATTTTTTCTAAATAAAGGACGATTCCGTTTTTTAAGGGACGGTTGGCAACCCTACTCTCACCAAAACAGGAACAAAAAATCCAGTTACAGTCTCCAAAATGCCAAACTGTTCATTTAAAACAGAAAAGGTTAATGCATGCACACGATTTAAAAACCTGACACTGTCATGATTTTCTATAGGTCATAATCTCTAAGAAACTGTCAACACACTAAACCAACTGCTTCTGCTTTTCATACGACAGTATGGCCACCATCTAAGATGCAGAGTCATTACCATTTTTTAAAAATTATTAAGCAATTAAAACAAAAAAAAATCCTACTTAAAATATATCAGTCCCCACCATCATCACTGTATTGTGTGATTTTAACATAAACAATCACACAATGGGGTGCACAGAGGCACAGCACTGCTGCCTTCGAAACCAGACCAGGACATTTCTGTGTGGAGATACATGTGTAGGTTTCCTCCAGGGACTCTGGCTTTCTCCCACAGACCAAAAACATGCTTGAGGTTAATTGGCAACTCTAAATTGTCCCTGGGTGTGAGTGTGTGATTGTCTTTCAGGCCCTGTGGCGACCCGTCCAGGTGTAACCTCGCCTATCACCCTGTGACTGCTGGAGATAGACACCAGCTTCAATTGACTCTGAACAGCAATAAGCAGATAAAGATAATGACTGACTGACAGTCACATAATAACATAATTTGCCTCTGAGTGACCCTGAGCTGAATAAGAATGTTTCCTTCTGAGGAGAGACTTTCTGTCAGATTATAGCAAATGTTTCACCTGTATAAACCAAACAAAAACAAAGGGCACTAGTATTGATTTTCAAGAGTCCTCCTTTGCTGGTAGACTTACTTATTAAAACTGTACATCTAGCTGATGAAAAACAACAGAGATGGACTTTGTTCTGTAAAAAACAATTTATTTTTGGTGGGGACAAAAAAAACTGCATTTTTAACTAATTTATTTTGCAGAACTTTGACTTGTAACTGTATACTACAATTTGCACATGTGATTTTTGTTTGTTTTAACAATTTTAATTGTGTTTATTCTTAGCAAAATTTTCAACAATTGTCCTTTCTAAGAAATTTTTATCAACCACCCAAGATCCCAAACATCTGCATAAGTGCATTTTTATTCAGACCACATAAATTGTTTGATACATGTTAGTTGTCTTGTCCTTTTAGAGAGTGCAAACATTCTTCAGAACAGTTCCAACATTTTCAGCTAACGCGCTGCAGAACACTCGGTTTGATCCATTTGACCGTCTCCTTGAAAGCCCATGTGGTTTCTGAAATGTTGGACAGAGCAAGTGACAAAATGAATCAGCTAAAACCATCAGAGTTAACCTACATGGCTTTGGCTCACAGTCATATACTGCAGCCTGCCAATCAGTGGCCCACTTGAGGGAAATCACAGACACACACACTTAGACTCAAGGCTTCAGCTGTTGTAGTGTATATAGAGGGCAAATATCCAGGACTTTCTTTAGTTCTGTTCACATCTGCTAAAAGGGAACTAGCAGTTAGCAGTTACTTAAACCAGTGGTCCCAAACCTTTTTGTCCCCCAAGAGCCCCCTTCTTTTCAGAAAAATTGTATTTTTGTCAGCACTGTGTATGCTAACAGAGTTATTTTAGTAAAACAACTTTTACTATCCATCAGTCTTGGAGAGATGACAAGACGTTATAGTATATTTCAGTTCTTTTTGATATCGTATAAGTCAACAGTTTGAACAAATGGAAAAGACTGGAGATGGTTTGAATGTCTTAGATGTAGATTTATCATTAAGGTTGTTCTGAGTGCACAAGTTGTTGTTGTTCATGTCCCAGTTAGCATGTTCATGTCTACAACAGTACAGTATAAGAAGGCTGAACAAGTATGTGTTTAATATATGTTATGGTTTTAATAGAATGCAGTGGCTCAACTAGATTTGGAAAATTGCATCTGAACAAACCACAAGCCCCATGGAAGGATGGCCCTGGAAAAGTTAGGAGTGAAATAAAAAATGTCTGTCCATAATTCATCCAATGGCAGACTAATTATTAGATTAAAGCAATAAAAACATTTCAACAACAATATGAAAGTCTGACACTAAGATATTTAAATTACCGCCACTAAATGTAGTTTCCCCTTCGTGTCAGTCTGAAGTAACTCGAACAAAGTGAAATACTGTGAAACGTTGTTTAATGTACATAGAAAATAAACAAGGGACATGCTGCTTTCAGACTGAAGGTTTTCATTTCACCGTCCTTCCAATCATTTGTGATATTGTTTTCTTTGTTTTCATGCTGGTGGTACTGCTGGTCTGTTTTAGCCCCGCCTTCGGAGTGGGTGTGTGATTGGCTCATTAAGAAGTCTTGAGTAACATAAAGGGTTGTGATAGGTTGGTTGAGCAAACGCAGCACGGTTCCAGAACACAACTGCATTGCTAAATCTAGAAGAAGGGAGTTGACCTCTTCTTTGCCTAATGACACATATTTTTCATTGAATGTCTGCAGCACAAAACAGATGATTTGTAAGTGAGTCTTGGCTCCTGTAACACAACTAGCTAAAGCCAGTGGGTATGTCGAACTTTTGAATAAGCAGTAGATTGAAAAAGCCCATCAGACACACGAAGCTCATGTTTTAAAAGTGCTCTCAATGCTTTTTCCTTTCTTGACCACCTTAAACATTTTTTCCTTTCGCTATTCATGCCTTTACATTCTGTCAAACTCTCTGCCTGCTTCTGTTTAACAACCCTTCATCACTGACTCATACATTTCCAGTCTTCTTAGTTTTCCTCTCTCCCCCTTTCCATCTTTTAACTCTCTTTTGTTTCTTCCTTCCCCGTCATTACGAGACCTGTGACAACATTTCATTACACTGTCTGTCTGTGCAAACGTGTGTTGCTGATGACACACATGCTTGTTGTGGGGTGTAATGGATGAAACGGTATTGTTTTTAACAAGTGCCCAGAGACCCACCCAAGACAGCCCTATTTACCCAGCTCTCCACAAGGGATTGAAAGAGCTATTTTTAGTCTGCAGAGACTCATTTATTCCCCTATCCATCTTTCTCTCAGTCTGTGGGCTTCTCTTTTTCAAGAATCTGTCTGTCTTCTATTTATTCTGTTTCTAGCCTTGTCTGTCTTCATACCTCTCCCTTCTTCCTCTCGACCTTTCTGCTCTGGTGGGGTTATCGTGTATGAGTCTGATGTGATGAAGCTAGCTGAAAAGAGAGATGTTCAATGCCATCTGATTTATATTTATTTTTATCTTTGACCCAAGCCAGGGAAACAGGGAGAGATTGAGCAATGATAAAGTGGCGGGGGATTCCAGAGAATGAATAGGATTAGACAGGATTTATGGTATTTTCACAGATATGAGAAAAGGTAATAGCCATGGTATCGCTGTCAGTGCAGCGCTGCACCCACAAAAATATCGTCTGTCTTTAAAATTTAAAATTAATGTTTAGTTCAGCCTCCAGTGGGTCAAAAGGGAGGATTTTTCAAGGTTGGTATTACAACTTAAAGGTCAAGAATGCTGTTTTCATCAGAAACATAGTTGAAAGTGTCAGAACATTGTAAAGCAGAGGATTTTAGGACAAGCAGTTTACCTTTCTCAGCCTTAAACCTGGTGACTTGTGGTCACATAGTCCCAAAGCATAACAAAAGAGTGAGAAGCTAAACAAAACAAATACCTCAAACATAGTTAAATAAAGAAAAAAAATAAGCAAAACAAATGTGGGTGAAAATGAATCAAAGTTTCGACGTCAGGTATTGCAAAGTTAGATAAATTAATGTTAAACCTTTAGTTCTTTCTGTTAAATACTATTGTAGCTATATATCAGGACACAATGGCACACATCCAACAATATCAATATACTGGAAATTGAAGTCATTTTGATACTTAACATTTATGCACAAAGTAGCAAGAGTAATAAATTAAATATACAATAAATCTCAAGCCTATTTGGCCACATACCAGGTATTTGTGTTGTATTAAATGTCAGAGGAACAAAACCAAATCAAAACACCATAGATTGCTACATATTCCTGTTTTTGACATAATACAAGCAACATTTTTTTTTTAAGGTTTAAATGATTCATATATATAATACAAACTGTATGTCACAGACAGAATGAGCTTGTACGTTTCAAAGGACAGGTTTATTCAGCTTTTTATTGTCATAGAAGTCAACTAACGTAGTTTATTTCAGCAGAAACATTTAGTAGGTACTTGGTATAGGTCAAAATTCATTATATTGTACTCAGTTAACGGGAACAAAATTACCTTTGTGTTACTAACTTGTAATGGAATAACAGGATGTGACTCTGAGTGCTTGTAGAGAGATTTTAGACACACAAGTAGTTTGTTTCCTCTAGTACAAACCTGTTAATGACTTAATTAAAGAGGCCATTTCATACAAATTTCAGGACTTTGCGGTTATTTCTGAAGTATTAACCAGTAATATGAAACATTTTATATCTAAAAAACGAAGGAAACACTGATTAACAGACCTTTCAATCTGTCTGCGTTAAAATTCAGCTGGTTCCCGGCAGCAGCTCGTTCATAATCATTATTCTAATTTGTTGGACTCTGATTGGCTAACAAACTAGCCTATGAGAGCAAGGTATACTGTTTCCTGCCCCGCTGCGCATAGCAACATCAGGCGTTCTCTCTTCCTGTTTGTTACGTCTTTTGCTACAGCTTTTAGCTAGCAGCATGCTAGGCGTGGTTTCAACTGCAGGAGCTGCCGAACACTAATGAACAAAGGAGTTGTGACAAAACAGATACAGGCCGTTCAAACTCAGGAGAACTTGGGTGTTATCGTTTGAGGAATTAAAACTGAAAGAGAAGTTGTTGACCTGTTTTCACACCCACTATGAAGGTAAGAACACCTGTGGAGCTAAAATATTCAACAGAAACCTCAGAAAAACCATTTTTAATGGAAGGGCCTCTTTAACTTGGACTTTTTCCATGTTTTTTGATTCCTTTCACACAGAAAACTACAATTGAAAATTAGTGTATTACCACAACCCATGTACATTCATTCTGTCTGCTTATTGGCCAGATGTTTCTGATAGTACAGGAACAGTACATTCAGGAAGAAGGTGATGTATTTCATTTACTGTGAGTATTTCTCGTTTCCTATTTCAGGTGAAATTCCATGAGCCGAATGTTGAATAGAATTTGAGAAGTAATACACAGCGTTGTGCTTTTTAAAGAAAGCGTAATGCCTTTAGAAAAATGTCCAGCAGAAAGAAGCAACTACTTACAATATAAAACAGCATAAACAGGATGAGGTGGCTCACGCTATTAAAAGGATTGTTCTGTTGTTGATTTGGAACTGCACTGAACCTCATGTTTGTCTCCTGCAGTCAAAAGTAATGGAGGACGCTGAGCTTCTCCATTATAGAGCAAAATGAATTAATGATAGCTTACCAAGCTCTCCTTCATTTTCTATTGTGATCAACAGTATCTGAAGGTCATACAGTAAAGTAAGAAGAAATGTCAATGAAATAATGAAATAATTTTTCATGTCTTCCTAATTTTATTCTTTGTTTATTGTTGTATTTTCTATTTTACTTTATGTCTTGATTTGCTGTACTGCACTCATGTTAAAGTGCTCTATGAATAGAATTGACGTGACTTAGATGTAGAAAAAAAATCCAGTAAAGTTCAGATTCAGGAGGTGAGAGATACATTAGATCATCATTCAGCTGATCCTGCCGTGTGGAATATTTAGGTTCCTGACTGCAGCGAAAATCAGAAACATGAGCTGGTAAAGTTCTGAAGAACAGCAGTATAACAGATGGGAACAACAATGACTGAGAATCAAGACTGCACCTACTAACTTGTACAGCATGTTCTATTAATTTATCTGATGAACGGCTTGTATGGAACTTTTGACATTTCGGGGCAGCAGTAAACCTTCTAATGTTGTTAGATCCTGAACATGTATTTGGTCAGATATAGAATGGATTGGGAAGGATCGGTCTTCTTCTTATGCTGTGAAAAGACCAGGACTGATGTTCCCACAGGACACAGTTGGTGACTTACCCTGCAGTTGCCTTCTAATTATTGCTCCCTTGACCTCTCAGCACATCACTGCGTGTGTGGAATGCCTGTACTCTCCTGTCAGACAGCTGGCTGACTCATACCGCCATTTTTTTTTTTTACTCTACATGTGAAGTGGGTGTTGTAACAATGACAGACTGATGGATTACATGGTGGGGTGGGGGAAGGACAACAAGACAGAGTGGTTATGATTCAGTCTGACCAATAAAGGTGATGTGACAGGGTTTCTGTGAACATTTCAGAGCTGTTATGTTTGCAAATGTAAATCATACAGCGCTGATCCCAGAACCAGATTGTTAGCTGTATCTTGTTCAAGATGTGTTTGTAACTTTTTCATTTAATTCGCTTTGGTTTTGTCGAGCATCAGGCAGCAGATTTCCTGCATACCTCCTGTAACATCAGCCTCATTGAGTGCTTATCAGAGCTGTGACTGTCAGGTCTAATAAGGGATGTTGCAGTAGATTCTGTGATGGGGTTATTCTGAGTCCACCTTCCTCTGCAGGCTGTCTGCTTCCTGCTCACCACTCACTCCATGCCCACACAGTCTTTCTCCTTTTCTCTGTCTCTAATTATCGTTGTATTAACTCCATTAGTGAAACCATCAGTTGTATAATTGGCCAGTCATCTTGAGAATCAGCGTCCCTATCAAGTTTCATAACAAACATTAAGAGCACCTGAAAAACTGGCTGTACACGGAGCTTCTGAGAACAGAGCAGCAATTTGTACAGTCTTTAGTTCTTTTATCATCTCTCTATCATGTTGATGTCCGTTTTTACTACATTATCTCCTATTTTTTTCATTGCTCAGCCATGCAGAGAGTCATCTTTTTCTCGCACTTCCTTCCTGTCCCAATTTTTTCACTGATGTCCTGCTGATGAAATTTTATTTTAAAAATCCGTCAGTGTCACAAGTTCCCTCACACACACGTATACACCTGATGCACACCATCATTAGATAGATGTGAGCATCGTATAGATCTAATCACTGTTAAATTAGCTTTAATTAGCGCAAGTCAATTGCAAACAGCATCCTATTCATGATGCTGAACAGGATAAGTCCATCTTGTACGAGCTGTTTAAGTGAAGATCGTGTTTATTTTTATCCTCAGTAGTTTTACAACCACTTAATCTGATCAGATGACAAAGGAGGCTGGAGTTCAAGTGCACATTATGCAGCCTCAAAGAAATAAATCAGTGTAAATGGTGTCAATTCTAAAGGATGTTTCTTGTTGTTGATCGTTGAAGGAAAGGCATGAACCATCCGTGGTGCAGGACGGCCCCTCGCAGACCGTGTTCCCTGTTGGATCCATGTAATGCAGTTTGGTGGCAGCTGAAGCAGTTTGGATTGCAGGGAACTTCCTGCCACATGTTGTCTGTGTCAGCTTAATGTGAAAAGAGCTGAGTGCAACATGGTCGTTTTATGTTACAGCCCAGGTATTTATTTACACAAAGCCAAACCTGGAGAGCAGCAAAATTATGGCATCTGTGAAATACTTTCAAATAAAATAAGATTTTATAAAAACTGTCACTGTTTTATATTCTTACACTTACTTTGAGAAGAATGCTTGTATTTTTACTCTCTGTAATAATGACCAAAGATCCACATCCTACCTCAACAGGATGTTTATTTAAACTGAGTTTCCTCCATCTTTCTTCATGTTATTTATTCTTTATTTGTTCCTTTTTCATTGACAGTCAGACCTTTTTAGGCTTAGGATCCATAATAACTGTATCACAGATCTGCACCTGAACCTGAATACTCCTGGTTTTATTTAGACTTTTGACACTTAAAAAAGACCTGAACATTTCTCTTTTTTGTTTGAGAAATTCATATTTGTGGCAAATCAAGTCAGTTTTCTTACAAAAAATATGTATATGGAAGCTTCTTTGGTTTCATTCACTACCAAGCAGCCTTGTTAACCCTGAGAAGTATTACCTTTCACTTCACGTGGGTCAATCTTAACTGTCTGATGTGCGTGCCAAGCGCTGTCGGTAACGTTCGGCAGAGTTGTCTCACATTCTGTTGGCTCAATCACCTTGAAAAATGAGATTTTCCCTATCAAATAATGTGACTATCCGCAGTTCAGAGAAGTTTTGAGCTGAACGTGCTGAATAAAGTGTTCGACAAAACATCTTATAAGATTAAATGATTTATAAGAGAAAGGGAAAGCTGTCCTCTCCAACAGATACACACAATCTGTCCTCCGTGTGCAGATACGTGTGCTACGGCACAAGAGAGAAAGGTGGGCGTCATCCAAACGCAGATGCAGGGTCAGAGTGGCGGCCAGCAGAGATCTACCCCAGAGACAGATGTCTTTACAAGCTTTTCCTTTTTACAGGTCAGAGGTGGAAAACCACTGGCGTTACCTGCCATCCGAGGAGGAACAATGGACACTGTCTATCAAAAGACTGTTGTTCTCCCTCTCAGCCAACACATACAAAGACTGTCCAACCTTGGCTACTTCAAGCGAATAAACAGCCTTCCATATGAGAGACACAGTGGGGCATTGTTCCAGTGGTGAGACTGCTGAAAAATCCACCACAGGTTTTTCATCTGCGTGGATGAATGACCGGGTTGGCTAATGGAAACGTTTCTGTGATTTTCCATTTTTCACCAAGTGTTTGTGAAGCCTCATAAAACCTCACATATAATAACCATCAATGTCAAAGTGCATTGCTGATTAAACAGAACAAAGAGAAGAGGGCATAGAGACATCTTTGCTGCTTTGTGTTCTCAGTTTCACTATTTTATCCTGCATCATATTCAGTGTCTTTGCGTCTTGCAGCCACTTGACATCAGCGAAACGTGAGAATGAAACATTTATGTCCCGAGCTCATGAAAGGAAGAGCATGCATATTCTTTTTCAATTCTCAATTAAAACTTGCTGATTTGTTTCAGGTACAAACTCTCAGGTGATTCAGAACCAGGTTTCACTCCAGATCATGTATTTCATGTATTTTGCTGGTTGCTTTAGCAAAACCAGGATTTATGGACCCATTTGTAGAAGATCGGATAATGGAGGTTTTTCCAGTATTGGTTAAATATTTTAAAGGAAAACTCACCCCCGCTACCTGGATACAGTCTGAAATTTAAAAGATGCATGAAAAAAGGAGGCGTTGCTGGCGGACCAGGGGGAGTGGCAGGCTGGGCTGTGATTGACATGTCACTCTGACTGACACGCGCCAGAGAGGGACAGTTGAAATGGAGGAATATGTAGACGAGACGAGCATCTCTGATCCGTATCGTTTCAAGCCGGTAGTTTGCCCTGCTGCGGCTTGGCGGGATTGAATGAGACTCTTCTCTACTGATACATTGTTGTTAGCCAACGTTATTAATATCGTGTGACTCTGCAAAGCAGGTGCAGCTGCACACGACTGCACTACCGTTTCAAGCCGATGGTTTGTACTGCAGCGGCTTTGCAGCAAAGAGTGATGCCTGTCTCTTCGTGGTATATTGTTGTTGATCAAAGCAAAAGCTAAATTCGGATTAGCTCACGTAATATCTGTTACTCAGCCTCATAGCTGCGTGTGCACGCGGCCGCTGCACAGCATGTTCCAGAGAGGTGTCCAAGGTATAAAGTATCTCAGCATGAAGGGAAAACCCTTCAGTAATGTGCTAAAAGCATGTTTCCACACAGTCACAAACACTAAAATGATAACGGCCGGATACACTTCCTGTTCAAACTGACTCACTACTGAGCGGAGGTGTGGCCGAGACCGAGCTCTTTCATATCTCATAACGACAGAATCCTGACGTCAGGTTTAGAGAAAATAAAGTCTCAGCCAACAGCAATGCCTGATTCTAATTCAAGCGCAGTGTAATGTTTTAACCTGAAGAGGGCGCTCCACTAATGTTTTTTTTATATAAAATGTATAGTTGTATAAAAATGTGCTAAAAATAATAATAATAAAAATAATAAAAACAAGACCCAGAAATGAAGAAAACACTATTAGCCACCTATTTATCAGCAAAAAAAAGTTAATTTGGGGGTAAGTTGCACTTTAAGTCACACACTTCACCTCAACAAGCTGTAAAGTATAAGCTATCGATGCAGGATTTATAAAAAACAACAACAAAACAATGATTTTAGGAACACTCTGCAGCTTAAAAAGGCTTAAGTGGGTTTTGTTTCTTTATTTTTGCTTTAATGGCTCTTTTTTTTAGATTTAATGTCAGAGGTGGTTTCCACAAAGCATTTCAGCTGCAGTAATTGATTGAAATGTGATTTTATTGGACTACCTGCTCTTTCTCTGCTTTCTCCCAGCAACAGTAACAACTCAGCCTTCATCATCTGGAATCATTAACGTGCTCTTATAGTTCTGAGGAAAGTGTGAAGAGGGGAACAATATTTCAGCTCCTGACAAAACTCTTTTTCAGCTAATAAAAATAGTATCAAAGATCCACTTAATGAAATATTTCCAATGAGGACTAAGTTTAATGTTCATAGTGGTGTTTCTTAATGGATGTACAACTTAACTCCACAGGAATCAACTCTCCACATGTAAAATTTAGTTGGAAAAAATATTCTACATTATTTTTCCTGTCATTTCTTATCATATTTTGGTTCAGTCTGTACAATAAAACCTTAAAAAGTATTTAAAATTTTTAAATTTATTAGCAGTAGGGAAAAAAATCCTGATTTGGATTCATTGATATGAAAACATTTCATGTAAATATTTGTATTTTTCTTATTTCATTTTCATTTCTCCAGGAAACAGGAGCTGCTGAACATCTCCAACGTCCCGCTGGGAGAATGCCCCCCCTCACCGCCTCGCACTGCACCACCCAGCATGAAGGTAGGACACGCGTCAACTCCAGTAACTCAGTATTTTAAATGTACAACCAAAGTTTGAATGGATATTTTATTTACAACATAACAGACATTGTAAATTCTGTTCCAATACTTATATTTTATTTAATGAACCATCTTTTTTTTTGGCACTTTACCTTCTCCTAGATTCTTTTTTTTTTTTTCAAACTGCTGCTCTTGTGCAGCATTTATTTCCTCTTTAGCTTTTAATTGACATGTTACCTTGGCTAAAGTTACCTTGAACACTTCAGCAATAAAGACACCAGATTGGTTTTCAGACTTTTTCACATTTAACACTTTATTTGCATCCTTAGTTTGGATATTTGGCGTGGGCTTCATCCCGACTATGAAAGGTTACTTTATTAAAAAAAGCGTAAATTTAAAATGATTCTTCCTTTTAGGGGGTTAGAAGGATGAGATACTGCAGTAAAACACAGTAGAATGATTTATTTCCACAGCTAAGATATCTCAGCTGCAAATTTTCAATCAAACGGTGCTGTCAAAGGAGCCAAATGGGAAAATATCACTAGACAACCTGTTTAAATGATCTTAAAATATCCAAATAAAGGTGCCGTCACACGGACTCTCCTGCTTTTTAATCTGTTAAAGTGTTAGATGTGATGCTTCCCAGAGAATTATTACTCACATCACACTTTGCTTGTACTGCCACTGAGAATTATATTTATGTGTCTCCCCCTTTTTTCTTTTCTTCCCCTGATGATAAAAGATTAGAAACATTTTGCAGGAAAGGAAGATCAGCAGTGTGATATGCAGGAAATAGATGATGGCTTCTGCAAAAAGCTGCTGCTTTTTGTGTAGTGACCCTGATGCATGCCATCAGCGCCCCCCCACCACCACCATCACCCTTATCTACAGAAAAGAACACAAAGGGAGATGGCAAGTGGAATGCGAATGTGGTCTGACAGGAAAAATACCATAATAATACATGAACGATTATATGATATATAAAAGAAATATATTCTGCTTCCAGTCAGAAGACATCAGCTTTCTTTTAGGAGTGGAGCTGATTTCTGGTAGTCATTGATTGGCAACCCACAATTCTGCTATGAGCAAGAGATCTGAAGAAAATCTATCTGTATTATTATAAAGTTATAAAGACTGTGAGTCATTTTAATAGACCAGTTACACAGTTTTAATGTGGATGCTTCAAGCAGAATCTCTACAGACATCAGAGTGATAACTTCCTCCCGGCCACATTAGCACTTCTGTTTATTACTTCTTAAAGCTGCAATCTGGAGTTTTCCCCTTTTCAGCAGTTATGTAGGAGTGACAGTCTGACCCGATTCTGTAATATAATGTAGGAAAACGTCATTTTTTTTCTTTATCAAAGCCCCCCGCTGTCCCCCATTTAATTTTCACTGAGCACCGCCAATAGCATTCGCCATCCACATGGTACCACTTGGTATCAACCAAGCGTGCACACGCGTATCCTGAAGAACTACCCGGCTGGCGTTAACGAGTTGTTTACAATGCTGCAAAGACACATGAATCATGGAGCACCAACCACCTTTAATAAACATATAAATTACCCATGAAGTGTCCATCGTAACAAAGGAGAAGTGCGCGCACTTAGTTTAAAGAGGCCATTTCATACAAATTTCAGGACTTTGTGGTTATTTCTTAAGTATTAACCAGTAATATGAAACATTTTATATCTAAAAAAAACGTCAGGAAACACTGATTAACAGACCTTTCAATCTGTCTGCATTAAAATTCGGGTGATTCCGCCTCCTTCCGTCAGGCCTCGGGCAGCAGCTCGTTCATTTTCATTATTCGAATTTGCTGGACTCTGATTGGCTAACAAATTAGCCTATGAGAGCAAGGTATACTGTTTCTTGCCCACTGCACATGGCAACGTCAAACGTCGTGTTTTCCTGTTTGCTATGTCTTATGCTACAGCTTTTTAGTGAGCCACATACTAGGTGTGGTTTCAACTGCGGGACCTACTGAATACTAACAAACAAAGGAGTTGTGACGAAACAGATACAGGCCGTTCGGACTCGGGAGAACTCGGGTGTTATCACCACCTGCGTAGTTTGAGAGCTTAAAACTTAAAGAGAAGTTGTTGACCTGTTTTCACACCCACTATGGGTGCACCTGTGGAGCTAAAAAATTCAACAGAAACCACAGAAAAACTGTTTTAATGGAAGGGCCTCTTTAAGACTAGATCTTAAATTGATTGATAGTTGAATTAATTGCATTTGACAAATAAGCGATCACTTTGCGCTGTTTCCTGGTGAACTTGTGGTGATTTTGTACATTAGAGAATCAGATCAGGACGTATTCCTTTGTCCTCTTGGCATATGTACAGCTTAATTAATGTTGGCGTGATAGACGAGCATCTTGTTTTGATGTTGATTTGTAGGCACTCTGTTGGTGCAGTGCACGTGTGTTGTGATGCTGTCTAGGGAAGACTAACAGTTGTAGTCAAAGTTTAAAGGTGCACTTATAGCAATAACATACAAAACTCAGTAAAGCATCAGTTCATCAGCAGGATTCACACGACTTCTATCAGTCCTTCACAATAAGAGTAATGGTGCGTTCACACCGGCCGCTTTGTCAGCGTCAAGCAACGTTCATAACGCTCCAAGTTTGACGCTTGAAAGTTGAACCTGCCAGTTAGAACACATAGGCGTTGAAGCTTGTAACGCCTGACTGTTAAAAAGAGCGCGTAGGCGGGGCTTCCTTTGTTATCGGATGTTCTGAGCTATGGCGGATCATATAGAGATTGGCTTGGCTTTATTTACTCCGTTTGTGGATACACCCCATTCTTCAGATGTGTTCTGAGTTTGAGGAGTTGAACTATTTGCTCCAGGAGCTACATATGGATGAGATTAGCTTCCAGCGCCACTTCCGTCTGTTCCGCGCCCTTTTTGAAGACTTCCTGCTTCAAGAGCATCAAAGCGTGCAAATTTCAGCTAGCTAAGCTTCTGCGTTGTTCGCGTTTCAAGCGTCAATGCATGAAACGCTTGAAAAGTTGACGCAGCTAACGCTCACAAAGCGACGCAGAGACTGTGACGCTGGTCTGACGCACTCCACCATAGACTTTACACGCAAACTTAACACTTCTGACGTTGACGGTTGGGCCGGTGTGAACGCACCATAAGAATCCTGGTTATTTTAGCATCATCTGTATGATGCTAATAATAAATATTTTCATCAAATGCTGCAGGTGACACAGCAAAACAGAACTTGTCCTACAGAATTCGTTTTCCGTGCATTTGCATTTGTTTGGGAAACACGCAGACACCAGCCTAACCTGTTCTGCTCTAAACGTCTCTTGACCTGATTTTCCTGTTCAGCCTTCAAGTAGTCAGACTGAACGGAGATTACCTGTGAGTGAGAGGAAAGGTAGAAATGAGAACGCATGCGAAACACACAAAAGAAGACATTGCAGGTGCTGTTGCAAAGGTAAGTTTGAGTGGGTTGACTTTAAAAACTACTAGTTAGTGTCAGTAGAAACTGAATGACATTTACTGAGTGTTCGTGTTACAATATTATTAGAGCTGAATTGATTTTCTTTTTACTACATTATACATCAGCTATGGACATGTTGAACACCCTTAAGATTGCTCTTGGTTGACTTGCTTACAGTGTAAAGGCTAAAACAGTATTATAAAAAGCTGCCAGTCAGTGCAGGTAAATTCATCAATTATTATATCTTACAGTTGATATTTTCATTTCATGTTATCAGAAAGTAAAATTTAATTAGACACAGAGGGAGAAAGAGTTTTTCTATGTTAATAGCATCACACCTGTATCACCTCGGTTTTACATTCTATTTATAACAAGTATGTATACAGTACATTGATAATAATCTGAAATGTTTCATATTTCATTTCTGCCTGAAACATCTGTTACAGATGCAAATCCAGGCTACCGTGAATAAGATCAGATATGAGTCCAATTTTAACTTTGCTATGAAAACTAGCTAAAGTTTGGACTTCATACATCTGTTACATGACTGACTAGAGTTGAAATCAATAATCTGTACGTATTGATAATGAAGCTGTTGGACAAATGAAACAGAACTGAAATATAGAGAAATAATCCAGTATATAAATGTACAAGTCTGATAACCTGTGTGATATTCTCTTTATCCTTCGAGCCCGGCAGTCCTGCATCCCAGTGTGTGACTTTTCATCATTTCTGTCAATTTGTGACCAATTAAGTTCATGACTTCACATGAAAATGACTGGCTGACTGGCTGGCTGCCTATTTAATCTGCTGTCGGCCTGAGAAATCCTCTTCAGGTTGCCATGGGAGATAAGAGATGCAGATGTTGTTTGGCTGGAGAGAGATTGAGGGAAAGAAGCCATAAAAATGGCGGAACAAATTAGCGCAATAAGATGTGAAGATAACATAACAGCAAGCACGAGGCGAGAAATATTTAGGCTGCTTTTAGATTTGACTGCAATGCACAAATAGAACCCCCATCCCAGCATCCCTAAAACCAGATAGGTGATTCCAGTTGTCATAACCTAACGTCACGAGATTCAATAAAACGCAAACGCTTTACATCTCCTTCATTTTATTTTCCCCTAATACTGTCTGACCTTCGGAAAAACAAACACTGCCGAAGCTTGTAAGAACACAGAAGCAGGTGTTATTGTTGATCCGTCTGTCTGCTGTTGATCCTGCTGGTCCAGCTGCAGCACAGCAGCTTAGAGCATCTTTTAGAGGTTAATATTAACTCTTTGATAAGAGCTGTGTTTGTATAATCAGTTTTTATTGGTGTTGCACTATCAAAACCTAATTGGTTGCTACATTTTAATTAATTTGGTTAATTGTATTACAGCGAAATTCAGTGAATTCACTTAGAAATAAAGGTTTTTTTTCAGGGATTGACATCTGCATTGTGTGGGTAAGAGTGTGCTTGTGCATACACTGGTGGCCTTAACCTGCAAACGCTGCCTTCACACACAATAAGTGCTGCAGAATGTTCGCAGAGTGAGCAGGTAGACCATTATCACCTTCACAGCTTGTTTGTGTGGCGAGGTGGAGACCTCAGGGAGGGGGGAAATGTGTGAAAGCAATATGTGTTCGTGTGAGTGTGTGTTCTGGGGGTGTGTAGCCATCAGAGGAAGTGGTTCCTTATCAGAATCTCTACATGGGTGTGAGAGCCTTTTTTTGCCCTTCCCTGCCCTTTTGACGCTGCAAAGTTGTAGACTTGAACGAGGAGAGTCGCAGCTCGACGCGTTCTGCCGCCGCCAGGACTCATGTTATCAGTGTAAGACCTTTAAATTCAGGCAGTTAGGGCGCATTGAAACACCAGCATATGGTGTTAATTGGAGCCAATAAAAAAGGCAGTAAATATGCTGCCGCTGTCAGAAAATGTTCTTTTCTGTCGCTCCGACTCTGAAGTGTTTCAACAAGTTTTAGAAGATTGATAACTTATTTATTGTGTGTGTGTTTTAGTCTGCAGAGTTCTTCGATATGCTGGAAAAGATGCAGGTAAGAAGTGTTTATTTTATTTTCAATGAAATATTTCCTTTCCTGCTGCATTTTTTTGCTAAACTTGCTCATTTTTGACCCTTTTTTTTGTTCCTTCTCTCTCACACTCATACTAATAAACAATCATGGTGTATTGACATTATTAACATGCAGATGTGCATCTTTCCTCCCCCCCAGCTCTAGAAAGTTCTAGATGGACTCCTTTCTCCTTCACTGTGAGGGACACATTGATTTTCAATTTCTACTGAGCAAAGTCTGTCTTTCTCTCTGCGTGTGACCACTCAGTCCCCTCGACGGGCCCTCGAGGGCGAAGGCTTTGAGTAGTCGCAGGACAGATGGGGGTTGAAAAAAAAAGAGAAGGAAATGGGCACAAAAAGAGATAAACATTCTATGGGGAATGAATTGCAAAAAGAAGGCAAGAGATAGTGGAAGCGCAAGTTCATAATTAAAATTCCAGACTGTGCGCATCAAAAACAGAGTTGAGAGTGAGGTGAGGAACGAATTAAAGAGTTAGGTTTTTCTGTAGCTTACCAAACCGATTAAAAAATATGGAAATGGACTTTTCACCTCTGGAAACTGTAAATGAAAGAGCGTTACATTTTAAGTAGACGGGGAAATGTGGCAGCTGATTTGTTTACAAAAAAAAAGAGGAATATATCTAAAGAGTTGTGGTGGAAGGTGTCGTGTCAGGGTTGAGGAGCAGGATTATCTGGGTGAGGGGTGGAGAGGGTGGGTTCATTTGGAATGGTTACGTTGTTTTGGTCTGTTTTCATGTTTCTTACATTTTTTTTATTTTTCACTAACCAAATCTTTTAATTTTAAATTCCTTTCATAAAATCTACCAAACCCCTCAAGAATCTAACAGCTGCTTTATCAATATGAATTCGAGCTGACACACAACACTGAAAACTAGATTTAGACTGGTGTGAATATGTAAATGTGTGAGGATGTGTGTATATATTGTTGCCTTTTAAGGCCATTTCCTGGTATGATCTCCAACCCTGACTTGATTAAGTCTTTCTTTGCTGTCTCCATTACTCCACTGTTCATCCCATCCATTCTTTCCCTAGTTTTTCTGTTAATAAGATGTCTGCTCTGGGATAACTTTATAAATATTTTATCTTCTCTGATGCAATTTCTCTCATTTTGATGACTATTCGTGCACATTTAATTTGCACACTGACGTATTATTTACCTTTTTGTTGACATTTTCCTATTACTGCTACATTTCTTCTTGCTTTACTGTGTGTCCCTTTGAAGAGCTGATATAGCTGATGAATTTCTCTTATCTTATGGGGACCAAACCTCAGTTCTGATGCACTCGAAGTTCATTTTGGGATTAGAGGTTAAGTTAGGGTGAGAAAACCTTGGTTGTCTGGGTTTAGGTTAGCAGGGAACACACCAGTAATAAATAATTGTAGGGATATAGGGTCTGGGATGGGTTAAAGAATGAATAATAGTCAATAAAATATTTGTATTTGTATCTAGATCCAGAAAACTACTCCTGATGTTGAAGCCCAAGTCACATAAGCGTCCCATCATGGCTTTTAGATGTTATTTTTATTAGATGTTTGTTGCTAAAAAGCATCGGGTTTGTGTGTGGATGAGCCGGACTCGAAGAAAACAACATGGCAGCACCTGTAAACAGAATCATGTAGTTTCACCTTTCAACAATGGAAGAAAGCAGAGCAATTCCATCTTTATATGTCCATAACACGGGTGTTTATGTTACTGTCACAAGAAGCCTCGTCAATACAACAAGCAGTGGATACGTTATAGAAACATGAGGGCAGAATTAGAATGTTGTTTTAAAAGGTGAGGGCTTCAGGTCAGGCTGTGTTTAGTTTAAGGGTTAGACATTTACGTGTGACTCTGGAGGTGAGTGTCCTCAATCAGTGTCCCTATGCAGGTATAAAAACAAACACGTGTGTGTCACATCCTTCTAATCTTCCATCATATCAAAGTTATGAGTCTATGATATTTAAATATTTTCACATGCGGTGAAATATGCAGCTCTCTCTGCATCTCTGTATCTCTGAGCCCCAACAGACGAACTAAGGAGGAAGATCTCATTCCGTGTGATGAGGCTTGATTCAGAGAGTGGATGACTAAGTGTATATATTACCTGTGTGCATGCATGTGTGTGTTTGTATCAGACTATATGACTCACTCACTTGGATTTCAGTGCAAATAAGAACACTGTGTTTGAAGGCACCATTAAAATGTGCACAACCTTCTTTTTGACCTTTGTGTTTTCCCATCCTCATGCTGCAAACGGACTTTAATAAGGTCCCTAAAGCTGAAGACACCAAAAAATGGAAGGTGTGACTGGCTACTCACTTGGTCATGTCTTCTCTGTGGATCTCATTAATTTGTGTTTTCATGTCCTCCATTCACCTGCTCCTCACCCTCGCTCTGTCATGCATCTTGCTTTGCTTTGCCTTGTTCTTTCATCTGTCTCATAAGGCATAAAGAAGTTCCCCTCGAAAAGATGTTTCCGATTTTTCTCCGAGCTTTTTGAAATGCAAAATCAATAACTCCCTGATCTGATTGATTATAAGCTGAAAGAGCTTCAGCTGTCGATTGATCCTCAGTGGCTTGCCAGTATCTTCACTCCTGCTGCCGCTGAATATAAATGACCGTCTGTCCGTAGCCTGGTCCTCCCAGGGGTGAGAACGGACCTCAGCATCATTTAGAGGTCATACGGTGGAGCTGAAGCCTGCCAAAAGCACACAGCAGCTCTTAACCTCCAGTGTCACCAAATCAAAATAGCCTTGACACCATCAAGGGGTGACACGCCCTCTCTGGTGTTGACTGATAATTGTGCATTTCCAGTTGTTGCATCATTGTCTGGATGACCATCTGGCGTAATAATAAGTCATTATTTTGTGCCTGTGTTTGTGGCTGTGCTTGCAACGACATCCTTCTGGTGCAAAACAGAAAAGTTCTTAATCTAAAATGATTTATTTTGAAATGTGGCGTGTCTGTTTTACAGGATGACTACATCCCTTACCCCCGGATAGAAGACGTGAGTCATTTCTTAGACACACATTAACACCTCTATGTTTCTGTTATTAAATACAGAATATAAAAGACACTTTTCTTATTGATAACACCTTTTTATATCTCACCTAACTATACTAAGCCTGTTAGAACTGATTTTATTTACTCACATTAAGCTTTTTTCACTCTCTTTCTTCTTATTTTGTTTTAACCTTCATATACAAGGTCTTGCAGAAAGGTGGTCCTTATCCCCAGGTAATCCTGCCCCAGTTTGGGGGTTACTGGATTGAGGATGCAGAGGCACCAGCAGGAACTCCTTCATCTTCAGAGTCCAGTTTCTGTGAGGAAGAGGATGGCAGCGAGGGCTTGAGCCCCGGTGGGGCGCACACCTACCGCCTGGAGTGTAACAGCACAGCTCGAGCCTATCGCAAACACTTCCTAGGCAAGGTTAGAGTGTCTGTGTGTGTTTGTATCACCGTTTGTGTCAAACAGAACGAGTCAACCATCATTCTTGACCTTAAATGTCTCCTTCCACCTCTATGCTTTCAGGAGCACATGAACTACTACTGCACAGGCAGCAGCATCGGAAACCTCATCATGTCTCTGAAACACGAGGAGGCCGAGGGCCAGGAGTTTCTGCGCATCATGCTCAGGTAGAATAAGAAAAAAGCTCCGTCACTAACTCTACTTTCATTTAGATTCATTCAAATGCATCAAAAAACAGTGTATTCTTCATTTTCATTGCTTCTTATTCATGTTTGAATCTGGTCATGAGAGGCAAAAACAAAAACTGCTGCTTGAATCAAGCCAACTAAATATAAATATTAACATAAACAAACCACAAGACAACATTTACGTTTAGTCGTCTCACTGTTACAGGGTTTTGATGCTGATTTTTTTGGATTGAATTGAACATAACATGGTCAAATAGTTTAATCTCTTTCTTGTTTTAAAATTGTTTTTGTGGCAGCAGTTCTTAAAAATTCTGGACCTAAACACATTCAAAAAGTAGAAAGTGAAATGTGTAAAATGCTGCAGGAAAACTTAAAGAGGCCATTTCACACAAATTTCAGGACTTTGTGGTTATTTCTGAAGTATTAACCTGTAATAAATATGAAATATTTTATAACTAAAAAACTTTAAAAAATAAAACACTGATTTACAGACCTTTCAATCTGACAGCTTGAAAATTTGTCTGGGTTCGGCTCCAACATATTAATATTCACTATGATAATTTGCTGGACTCAGGTTGGCTAACAAACCAGCCTATGAGAGCAAGGTATACTGTTTCCTGCCCTGCTGCACATAGCAACAGCACACGTAATCTCTTCTGGTTTGATACGTGTTTATGCTACAGCTTTTAGCAGCAGCATGCTCGGCATGGTTTCAACTGCAGGAGTTGATGAATACTAATCAACAAAGGAGTTGTGATGATACAGATACAGGCCGTTCGGACTCGGGAGAACTCGGGTGTTATCACCACCTGCGTAGTTTGAGAGATTAAACTGAAAGAGAAGTTGTTGACCTGTTTTCACACCCACTATGAAGGTAAGAACACCTGTGGAGCTAAAATATTCAACAGAAACCTCAGAAAAACATTTTTAATGGAAGGGCCTCTTTAAGGAATCATAAAATTCAGTAGGACAAATTTTCAAGGGCACTGAAATGTCCATAAAAGACTTTTTAGTCAATTCAGTAAATTGTTGAAAACATAATATCTGAAAAAATATAATATACCATTTATCCAAAAACTAAAACCATCAATTTACACTTGTAGTGTGGCTTGAAATCATAAAAACTTACCAGTGTGGCATTTGATTTTTCTTCTCTTGGCTGCATCTTAATTCCTTTTGATACTTAGATCTGATTAAATTTGTGCTTCTGCTTTTTTAATGACATAATCCCTGTTGGTGACATTTTTATTAAGAGTACAGAAAAGTAATATCACAACGCTCCAGTTTTCCAAGCTTCTGTCTGATTATTACCGAGTTCTTACTTCCCTGTGACAGCTGATGGCGATGATGCTAATAATAATTGTTTAATTTGCCAACAGCCATTCAGCTAATTGGCTTTTTGTCTAAGGAATGTTACTGAGATACACTTTTATTTTAAACAAACTGGTGGATGTATTTTATTTAATCTGTCTGATTACAAACTGAAATCAAGAGATGACTTTCATGGAACAAAAGATTTGGGGTCAGTATTTAGTATTTTGTTTTTGTTTGCAGATCGAGGATCAAAACAGTTCATGACAGAATCTCTTTAGCTGGACTCAACCAGCTGCCCAGTGTACCTCAGATCGCAAAGGTACGTGTTATCTTAGGAAAATTGAAGGTTTTAAAAGGCTAATAAACTCTTCTTGCTCATTGTGTTACGCTCAAATATTTAGAAAGTGAGAAATAAAGAGAAATGATGAAAGTAAACGCCCTGCTTTGAGAATGTTGCTAAAGTAAAAGTACAAAAGTGAAAGAAGAAAATGGTTTATAGTATCAAAAGATGTTCAAAAACACAAACGTTACAGTTGTGGTATTTTTACTTTTGTACAAATATTCATTTAAGTTATTCATACTTTTATTGTGGGGGAAAATATTTGTGGCGTAAAGTCACTGTTTCAGATATACTGAAACAACAAGTCCAACGTGATGAAGTACGAGTAGGAAGTGACATAAAAATAAAAGATTGAAATAAAGCAGAAGTACTTCATGGCTGTATTTACGTACAGGTATGAAGAAAAAAATATTTACTTTCTATTATTAAAAGCTCCCATTAATAAGGAACATTCAGAAAAGAGATTTCATTCATTGAAATACATAGTACACAAGAAACACAGTGCAGATTATAAATAAATAAAACTGATAAATACTGAGGAAAGGTAATGAAGAGAAGAAGTTGGGGGAGTTGGTTTAATTTAATCTTGTTTGACTGTAATAAAATCTTTGTATATTTTCAGATTGTGTACATTCTCTTCCTCATACACACACAGACACACTGAATCATTCTCACATTGTGATGTCAGAATTCTCACTAACGCAGCTCCCAAAACATTTACATGCCACCGACCGGTTTAATATCAGAAAATATTTTGAATAAAAGTATATGACCAACATAAAACCTGGGGTATTTCTAAGAATTTTATAATACATGTGAATCCAGTGCATATTCACAACTTTATTGACAGCGTATTCGTAAAGTCACGACAACAGCATCACATCCTCTTATCTCCCTCGTGCTCTCTGGTTGTTATGGTAACATTAAAATATATCTTCAAGATAAAATATACAAAATCAGTGGGATCTCTGAGTCTGTTTCTCTATAAGAAGATGGTTCCATCTAGTGCTGATGGGAGACGAGCTCACCTGAAGGGTCATTTTGGTTGGTTTCACTGCAGGAAATCTCACTGACACAGACAGGAAGTCAGAAACGGGAACATGGTTTTCAGTGCTGTGTTGGTGATCTTAGTGTGTTCTGCCATGACTTTAATCCAGAGGTGTTTTAAAGCATTTTATGATCTCCATCAGTTTTTACAGGTATCACCGGTCACAATGAATCCAGGTTCGAAGTACACTCTCAGAAATAGAGGTACGAGACAAGAACATATTTGTACCTATAGGTAAATTGTTTTAAAATGTTCCCTTAAAAGTAACATTTCGTCTTTAAAAGGTCAGAAATATTATGGTTTACATGTTGGTTTTAGACTTCAAAACGTGGCGTAATTTTACTGTTTTACTGTTTACAAGAATTTGTACCCTTCTTGTCGCTGGGGGTGTTCCCTGTAGTCCAGGTCCATTTTTGTACCATATGAAGTTGTTCCACTAAAACAGCAAAATTATGCCACGTTTTCAAGTCTAAAACCAACATTCTGAAACATAATATTGAAAATGATGGATGAAACTTAATAAAATAGAGATTAACCAGCCTTGGCCAGGGTTGCAATGAAGTTGAAATAGTACAGATTTGTACTTTATATCAATTTGAACCCTCAGAGGGACATTTTTGGCCTTTTAAAGAACAAATGATACTTTTGAGGGAACATTTTAAAACAATTTACCTATAGGTACAAAAATGTTCTTGTCTCGTACCTCTATTTCTGAGAGTGTACCACTGTTAAATGCAGCTTTCTGTTTCTCTGAAGTCATCGGATCTGCTTCTGTCTCCTCACTGAGAGTCAGAAGTTTAAATGATAGAAAACAAAGAAAAGCTCGAAAAACGAGCGGCTCCTTGATGTCAAAGATCTGAATCAGAAATGAGTTCTGCATTTTAGTTGAAACCAGACTTTGCAAAGAAACTTTTCCAGAGACTTTTGTTTCTTTTTTTACTTGATGGCTTGTGGTTGTGTTTTACTGCTAACGTATCACATGACCGAGACGAGTGTCTTGACATGCATCAAGTGTGAGGCTGTAATGGAGAGAATCCAGTCATATAATAAATAAAATGGAAATAATGCACTGAAGGACAAATTACCGTGACATGTTTTTTTTTTTTGGGGGGGGGGTTGCTGTTATTTTTAAATAATTTCTTTCTTCGTGTGACTCTTTTTTTTTTTCCCCTCAGCTTCTCTGTGACGACGCCACAGGACTGAAGTTCAACCCTGTCCTGTATCCTCGGGTGAGTTTCTGTTCAGCTGCCACACCGTGACCTCTTCATAACAACAACTCCCCCTGCTTTCACCTTTGTAAATGACTTCCATTCATTTTAAAGATGTTTAATTATTTCCTGACAGGTTTGTGTCTTTCTTTGGTAAAAATGTATGTGATGCTTGTCACTTTCAGTTATTTCCTCCAAACCTCATTAACTTTTTAATGCCCTCTGATACTTGATAATAACAATGTGATGATGATTTGTTTTGCATGTTTTCTCCACTAAATCTACTTCTCTTTATTGCCTTTTTGAACTAAGCTAATTGCTCAAAAAAAAAAAAAATCAATATGGTGGATCTGTTTCTCTTCCTGTTTGCATGTTGGGGGGGTGTGATGGTGCATGCTTAGCCAGTGCCTCGGGATAGGAAAAAAACCATCTGTGTCTTCATATGCAGGAGATAGAACAGACAGAGCTTCTGCCATCGCTGGGGACTCGCCTCTACAGTTTGCATATTGGCCTTATGTAACATGAGCCCTATAAACCTGCCCTGGAGACACGCTGGAGAAGAGGAAAACATGTTTTCCTAATGGCTGCAGCAAGCAGAAAGCATCTAACAAGTTGAGTAATAACCACTGGGACTCTATTGTTTTTGTTCATGTGCAGGGATCACAGCTAATAGTGGCTTATGATGAACACGAGGTGAACAACACTTTCAAGTTTGGTGTCATCTACCAGAAGTTTGGACAGGTGAGGTTTCTCACTGCAGCGTCATTGTTTAACAGTGAGCTCAACATGAATTCCTCCTTATACTTTTCTCTGTTTGTGCATGCAGACATCAGAGGAAGAGCTATTTGAGAATAATGAGGAGACGCCTGCGTTCAAGGAGTTTCTTAATATCTTAGGGGACAACATTGAACTCCAGGACTTTAAAGGGTAAGAGCTGGAGAACAATGCAATTCAGTAAGAAATTAGAAGAAAGAGAGCAGAGTTCATTCATTTAAAGAGAGAAAAAGCTGCACAAGGAATAAAAGAAGGAACATGAGTGCATTGCAGATAAAGTCCAAATCAGGGTTTAATTACAGCAACCTCGGAGCTATTTTTCATGCTGTTTCGGACTCAGCATGCAAGGAAGATAAACTGCTTAGTGAAACAGATCTGAGAAAAGAAAGTGCCACCTGGGCATGTAATCGGAGCTGTGGATGTGTATTTTCTTGCTAGCTTTTTGTAAACTGTTGCACTTTTCATTTAAAACCTCTCAGTTTAAGATCATGGAAAAAGGAGCCGGGCATGTTGCAACAAAATACACTGTCTCACTCATGAGCGAGTTAAAGTGGTATCATCTTTTAAAGTGGGCTTCTGTATTAAACAGTTGCGAGAAAAAGAGATTAAAATCAGAAAGATAAACTAGTTGCAGAGGAGCCAGTTATAATGTGATTGTTTCCATATACAAACAATCCCAATCTTAAAATTTATTGGGGCTCAAGCAAACAATGTTTAAACCTTTAAACTTTGCATCAGATGGTTATTTAAATAAAATTATATAGTTATTTGTTGATTGAAACTTGGAATATCATATTATATATGCTGGAATAATAGTATCATGTGAAATTAGGAGGCATTCTAACACTTTTTGCATGAACTACTGTACAATTTGCAGTTGTTTTTACAAAACAAATTACTCACAGAACACTTTAATTCTAACTGGACTGACAAGATAAAGAGTCAATCTGTTTCTGACGTCAATCAAAGAGCTGCTGTACAACAGGTACAGCGATAACTGTTCATAACCATTTGATATAATCCCACTCTAGAGTATCTGAACTATAACTCTGAGAGCTGAATATTGGGAAATAGAGTCTCGTGTGTGAACATGCTTTGATAATGTGACAGATTCCGTGGTGGGCTGGACGTGTCTCATGGACAGACAGGATCTGAATCAGTCTACACTGTCTTCAGGCAGAGAGAGATTATGTTCCATGTATCAACTAAACTTCCCTTCACTGAGGGCGATGTTCAACAGGTACCCGGCTGTCATACTGGCTTTAATGTTACATTACTCATATAATACTGCTAATTAAGGATGTTCTTGGTTAAAAACCTCAGAAAAAACATTTTTAACGGAATGGCCTCTTTAAATAAATGATCGAGATAAATCAGTTAGATCAAGTTATTGTTGATTTTGTTTTTTGTTTTTCTTCTAAAATGTCATGAGTTTTGCTAAAGTGCTAAATCAATTTGCTGAAATATACATTTACTGAAAAAAACTGATTTTTATTATTATTAAGTGGTAAAATTAGTCATTTATTCCTCTGAAATCTTTTCTCCTCAGCTCCAAAGGAAAAGACACATAGGAAATGACATTGTAGCAGCAGTATTCCAGGAAGATGCCACGCCGTTTGTTCCAGACATGATCGCCTCCAACTTCCTTCATGCTTACATCCTGGTGCAGGCCGAGAACCCCTGTACAGATCACACAGCTTACAAGGTGCAAGGATCCCTGTGTGGTATCACTTCAAAACAATAAAACACATCCTAAAAACTGCTATTTTAAAATGGATTCATTGATTTGCTTGTGTCAACAGGTGTCTGTTACAGCGAGGGAAGATGTTCCTCCGTTTGGTCCCCCTCTCCCAAACCCGGCAGTCTTCAAAAAGGTGAGGCGAGAAGCTAATCCTGATATGTAGTTAAATCGATTTTTTTTTTTTAAGATCAATAAAAGTCTGGCACAGGCAGAAAATTGCAAACACCTATTGCACTGGACAATTTGGAGTGTTTTGATCACTGTGCAAAAATTACAACCCATTGTGAAGGTGACATAGAGGGGAATACTCTAAAGATATGCAGTGGAGGAGCTGAATAGGATAAGAAACAAAGAACTGCTCCTCAGTTTGAATTGTCCTTGGGCCCTTCGCTACTGGAATAACCTTTTTATAACACCAAGCTGGATCAGATTGGCTTGTGAGAAAACTAAAGCCCTGAGATCTGTTCAGTCTCATTGAGCCAAGATGGGAATGGATGCAGCAAAAGTGGTTATTATAAGACTATTGAAGGAGGAAGGTGGGACCTGATTACCTCAGTTCATATAGTATGATCATTTCACCTGCAGGGGCAGCACAACCCAACCAACTAGTTTACATATGTTAATTTAAATAATTGCGATTAGAAAAAAATGACATCACAGGAACACCTGAGAACAGGTTGCTTTACCTCAGGAGGTCATAACTAAATGCATAAACTATTGTTATGATTTATTCGAGGATTTAAGAAGCACTAATCAACTGATAAAGGTCACCTCTCATTTCTGCCTCCAGCACTCTGGCTCGTCATCTAACTCTCATTCTTTCTGTGTCACTGTCGTTACATTCAGGGTCCAGAGTTCCGAGAATTCCTGCTGACAAAGCTGATCAATGCTGAAAACGCCTGCTACAAATCAGACAAATTTGCCAAACTGGAGGTGACACATGCTACGCTCAAACAGCGCGGCGCGCCCTCATTAGCTTTTTGTCTGCATCCAGTAATTGCTTTGCCAATGCTTTTGACTTTTATTTGGGGGAAACTGATTGCAGGGACGCACACGAGCTGCGCTGTTGGACAACCTCCATGACGAGCTGCACAGGCAGAGCCAGGCTGTGCTGGGCCTCGGACAGGTGGGGGAGGAGGACAAGCTGGAGAACGGGGGACATGGGGGACTGCTGGAATCGTTCAAGGTGAAAATGAACCCAACAAAAGTACATAAGGCAATCTTTTCTCAGCTCTGTGACGTTTATTTGATCATCATCATTATAGCATGAGGTCGGCTAAATGTCACAGGTCTGCGAGATGGCTGGAGGCGCAAAGCCGTTGTTATCAGCGTGGCTGCTGATTTTCTCTACTCAGAGATTTAGATCTTAGATTCAGCGCGTGAAGGGCGAAGACGTGTGTCCACCAGAGTGTGTGAACATGAATGCAACACCCTGCAGTGTTCACACTGTATGTTTCTTTATCTTTTTCCTTTCTCATTACTCACCGTGTCTCCATTTTCTTTGGCCTACACTCAGAAGTTAGTTAGTCCTGATAGGCCCCGTGAGGTGTGCACGGCTCTGTGTGTGAGATTATAAAATGTGTGAATACTGTGATAATTGGGCTCTCTTGCTCTTTTCAGGTATTACGGACAGCTACTTTGCACTTTCTGCAGACAGTCCCCGGGGGGGCTATTCTGATTGCGTTCATAGCATTTGCAGTGTATCACCTCTCTGTATTACTGTAAATGAAGGAGAAGATCCCCATGTGATAATAAAGATTATTCTGTGAGCTGTTGTTTGTGTTCATGTTTTCCAACAGTTTGAGCTTTTCAGACAAGAAGACAATAAAAGTATTAAGTTAAATATTTCTAGAGAAGAATATTAGGAGACAAACCATAAAAACAAGAAATGGAACACAGACTTTTCGTCCACTCCACCTGCTTTGTTTCTTCCTTGGATAAGTGCGCCCTCTGCTGGATATATTTGTAATAACATTTTGGATTTTCTTTTTCTCTCGTTTTGTGAGTTGGATTGGAGTATTTTTCATCATGTGGATGTTCCAATAATACTATACCCTGATTTCTACTCCTCCATTCATTATTCATGTATCCTCTCTGGTACTTCCTCCTCTAGAGAGCCATGCGTGTCAGGAGCCATTCCATGGAGACGATGGTGGGGTCTCACCGCCACCGAAGTCCTGGAGTAGGAGGTGGGGTCCCAGCAAGCCTCAGCGGTGGAGGACTGCCACAGAGCCCCAGTGAAAGCACAAAAAGCACCTTCACTGTGAGTTAAAGAATGAGGAAGTGGGATCGAAGAAGGAAGACGACAATCTGATTTTATCACCTAAAAGTGTTTCTTACCACAAAGGTCGTCAGAAGTATACTCATAAAATTTAGAAAACTTTATGCTTCATAGCTGTAAACACGTCTGAGTTTTGCTGTTGATTTTTAGACATTTTGCTAAACTAAAACAATAGATTCTGATGAATTTTTGAATATTTTGTGAGGCTTCAAATTGTGAAGTCTGCTCTGTGTCATCTTCAGCCTCCGGTTCTGTCGGCTAAGTCTCCTCTGAAGAGCCCGGTGAAACGGCGCTCAGGCCTCTTCCCTCGTCTCCACTCCAGTACTGAATGCCCGTCAGACAAACACACACGCAGGTTGGTGCTTGTTGTTTCATCCAGGCTGAAATATGTTACTATATACTGTATATTTCCATTACATGTTTGGTAATTTGATGCTTTCACTTTTCAACGTAGTGACCAAAAACTGGCAGAGGTCTGCCTCCATTCCCAGGAAGCGAGATCAGACACTTTATCCAATCCCAGCTCACCTGAGATCTGCCCAAACAAAGAGCGGTAAGCCAGAGACTCACTGGAGACGCATAACTATTATAATTCTTCAGTTTGAAGAAATGGCTAAATGTATGTGTTAAATTGGATGATTTTAGGACCAATGCAAGACATATCTTCTTTAATCTTCTCTGTGTGTTTGCTTCCCATGTGTTTTTCATCAACAGGCCTTTTATCAAGATGAAGGAGTGCAGCAGCAGCAGCTGCAGGCCGAACATCTCCCGTTCTTCATCCAGCACGAGCAGCTTCAGCAGCACCACAGGAGAGACAGAAGTTCTGGAGGAACTGGAGACAGTGAGTCAGATATTTAGAAAAAAGACATAAAACATATTTTAAACGTGAAGTTTTCTGGTGGTTTAAAAGCTTTTAAGGATGAAATAGTCCATAATTACTGACAAGAGCCTAATAGTATGCTTTAAATGTCAGCATGTGATTATAATTAATACAGCTCTTCTCGCTGACCCGGCTTCAGATGATACTGTACCGCTCGTCTGTGTTATTTAATGTCGTGTTATAAAAGCTGCCAATTCCTCAGTATTTAACTTGAGGCTTGTTTTAATGGTGCGAAATTGTTTAAAGGCCAAAGAAAATCATTTTGGTCGGAATTTAATGTGCCGTTAAAGTTCTGCTAAAACTGTGACTTCATTGCTGACTTTGTCTTCAAAAGATATTTTCTGGATTAAGATTTCATGGTGCTCAAGTGACCTCCGCCTGAACTAAACTGTGGTTTAGTCAAAGCTTCTCTGTGATGGTGGATCTGGCCACGTGTAACTGTTAGTGCATTAAAGCCATGCTGTTGTGGCAGCTTCTGTCTCAGGGTACCTATCACCTGCAGAAATTCATGACAGGATTACAGTAGCCACATTATTATTGTCTCCAGGATGGAGGGCAGGACTTTCAGCTCCACATCTCTTTAAAATACAACAAAGCAGCACCTTTAATCAGGATCTCACAACCCAGAGGAGGAGACATCCTAATTATCCTAATTAACATGTGAGAATGAGCTCAGACATTGAGGGAATTCAGGTGTTTACACCATTTGCTATACGTTCTCCGACTTTATGGCAAATTATCTCACTGATGCCAGTTTTCCAGAAAGCTACTGCTTTAAAGTAATCTGTCTTGTTAAAAAGTTACAAATAAAAATTGTCATTTTACAGGGAAATTTCCTTTTATTAAAGAGGCCATTTCATACAAATTTCAGGACTTTGTGGTTATTTCTTAAGTATTAACCAGTAATATGAAACATTTTATATCTAAAAAACCCTCAGGAAACACTGATTAACAGACCTTTCAATCTGTCTGCGTTAAAATTCGGGTGGTTCCGGCTCGTTCCGTCAGGCCTCGAGCAGCAGCTCGTTCATATTCATTATTCAAATTTGCTGGACTCTGATTGGCTAACAAACTAGCCTATCAGAGCAAGGTATACTGTTTCCTGCCCCGCTGCACATGACAACGTCAGACGTTGTGTCTTCTTGTTTGCTATGTCTTATGCTAACAGCTTTTAGCCAGCAGCATGCTAGGTGTGGTTTCAACTGCGGGAGCTGATGAATACTAACAAACAAAGTAGTTGTGATGAAACAGATACAGGCCATTCAAACTCGGGTGTTATCACCACCTGCATAGTTTGAGAGATAAAAACTGAAAGAGAAGTTGTTGACCTGTTTTCACACCCACTATGAATGTAAGAACACCTGTGGAGCTAAAATATTCAACAGAAACCTCAGAAAAAACGTTTTTAATGGAAGGGCCTCTTTAAACCTTAAAATGTTCTCATTCTTTCTTTCTTTTTGCACTTCCTGACTCTGTCTGTTCTTTCCCTCTTTCAGAGCAGTCACCCCTCAGTCGCTTCTTCCTCTGCCTTCAGCCCCGCTCTCAGCGTGGACAGCCAGGGTCCCGGTACACCTGTCATTATGTGCCGCAGTCCAACAGGTGGGGTTCAATATTTGACTCTTTCATGTCTGTTGCATATTTTTTTGTTTGTTTTATTTTATTTTATAACTGACCTCTGTATTTTGAAGATGGGAAAATGAAGACATCACCCAGGTCAAACTTGAAGTTCCGCTTTGACAAAATGAGCCATTCATCCACAACAGTAAGAGTTTAACTTGTCTCCCATGTTAATACACAATATATACTGTTTTTGAATAATGACTGATCATACTAACAGCTGGTTAGAAGCCTCAGTGAGAACTTCCCTCTAACTGGTCTCCCTGTTTTCCTCTTTCTTTTTTCAGTCTGAGTAACTTTCTGAAATGGGGAACAGAAAAATAAACAGAATTTCACAATGAAGACGCGGGTTCAATGAGGAGAGCAGAAAAAAAATCTCACAACAATCATCAGAAAACAGCTTTGGCATCACAACTTAAAGGCTTACTGGACCACACTCTATAAACGTACTGATAAAACTGTGAGTGTTACACAAAAAGCAGCTTAAATGTTGACGTTCTTATAACCAATTTTTAGCTGCTGAAATTATTCAGCGTTAGCTGCTTTAAAGCTCTCGAACGTTCTCATCACTGAAAGGTCTTGGTGCGTTACTGTGAGTGCAGGCTGAGTTCTACTCTGCCTCAGCTTTTCTTCAACATTATGTTTCATATAAAGTCCCAAATTTATGGCCGAACTGTTAATCTTTATTTAGCCAACTGCTAAGAGATCTGTGAAAAAAAATACAGACAGCGGGAAATTCCTTTGTAGATCTTCTTCCCTTGAATGGTACATTTGTAAAGGGTTCCTATTTTGCTTAAAAAAACAGATCTAGTGGCAGAAGTACACATGCACATAAATCGGTGGCAGTCACAAAACCTTGAATGCTTCAACACTGGAAGTCTTTTATTTTTAACTGTGGAATCTGATCATGTTCTGTGTGAAAATTAGAGCTTTTCTAGGAAACATTTATGATTTCAAAGAAGCTTTTGTAACCTCGTTAAGTGCTGCATTGTGTCTCCAGCCCTGCAAAGATGACATGCCTTCCCTAAGCACAGTCCTAGCACAGTGTTTCTGTAACTCTAAGGGTATCCTCAAAGCCCCCAGCTGCAAAGAACTGTTGTTCGTGTGGGGTAAAGTCACAGACACACTGCCAGCACATTTTTTTGCCACAAGCTTTTTATAGCCAAAGCTGCGCCTTACAATCTATCAAAAGCCCATTTCTCCTCTCATATGTTCAGTCTCACTGTGTGAGGATGAGAAGCTCCTGGATCTGGTTACAGCATCGCGGCGGGGAGCTGAAAAACACCCACATTATCTGAAAAAAGACGTTGCACTTACTGAAAACATTTCACCTCTGTGGACCTCTCATTGAAGCTCACTAGCTTTATTTATCTATTCGGTGGTGCTTGAGAACAGGGAAGTCTCTCCAGGATGGTCCCAACATGAGAGCTAATAAAGATGACTTGAAAAGAGATGCTTCAGGTCCTCGTGAACCTTTGAACCACCTTTTGCAAAAACACTTTGAATGTGAATTTCAAGCTTCTAACTTTAGTTGTATCTTGCATTTGCTGCCTTGTCTGTTATTATTAAAACGTCTAAATTAAAAAGCTAGTTTCTTACAAGTACAACACGGCCCTAAGTTGTCTGGAATCTTCAGCTGTACCCTATTTTTAGTCTGGAGAGGCACCAACTGGAGTAGCAGCGTGACTCTGAACCAAACGAGGTACAGAAAGGATTATCAGTGCATTCATGTGTGTAAAGAACTAACTGTCATGGTTTAAAAGCTGAGTTATGTCAAATTTGAGAAATCTTCTGGAACTGATTTCCAAAATGCTGGAAAGTACCTTGTAGACTTGTAGCAGATGAGATATAAAAAAAATCCTCAGACGGGGTGGACTGCTTGTTTCCTCCACTAAAAAAATCAGGAACAGAAATCATCTGGACAGAAGCAGGAAGTTCAGATGTCTTTGAGTTTGTAGCGGTATCGTCCAAAATGCCCTGGAGCCTCTTTTATTTTTATTTTTTCGACATGCTTAATTTATTAAATAATAACTTCTTTTGCATTGATGTCATGTAAAATATCACTGCAGAGTGTGATCATTAATTAAAGTCAAATAATTAAAGGAAATATATTAATTTAAGAGATGTCTGAATATGTATATGTATATTTGGTTATGTAATGTGCGGCTAAGGATTTATTCTACAATAAAATGTTGTATTTTGTGTCATTTGTGCTTCTTTTTTCTTACAACTGGTATTCCAGCATTACATTTATAAGTACTGTATAGGCACTTTGTGAAAAAAAAGTTTTAATCACTTACATAATAACTCTGTTTCCTTTGTTAAGAGGTGTGTGCAGCCATAATGAAGTGGTAAGTTTTACGGAATTTAAGAGCTGAGATTAGAGGTTGTGTAGCTGACTGATGCAATTTCATTGTCATTAAAATCACATGTTTTTTTATTATTAGTGAGTTTTTTACATACAGCAGCAAGACAAGATCTAAATCAGTTATTTTACATGTGGGGGGAGGGGGTTGTGTTAGATGTAAGTAGGTCAGTGAAGTTTATTTTTGTACTTTCTGCAGATAAAAATCAGGAACTGCTTCACGAAGACAAAGAATCAAAATAGTTTGAACTAGAGAAACCTCCGTCAAAGACCTCATGTGTCTCAAAATAAAGGAAAATCCTTTTAGAAGAGTCCCGGATCTTTATATGGTGATGGTGGTAATCTTTATATCATTTCAAACTTATAATTAAACTTTCATCTAACAAATAAAACAGACGAAGCAAGAAACACAAATACCCGAAGATTTTTATTTCTAAGATTGGTAACACAAAGACTTTATAACACTTCGGAGCCTTCCTGCAGAGTTTTGGATCAACTGAAGCTGATAAAGGCCTTTTTAAAGAAAATGTGAAAAGTGCAAAAACAATAGTCAGATGAAAGGAAGTAAAAGCATGACGAACCTTTTCAAGTTGATGTTTTGACATAAACTATCTCAGTTTTGAAATACAGAATTTATCAGATTCTACTAACAGTTTTGGATCGGTTGTTCTGAGTAACCTTCAAGAGACACTGATTGGTCAAAACCAACACCTTACATCAATGTTGCCAGATGTATTTGTATGATAAATTAGCCCCCTGTATGATGTACGATCAATAATTCTACAAGTCCCATAATGTACGATATTTTGATCTCTTGCTTATGTGGTTAAACTTCTTCATTATAACAGTAATGACATCCTGCGGCATCCAAAGACATTTCCTTACAACCAACCGATCAGCGCTTTGCGTCTTGTGTGACGCACGACGCTGTCTGTGACAAAGACGGAAGTTTTGGAAAAAAAAAGAAAGGTTTTGAAATCATTACGATTGAAATACGAGCAGACCTTGGCAACATGAGCCAGGTTACAACGCAAGTTAGAGGGTTTACGATAATTTTGCTCAAAATAAGATACAGTAGATTTAAGCTCTTGGAACGATACGTTCACATTTCCAGTCTGGCAACACTGCCTTGCATGCTCCAGTTGGACTTCACAGCAGTTGACCAGTTTGGTGTCTGACTAGAACAAACTTGTGCTCAGACATTTTTGTGTCACACGGCATTCCCGTGTTCAGTCTATAAAAGAATCCCACCAACACGTTGTCAGACTCGATCCTCCACCGAAAACACGTCTTCTTTATTGTGTTTAATTAAGTCTAGAAAACTTGACAGAAGAGTAGACAGTAGGTTGAACTGGTTCTTTCTTGACGCTTTGTTGCCTCAGTGCATCCTGGGAAATGTCTGCATACACTATCTGTAACATTAAGTATGAAATAAGCATCAGTGCAGAAATGAGCATCTATAGGTAGAACTCACAATGCAAGAGCAGAACATTCACCCACCTCAATTTTCTGCTGCGAACTTGGAGAAGCTGAAAAAGACACAACATACAGTGAAAAACAGGATTCTGACATCATTAATCAGCTTTACATTTTAGGATAGAAACCAGGTACCTATGTGAGGGGAAGTAGTGCGTTTTTTGGGGACAGGACGTCGAGGACAAGGCTGTGGAGGCAGATGTGATCTGTCTTTCTGCACAGCTGCATAAGTCTCCTGTACCCTAGGATGTGGCTGAGGCTTAACCTTTGAACTCAGGCAGCAGGCCAATCCCAAAATGACAGGAAGACAAAGCAAAGCTCCAGCGCAGACCAAAACCCTGTGCAACACATTTCTCTGAACAGGAATCGCTGTGTAATAGTGATGACAAAAAAATACACACAAATAACTTCCTGGCTGAAATATATGTTGCACATATGTTGAACTTATGTCACTGATTGTATATATTAATACCTTTTGTGACGTTCACGACCATCCAGTGGCCGACGCCACTGCTGCCACCATCCCAAGTCACCTCACATCTATAGGAGCCGCTGTCTGACAGATCGACGCTCACAAGTTTTAATTCCAGTCTTGTTTCATTGGTTTTGAGTTTCACGCTGGTAAACTGGTACTTTTCATTTTCTTCAAGTGTGAAAAGTGATACATTTGTAGACTTTGACCAGCGTCCCGTCCAGGTGGTTTCACAATGTTGGACCAAACAGGACAAAGTCAAACGTCCCCCTTCAGACACGGGAAACGTCTTACGAGCCCCCAAAACAACCTGAGAGCATTCTGCATCACAAAGAACTGAGAAAAAAGAAGTTTCCATTAGCTAAAGTCTGTACATTTCAATTTTTAATTACTACTACTACTAATAATAATAATAATAATAAACTAAAGACAGTATTATAACCCTACAATGTTGTTGTAATAATTATGGATAGACGTTTCTCCCACAGGCGAAAATGTCATTCATAGAAATACATCGCACAACTTCTTTGTAAAAAACACGCTGGCACATAATTTTTATAATGATATAATATTTGTTTTAGTCAAAATCTAATTATAAGAGACACAGATGGTAAAAATATAAAAGAAAAATTAACAGAAAACACAAAGTTACTGTCACATTAACAAAACCTGGATTCAAAACTGAAGAAATGTACAGCTGATAACTTATTTAGAGCAACACTTTACTTTTAAAAACTACACTGTAAAAAGATAAAGATTATTTGGATTTGTTTAGTTGAAAATCAAGATACGATCAGACAAAGAACATCGAACAAGACTGTGAGTAAATTCTACGATCTGAATAAATTAAAACCTGTTAAAACCTGTTTCTTACCGTGCTTACAGAAGCAGAAACAGATGAAGGCGTTGAAAAGATACTCATACATGTCTGACTAAAACTGCAGGATTACCAGCTGGTAATAGGTAGTTGCACTTCCCCTTGTTGTTTAGTACTGCATGTTGTGGCTCGTTTAAAAATAACAACCATTCTCACAAGACGTGAAGAACCCTGTGTCAGTCATTTCTTTTCCTCGATCAGACCAGACTTTCATTTACGCCTGCTGACGCTTGTGTTTGGACGGAGTTAAAGGAAGGATGTGACCTGCTGATCCAACCCCCCCCACTTCACTCTTTCTCTGACTCATACTCTCACACATACAGGAGGCTCACACGCTAAACGCCAGGAACAGGAACGTAGATTTTCCAGCAGGAAAGAGGCCCCATTAAAGGAACTGTAAAATGTGATCATAAAAAAATGAAACAATGAAAACCTCCTAAAAAATCATATCTTGTTTTCTCCTTTGAGAGGACATGAAATGACTAATTTAGTTGTGCTGCATTGATCTCATATTATTGTTATTACTGTAGAATAATTTGTCTATATTTTTGGTTTAGCAGAAAGAAAAATGGTTGCTCAACAACACAGATTGTTTTAAAACTTTCATATGATCATGCATGAAAACACAAGCCAAATTTACAAAGACTATGCAAACATTAAAATAATCTGATCAAAGATGTTAGAGAAAGCTGTTAAAAAAATGAAAACTAAGTTGTAGAAATTAAGAACAATTTCTGATGCACAAATATATACAGCTCAGATAAAAACAAGATAAATTCTTTCAAAATAAATTCTTTCAATTTGCAAAAAAATTAATTCTGAACCAGTTTATGCTGCTGGAGATCCGCTCAGGCACTCGTCTGTGTTGCCAGCTGATTCTTTATGCACCTGACTTTAATTTTTGTCAACACAGGTGGTGAATCCACGTGGAGCTGAGACTCGACCACTAGGAGCACCCCATATGCACTTCCTTTAGAGAGCAATTTTTCTTTTCCATTTTTTAATCACTTGAACATGGAATTTGTGCAGCAGAATGACACTAAAACTGCACTGCTTGTGTAAACTGATTCCAGAACCAGAACTAAACAAACTCGACATAAGTTTGACTGAAATATCTGTAAAATGCAGCTATCAGTTGATGGGATCTGTTTCTGAATCTTTCTGAACTGCAGTTTGACTCTCTTGTTCTGTCTCTATTTCAAGGTTCTTTGACTTTGTGGCTCTTTACAAATTAAATTTACAACAAACGATGGGAAAATGACTTTCAGTTATAAAGGTTGCAGCCACCTGTTTTTAAAAAGCTTTATATATGTGTGTGTATAAATATTTTAGCAATATTTAAATCAAAAGATAAGGTTTATATTTCAACATTTATAATATAGTTTTCCTTAAACCTACTTGTTTTTTTATCATTAGCCTCTGTCAACCACTTTCTATTTCTTGTGTATTTCCTGTTAAATTTGTAAGATGCATTGTGATGTGATTGAAACTAGATAATCTGCATTTCCTGCAGAAATGCAGTGTGAATACTGAGAGCTGAGAAAATGAGTTAAATGCAGCTGAATGAATCTGTTGAATGAGCTAAATACAGTTAAAAAAGCTGAATTACTGAATCAGTTTAAGAAAGCTGAATATGTTAAATGAAGCTGAAAAAGCTTTAATGGGCTGAAATAATTGTCTTAAGTCTCCTAAAGATGAGCTTAAGTTTGCAAGAAGCCAAACTGACAATTTTAGATGAATTATTTCTCTGAGTGAGGTAAAGGAAGCTGAATTAGCGAATTGCATCTGAAAACTCCGCCCAACCGCCACGTCAAAGGTCGTCTACGAGCCCTTAAACGAGCGCACCCTGTAGTCCCGCTGACTGGCTGTCGGTGAATGAGATAAACAAAGAACCGGCGACTTCTTGGGACAGCAGCCACCGCTCCTCAGGCTCTTAGGAAACATGGAAACTGGTAGGTTGTCTTTCAGTGTTTGCTGGTTCAGTGTCGGTGTCCCTTTTTTTGTTTCCAGTCAGCTAAACGAAATGTTTCTCCAGCATCTGTAGGTTGACAGATGCTGATGGAGCTAAGAGGCTAAGTTAGCATTCAGTGATGCTCGTTAGCTGTAATCATGCTAACAACTTCGCTGTAGTTTTGTCATTTGTATTGACAGCTCGTGGAAGCAGCCTGGCGGGCTGGTGGTGACACACAGTCCGTAAACATAAGCAGTTAATCGGCTACAGCTCCACAGTTAGAGGCTGTCAGATACACACAAATGTTAGCCTGAATAGCCAGCTAGTCTAAAATGAATTTAACTGTCAAACTCTGGATGTTATTTGATGGGCTTTAATGTTTACAAGCTCCACATTTTCTTATCCTAGAAAAGAATGATTTAATTTGTGCTTCACAAATGTCTATAATATATTTTAATCATATAATTTAAGCTATCATTCAACAAACCAATTCACCTAAAAATGATTTTAAAGCAAATGTTTTGGTGTTAGGTTCATTTAATCCACCTGGACACGATATTTTCTTCATTCTAAGTGTTTTAATTATGATGAAGGTACCGTATGTCAGTTTGTTAGAAATACAATTAATGATTTTATTATTTTAACGTTTACTACAGCTGTACTTTAGCCCGTTGCACATCGTACTATGATTGGAACAATAAAGCCAGTTGTATAACCAGCAGCGTGTAAATGTGCAAGTCACACAGGCTGACTGTGTTTGGCCCCATTCCATAGAAAACCACCATGCTTCATGCTTTTATTTGCTGAACAACAGCATGAACATCTAACTATCATCTACAGCGGTGCTCCTAATTATTCCAAACTTTGGTAAATTCTGACTTCAAGTTAGATGACAAGAAGGTTTTATATTTTGTCTGACTGGACACCGGCATCTTCAAAAGATAATCTGACAATTAAAAAAGGTCTATGGGGTAAGATTACTGTCAAAAAAGGATGTTTATTATTCAGCAACAATTCATGCATAACTAGCAATTTTTAAACTCTTGTTTCTGCCAAATCATATACAGCCATGTAGCATTTCTGTTGAGAATGTATGAGAATACAACTTAAAACATTACAACTTCAAGAATTCACAAAATACAAAGTCCAAATGTATTGTGCCACAGATTGATGATTGATAATATTACTGTATGAAGTAAACAAACAAACTCTGATTTTGTTTTGTTGTTCTGTGGTCGGTTATGTCAGTGCAATTAAGTTTTAAAGACTAGTGACATCAATGTATCTGTGCTCCATTAATAAGCCTGTGATCCGTCACAGTTTTTAGTTCGTATTCAAAGCCTCACATTGCTTGTTGTGTTCATAAAGAAGAAACTAGAACTGTAAATCTGGACTTTGTATTTTGTGAATTCATGAAGTTATAACATTTTAATCTGTATTCTCATAGAGAACAGATACACTACATGTTTGTAAATGATTTGACAGAAAGTAGGTTACAAATTGCCAATTATGCACAAATTGTTGATGAATTATGCACATCTTTTTGACAATAATCTTGCCCAATACAGCACTATCATCCTGGGAAGAAATCTGTTTATTTACACTTTCCATTATTGCTTATTACAACATTTGAATGCTTCTTCTAACAGCTGACAGGTGTTTTGTTTGTCTCCACTGTAGCTCCCTCCACAGTTTCACTGTCAAATTTAAGTCTGAACTCTAGCTGCGTCAGCTAATTATTTCTTCACTATTTTGGTTCAGTATCATGCCGAAATGTTTATTGTTTTCGAAGGCCAAGTTACTTTGCAGACTGGCTGATATTGTTGAAAGTTGTGAGATATTATGTTGTCATGGTGCCAGTGACTTTGATTAAGTTGTCATTGGCCAAAAAAGTATTCCCACCTCTGTGTTATTGTGAGAAGTTATGTCCTCCACTGTCTGCCTTGATGGTCCAGATCCTTCATGATGGCTGTGGTGGTGATCCTCAGGTGATCTCTCACACCATCATCATCACTGGTGCAGGTGTCACTTCTGACTTCCTACCGCCTCCTTTGAGATTTTCCACAATGTGGACCATCGTCTGTTTTTAGAACCACTTTGTACCGAGTCCACTGGAACTTGAAGACATTTAGCCTTATTGCTGTTTCCAATGCTCAGCTGCTGGAGCTGACTGAACTCGTGTTTTAGTCATGACTCTAAACAAACCAGCTTCAGAGAACTGCTGCTTTTCACCTGTGAAGATGATGGAACAAGTTTGGATGTATGATTTAATGTCTTTATATATCTTTTTTTTATACACAGAAATTTATGGCACATCATCTCTTGACACATATCGATATCCGTTCCAGTCAAACATTACTTTTAATGAGTTACTTTTTAGATTTGCCAGGGTTAGGAGTTATTTTGAGTATAACTGTAAAACGGTGTTATCATATTTACTTCAGGTTGTATCTTATGTCAGTTTAAAGCTTATAGATTATTCTATGGTAAGAGAGACCCTCACACATCAATGTTTTTCTTTCATTATGAGTCTGTGCTCATCAATGTCAAAGCATTTAGTTTCCCAGACCACTGATAATACACTCTCCCTTCAGCCTGTCTGGCTTTTATTTTTTTTTTTACAATGATTCTTTTTTTTTTTTTTTTTTTTATTATTAGAAAACACATGCCTGTAAGTTAATGATGTTTCAGTTTTAATCTGCTGGTCAGAGCATTTCAGCTTTGTGTTGATGGAAAATAACTGATTCAGAGAGAGAGAGAGAAAGATGGGTCGAACTCTTGACCGCATGCATGACTAGGCAATGTCCCTTTCAATGTTTAATTGCTCTGTGCTATTATTTGACAGAATTACAAACCACACACCGGTGCCAGTTTGATTCTGTCAAAGCGTGTGTGTGCACACACCTCCATACCCGATCCACCAGGACTGGACAAGCTTTCCAGTGTGTTCCTCTCACAGATGGAACCACATGAGTTTTACCAGCTCTGATCTGTGTTCAGTTTTAACAGACCACTGACTTCACAATTGAAAAACATTCTTGATCATTGTCCCTGCGTGTTATGACTGCCCCTTATTGTCTTCTATATGATGTTGATTCTCTTCAAGAGCACTTCTTAATTGGGTTCATTAACTTTTGTTAGTCGTCTTCTCGACAGCTGCTTTTTAGATGATTGAATAAAAAGAAGCACCAGACGGTTAAAATATTTAGTCTTGAAGGACGTGTTTGCTGATGTCTATTGATCTGGTGTTTCCCAGCAAAACCTGTGACGCCAGAGTCAAATCTCAGACGGGAAGTGTGCTAGCATGGCGTGCACAGATGAGTCAGTGGAAATTTCAACATTGGAAATTCCTCCTCCAAGCTACAGTGTGACTGGCTGATCGGCTGCATACCTTGATTCTTGCAGTAATTACGTGTACTTTCATCTTTGTCATCTACAGGTTTGAGTCAAGAGAAAGTATCCACCTTTGTTAAGCACTTGCGGGGCGAGCCACGTTACCTGTTGGCCCAGAATGTCTCGACTTGTATCGACCCGTTGGAGGTTTGTCTGCACCGACAGACTGTCCAGGATACTGTGCATATCTTCCAGCACTCTATCCCCACAGAGGGCAAGCCCATCACCAACCAGAAAAACTCAGGTGAGACACGATGAAACTCAGTTAAATTCACCACATACACATCGTCTAGTGTGAAACATGTGTGCCGTGTAGTCAGACACCTGCGAAAACACACAGTTTCTGGGAAAATGTCCTTCCAAAAGAAGGACATTTGGTAAGACAAAAGTGGAACTTTTTGGACAGAGAGGTATTTAATTTTTTTGTAGAGTGGCACTAACGTGGGCACATCTGTACATAAGCCCTTGGGTGTGTTTACGCACATCAAACATCTGCTTGATGCACACAACTGTCTGATCCTGCACATGTTTAATTCTGCACACTTAGAAGTTGTTGTATTTCCTAATTAAAAATGTTGATGAACATGTAAATCCCTTCACTGAAAGAAACATGAGAATTCTTACTTTTCAGTTACTGAATATTTAAAGCAGCATAAGCGTTTATGCATATCTTTACTAACCTGTTTGTATTTCTATATCTCTCTTCTTTAAAATCAACAGGAAGATGTTGGATCTTTTCGTGCCTCAACGTCATGCGACTTCCCTTCATGAAGAAATTTAATTTAGAGGAGTTTGAGTTTAGTCAGTCCTATCTCTTTTTCTGGGACAAGGTAAAGTATTTAAGAAAACCACAACACTGTTACTCATCTGGGATTTTCCTTCTACATCTTTTTTTTTTTTTAATAACAAGTTGCACTTGTGACACTTGCACTGGTGCAGTGTCCAGTGGTGCAGTATATAGTCCAGAAGGGTTCTGCCTTTACCTCATCAGTCATTTACCTGCCTGTTTCTGTTCAGTGTTGCAGGGAGCTGGTGTTTATCTCCAGCAGTTATTGGTGGGGTTAGAGGCGGGGTCACACCTGGACAGGTCGCCAGTCCATCACAGGGCCCCATATGGACAAACAACCACTCACATAGGGACAATTTAGAGTTGCCAATTAAACTCAAGCATATTTTGGGTCTGTGGGAGGAAATTGGAGAAAACCCACACATGCATGTAGAGAACATGCAAACTCCATGCAGAAAGAACCTGGTCTGGTTTTGAACCCTGAACCTTCTTGCTGCAAAGAAACAGTGCTACCAACTGCACCACTTTGCAGGTCCTGCCTCATCAGTATCCACAGTATTTTCCAAAAACTCTTGAGGATCATCCAAATGTTTGTTTGTTTTTCTTGTTGGTAAATACCCTCACCGAAGGTCATGAGCTTTGAGTCTTGACTGAAAGGACAAGATCCAGTCGTGGTAATCCAGTTACACTAAGACTCCGAATCTCTCAGTTGGAGTTTGAAATTATATTCATTTGTGAGAATCACATTATTTTTTTAAAGGAGTAAATTGGGTAAATTGAGTAAATCCTGGGTCCAAAACTGGACTGGGACTTTTCTGCGTGGAGTTTGCATGTTCTCCCCGTGCATGTGTGTGTTTTCTCCAGGGAATCTGGCTTCCTCCCAAAGACCAAAAATATGTTTAAGGTTAATTGGTAAATTTAAATTGTCCCTAGTTGAGTGTGTGTTTGTGGATGTCGTCTATATGAGGCCCTGTGATGAACAGGTGTGACCCGCCTTTCGTCCAATGACGGTTGGAGATAACCCTGAACAGGAAGAAGCGGTTATAGATAATGACTGAGTGAGATTTTTTTCTTCAGTACCGTGTAATCAGGTTAAATAAAGGAATTTGGAATGAACAAAGTCAGTTTATGATGTCGTTACATGGTGTCTGCTTCCAGTTCAGTAGTAGGATTAGCTTTGTGGCAGTTCATGTTGTTTGTATATTGAAGGGAACTTTACTGCTTCTGACTCTGAGAAGAGAGTAATAAATGTTGGTTTATGGGGTGAGGAAACTGTGCAAAGACGCGTAATATCTTTCCTCTTCAGAGAACTTGAGTGTCTTTAAATTTTTAGCATTATCTTCAACAATTTTCTTCAGCTTACTGTATTGTTATTTTGTGTTTGTCACTCAACCCTCATTTAAACACAAAAGGTTCCATTCATTGGGTTAGCCAGTTATAAAATGAATTTTTCAGAATAGCAGAAAATTTATATTGAAATTTTATAAAAGATATACATGGTAATGATGTTTTTATTCGACACGTTAAGCTTTGAGTTTATTGTTTTGACATTTTATATGTTTGTTTTTGACCCTTAGACATAAGCACATGTCTGCTAGAAATTACAAGCTCTTTGATAAACAAAGTTTTTTTTCTGGATTTTGACACGTCATTTCCAGCAGTTTTCATTCTGCACTGTGGATATTTATGTCTACAGTGTTCGGAGCTCATCTCTTTAGCATGAAAACTGAGTATGTGAGTTGTGTCCATGTTGTTCTCACACTGCTGTGTGATTGCATTTCATTCTTCAACCAGCATTCTTAGAACTGATGACTCATCCTGAACTCTGTTCTGCTGGAGATGTTTTTCTGTTAAAAGGGATTTTAACCCGTTGGTTCTGATCAGGATGAGTTAAAATCATTTATTTTGAGACAAACTTTAACTGGCATTTTATAATTCACTTAATTTGATCTTGTTACTTTTGTATTGAATTTGAAACTGTTGTGAATTTGACATTTTAATGAATTGATGCGATTTTAAATAAACTGAATGAATTTTTGCAAGTCAGTCATGTAATCATGTTGATCGTTCCGTTATAAACAGCTCATACAGTCTATACAATCTATATTTGTCCCCCATATTTGTAGCAGCATCAAAAAAAGGCAAATCTAAATGTTTGACGAACATATTACAAATTTTTTTTAAACTGTGGTTAATAATAAAGAGTCTGTTGGTCACTTTACTCAGTGTATTTAAAACAAAATTAAGGGCACATGGCAAACAGTTATTCAGTGAGTAAAGTTTTATGTTACAGGGATATTATTGTTTTAGTTTAGTTTACAGAAACTACGTTCCAAAACATTACAGTTTTAAAATTGTGGTTTAAGTGTTTTTTAAATCATCACACTTTTTATTTTGCGTTACAGAATTCGGTGGTTCTTTGATGTTTTTTTTTTTTATTGTCATGTCTCTGTGTCATTGTTACAGATTGAGCGTTGTTACTACTTCCTTCACGCCTGCGTGGAAACGGCACAGAGGAAGGAGTCGGTGGACGGGCGTCTGGTCCAGTTTCTTCTCTCCAATCCAACCAATGATGGAGGACAGTGGGACATGCTGGTCAATCTCATTGGTTAGTTTGTCTAATGAAACAAAATCCCAGCAAAACAAAGTTCAGGTTTTGTGACTGAATATCTTCTATTTTTTTAGGTTACTTTAGTGATGTTTAGTTTTTTCTATCTACCAAAAGAAAAAAATGAAATAAGCTGCAATTTCTGTTAGAATTTATTTTTCTACCTTCTTGTCTTTAGAGAAATACGGTGTGATTCCAAAGAAATGCTTCCCAGAGTCTCACAGCTCGGAAGCCTCACGAAGAATGAATGACATTCTCAATCATAAGGTCCATTCACACGTTTCATTAACTCATTCAAGCTCCAAAAAAACATCATTAAAGTGTGAAACTTATGCGGTTTTGTTGTCTGTTTTAGCTGAGAGAGTACTGCTTGAGACTGAGGAACTTGGTGGCCAGTGATGCTACCAAGGATGAACTGTCTGAAGCCATCGACAGCATGATAGAGGAGGTGAGACAGAAACATCCCGTTTAGGTTTTGAGGTTTGTTTTCATCAGCAGGACTAGAACGCTTTCATTGCCATGGAAACTTTTTGAGGAACTTAGGAAATCTACGCGTGTCTAAGACGGGGAAGTGCTGAGTAAATGATGTTCCTGTAAAATGTTTCTTTCAGCTGAGTTTTTCATCATTACAGGGATAACAGTTGCTGTTTTTGTAATCCACCCAAAAATTCTAGTAAAGTAAAACAATAACTTATAGAAAAGTGGTATATCCTGATGTTTTCCAAGTCACATTTCTTGTTTTTTAATTTTTCATCTATCCAGCCATTCTTTTTATATATTTTGTATAATTGTGTTCCTGCAAATGGAGAGCTGGTGCTTTTCTCCATCAGTCATCAACAAAAGGCGGATAACGCCATGTTTTTATTCAGGTATTCATGCATGGTGGAAAATAGTATGGAAATGTGTTGATTATGTTCAGTCTGAAGTGAAGCTTTTTGTCATGCTGTAGAAAGTTTGTAAACTGAACTGGATTCAGCATGATAGTCACTTCAATTTAACTTTATTTATAGAGGCCATTTCAGACAAATGTCATGACTTTGTGGTTATTTCTTAAGTATTAACCAGTAATATGAAACATTTTATATCTAAAAAACATTAGGAAACACTGATTAACAGACCTTTCTATCTGTCTGCATTAAAACTCGTCTGGTTCCGGTTCGTTCCGTTAGGCTTCAGCAGCAACTCATTGATATTCATTATTCAAATTTGCTGGACTCAGATTGGCTAACAAACTAGCCTATGAGAGCAAGGCATACTGTTTCCTGCCCTGCTGCGCATAGCAACAACACACGTCGTGTCTTCCAGTTTGTTACATCTTATGCTAACAGCTTTTAGCCAGCAGCATGCTAGGCATGGTTTCAACTGTGGTAGCTGATGAATACTAACGAACAAAAGAGTTGTGACGAAACAGATACAGGCCGTTCGAACTCTATCGCCACCTGCGTAGTTTGAGAGATAAAAACTGAAAGAGAAGTTGTTGACCTGTTCTCAACCCACTATGAAGGTAAGAACACCTGTGGAGCTAAAATATTCAACAGAAACCTCAGAAAAAACGTTTTTAATGGAATAACCTCTTTAACTGATAATTTCAAAGCACTAAACCAAAACAATCAAGAACAGGATTTGAAATAATCATTACAACGAGGGGACCAGAACGAGTTTGCTGAAATGTTTATTCATGACTATATAAAATATATTTATATTTATAAATTACTCTAAACTGCTAGATGTGTTGCAGAAATGCATTTTTGAAGATGACATTTACAACATCAACCAGCGGTGCTCCATTTTTTTTATTTTATTCCACATGTTTACTGTTACACTGTTGATTAACATAGTTGATACTGCTTATATGACTTCAAGTACAAAATTAATTCTAATGTTTTCCAGATGTTTTATCCACATTTATACACAAACTGACTCTTGTTATAATATAGGAGGGAAAAATCATTTTGTCAGTGTGTCGGGTTTATTCACGTGTCCAATCACAGTTCCTGTTTTTGAGAAAGTACAAGGGAGGTTTGAGGAATCCTGCATCTACTTCTGCCTGTCAAAACTTCAAGGCTTCAGGGTTTCTTTTAGGTTTGAGGATTTGGTTTTAAGGAAGTGGGTAATAAATTACAAGTAGATGAGCCTAACCCAACCATTGCAGTAAATGATTCCGCTGTGTGTAGATGGAGATAGTGAAGGAAATGTAATCTGTTCTGAAATGAATGGAATGTGATTTGAAGGATTATTCTGTGGCTGAGCAGATGAACTGATGTCAAATTAGTCATTTTGTTGGTTAGTGTCTTTATAACTGCAGTTTGTGGAATTAACAAGCAGTTTGATGGAAACGGGATAAGAAAGTGAGAACAAGTGTTTTATGAGACTCGTGTTTCCTGCTGCAGATAAAGATGTTTTTAATGATTTTATTTTTTTCAGGCTTGTCATGATGAGATCAGTTTTAGATGTTCAGATGCTGAGACAGTAACATCAGCATTGTTCTGTGTTTATCCAGAAGAGGGAGCTGTTAAATAAATCATGACCAAGATGAAATGTTGTCTTGCAGGACATCAAGTTTAAAAGTAACCTGTTTCAGTGAAATTAATTCTGTTATACTACAGATTACAGTCATGTTATATTTTATTTTAAGAGTTGCAACAATTTTATTCATTTAAAAAAGCTTCGGTTTGTGGTACGTTTTTATCAAAGGCATAAGGTTTAAATTTGATCGTACTGAAGTCTGTTAAAACTAGAATTTGTAGAAATTTCCTCTTTGATTTGTTATTTTAACAGTATTATTTAGAATATATTTCCGAAAGTAGTTGTTCCAACCACTTCCTTGCCCACAGGTGAGTAAGATCAAGCCCCTAGTCATGCTTCTACAAATACATGAAAGAATGGGTCATGCTCAGGAGCTCTGTGAACTCAAGTGTTATACAGAAATTACCTCAGTATACTAAATGTTCCAGTCAACTGTTATGGTGCGTTCACAACGGCCGCTTTGTAAACGTCAAGCAACATTCAACATTCAACGCTTCAAGTTTGACGCTTGAAAGTTGAAGCTTAACGCCTGACCGTTAAAAAGAGCGCGTAGGCGGGGCTTCCTTTGTTATCGGATGTTCTGAGCTATGGCGGATCATATAGAGAGAGTGGCTTGGCTTTATTTACTCCGTTTGTGGATACACCCCATTCTTCAGATGTGTTCTGAGTTTGAGGTGTTAAACTATTTGCTCCAGGAGCTACGCATAGATGAGGTTTGCTTCCAGCGCTACTTCCGTCTATCCCGCAGCCTGTTTGAAGACTTCCTGCTTCATTCTGGTACGTCATTACCCTGAGACGCTCTGATTGGTTGACTTGCTGCTTCAAGAGCGTCAAAAGTTCAGCTAGCTGAACTTCTGCGTTGCTCGCTTTTCAAGCATCAACGCCTGAAACTCTTAAAACGCTTGAAAAGTTGACGCTCATACCGCTCACAAAGTGACGCAGAGACTCTGACGCTCCTCTGACGGACTCCACCACAGACTTTACATGTAAACTTGACGCTTCTGACGTTGACGGTTGGGCCGGTGTGAACGCACCATTAGTGGCTAAGGTCAACACAAGCCCCTAATGTTTGAGCATGCAAAGACAATTTGGACAGTATCATGTTTTATGGGAGCAGCTTGGTGAAAGTCCCTGACTGTTCCAACATGGCAGTGGACAGAAAAAGGTCCAATAAGATGTTTAGTGAGTTTGATGTGAAGGAACTTGACTGACCTGCAAAGTCTTTAACCTGACAGAAAACCTTTGGGATGAAATCGAGGGGCGACTGCAAGCCAGGCCTTCTCGTCCAACATCAGTGCTGGACCTCAAAAAAGTGCTTCAAAAATTCCCATAAACCCACTCCAGAACCCCGTGATAGCCTACAGAGATGTACCTGCAAAGGGTGGGCTAACGCCACACGGGTTAAAAACCCCACAGATTAACAATGTGACGTCATTAAGGTTCATGTGCGTGTAAAGGCAGATGTCCTGAAACTTTTGGCAGTATATTCTGGATTCAGTGTCATGGCTTTTAATTCAGAAGAACCTGTATGAACAGGGTTCACCATACAAAGTTACATTCTGTATAATATAATTTTAATGCCTCTCTCTTTCTTTCTTGTGTAAATCATGAACACAAACAAGTTTATTTACTTGTAACTTTTACACACTGTTGACCGCCTGATACAGACTTTAAAGCTCTTATTTATCTGTATATTTGTTGGCTTACGCAAACCTGCAAACGTCATTTCTGGACCAGCGACTGTCTAGTTGTTGATAGCGATCTTGTTTATGGAACAGTCACTGATGTGATGCTGCGCAGCAAAGACTGTTTCACCCTCAATGCAAAAGTACAACCTCATTCATGTGTGTAAACAAACAAGTCTAACACTGTGTGTGTGTGTGTGTGTGTGTGTGTGTGCTGTCTTATCTGACCTCCTGGGGACCAGTTTCCTGACTTTTACTATCTTTCTGGGGTCCGAGGGTTCTTGTGGGGACCGAAGCCTGGTCCCCATGAGGGGGACGCCCCTTTTTAGGGTTAGGGGTTAGGTTTATAGGTATGGTGTGAATAGAGTTTTAGTTAGTCTTAGGGTTAGTTATAGATCAGTAATGGTTAAGGTTAGGAAAAGGGTTTGGGTTAGGTATAAATCTAGTTACTAAAATCAATGGAAGTCAATGGACGGTCCCCATAAGGATACCAAAACACACTTGTGTGTGTGTGTGTGTGTGTGTGTGTGTGTGTGTGTGTGTGTGTGTGTGTGTGTGTGTGTGTGAGAGGGCCTGTCGCTCACTCTCCCATTGACACACTTCCACACAGTGGTCTGGTTAAGCAGCCTTTGTTGTCAGCTGTTAGGTCGTATTGTGTTGCTGACTGGTTGCTTGTTTAAACAGTTGCTTGCATCTACCTGCAACAGATGCACAGTCATCACCATGTACAATAACACATGCGCTGGCGTACGTTGTGCAACAGTGAAAAGTGCTTTCGCCACACTGTTACAGTGTTGAGGCAGGGGCCTGAGGATCGCTGGAGTGTTTGTCCACCTGGAATTGGTTTGTTTTGCGAAACACAATTCTGTCATGGCTGATGGAGATGAAGGATTTTCACATGTCAAACTAACAACCGCCATATTGAAAGCTAGATGGCTTAAGGGTTTATTTGCTTGTACATTTTACCAGCCTCTTTCTTAGAATCAGACAAGCAGTGAAGCACAAGCTTGACATTCAGCTATGTGAGAATGAATCTTAAACGTGTCCCGGGATTCGATTTGCTTTCAACTTTAACTGCTATGTTACAGTTCTGTTGACCTTTTTCTCTTTAAAACTAGTTTTTTTTATTCCTTAGTTCTGTGAATGGGCTGTTGATTAGGTTTATAAACAAACTGATGATTTTAAGAGACCATAACATGCCCTCAGGTCCAGAACTGAGCGCCACATGGATTTGTGTTCTCACAGTCGTCCTTCCTGGTCTTCTAACGTGAGACTAACTTCACATGTGCATTACTTAAGATCAAAGTGTCGTGTCAGTCCCACTTTGGTGTATGTGGAAGTGATGCAGTCCAACCAGCCTGTGTGGTGGCTGTGATGATGTCCTGGTCTTCGTCACGCCGGTCCCACACACACTCCTGTGACAAGATGACAGGCGAACGGGGTCGACGTCTCTGCTTCCATTTACATTACTCTGTTTGCACTTAATTTAAATGAATAGATTTGCGTGTCAAGAGCCTGTTTGTTTCTGCGATGCGGGTCAGGCTCGCTCACTCAAACGTAACTCAACATTTATTTAAGAACGTTGACTAAAGATGCGTAACTTATATTGAATAACACCTGCAGTAAGAGAAAGCAGACGTCTGCTGTGAGTCTTGTTGGTGTCTCTGCGTAGAGATCGGTTCCTGAAGCAGTGACGATTTGGTAAATAGTTCTAAGTCAGTCCTCGTCTTTCATTCTGCGTCAAATGTGTGTCAGCGCTCAACTTCAATCACTCGCGCGAACAACTAGTAAACACACACACAGAAACAAAAGACGCAATCACTGGAAACTCTACATGTATGCCATACTTCACACACACGTGAAAAAATACACAGATGGTATCCCTCACGCCACAACTGTAGCCTTTCCGTGCTCCATTGCGTCATGGAATCAGACACACCATGTGCAGCTCTGGTCTTGGCTCTGAACACGCAGAGTGCGATTCCTAAGACATGTCTAATTTATGAGGCGGCCATCAGCTCACAGAGGAACCTTCTCTCCTGAACTCAGAGGCTCGGTGCTGCGGGCCGCCGGCCCCGTTGATTTGTTGTTCGATGTGGGTGGGTTTCTGCATGTGTCTCAGTGTTTGGGCTTGTATGAATTGCCAGTTCTGGGTTCTCCGCTTCCAGTTCTTGACTTTCTCTGCACTATTGTTGCGATTTAACAATGACCACATGTGTTGAATGTTTACAAAACATGGACGTTTAATCAAAACCTCACTCATTTTTATCCAAACTGTTTGCATGGTGTCATTTGCTTACACTCAGAAGTCCAGCTTCTAGACAATAGTTATCAGTTTTCTTCAGAGGAGTAATAAAAAGCAAGTTTTCATGTTTAACCCGACTCAGTTCAGAAAGGGGCTCAGTCAAAGACTCTTTAATCCCAGAATATTTTTACATGTTTATCTCTAATATGTTGCATTTCTGCATGACTGTCCGTCACTCCTAACTATATGTGACCCAGACAACAAAGACGAGGTCCAATCAGTACCACAGAACAGACTCTATTAAACCTCAGGTGCACTCAGTTGGTTGTTTATGGTTCAATATTCAAACTCTCAGTCCCTTTTTATTTGGACAGATCTGTGGTGGATTTTTCACTATGAAACTGTAAATGTGTCTGTTTCTTCGACTCAGTCATTGAGTTACTAAAAACAGCTGATTCAGTAAAATTATCTTCAGTTTAGGATTATTAAGATCCCTGATGTGCATCAAACTATTTGAAGTTACAGCTTGAACATTTTGTAATATGCAACTATAATGTTATTGTATAAAAATGTACTAGTATTTTTAAACTTCATCATTTTTGTATTTAATTAAAATCCAACACTAACCAGCAGGACTTCTTACAGGTATTGTTGAAGTTGTTTTATTTTTCAGCACCTTTTTATCTCCTTCAATTTTTTGTTTTCTCTCTCTTTTCCTGTCACTCATGTACATCTGTCACCATGGCGACAAGTGTTCCAATATTGATCCAGCTTGCATGGCCTTTTACTCACACCCGCTTTGTTTACCTTGCCAGGTGTGATGAGTGGGCCTGAGATAAAGGCTGATGCCTGCAGAGCAGCGTGCGTCAGGGGATCTGAGGGTCAAGGAAAAAAAACAAAGGTTTAAAGTTAAGAGGAAGAGGGTAGTGTTGGGGGAAGAAAGGGATAAAAAGGAGAAGGGTGGAGTTTAAGGGATAGACTAGTGGGATGGACTCGTTGGCTGCCATCTCACTCATCAAGAGGCTAAACAAAGTATTTGATCAAGGATTAAGGTAGTTCAGAAGCCTTTGTTTGCTCAGCATGTGTAGTTTTATTTTGTTCTTTTTTTGTTTTTACACATTTGTTGTTTGAGGAAGGGAGGTGTTTGTTTGCAACTTATGATTAAGACTCGGTTTGGCAACTTCCTGTTTTACACACGGCAAACTGGCAAAACATAAAATCCCTTCTGATCAAATTTATTTATTTTTTGTTTAGAAGTTTTTTTTTCTCATTACTAGGAAAGGAGAAAAACACCTGAGCAAAGTGAATATTTGTCCTTTCATATTTCTATTTGAATCGTTGAGAATGTGATGTATTGCTACTTGTCCAGGCAGTTACAGTCATGCTTATTGCATTACACGATGTGCTGCAGCCTGAATTTACATCTGCTGTTTGTAAAATCGATGCATCACTGTCTATTTGCTCTTCTTTTATCTGCCACCAGCAACAGTCTGCTCTGCATCCTAATCTCTCCGTTCCTCCTTAATTGTATTTGATGGGAGAAGCATGTGCTGGGTCCTGAAGGAGGAGAGTTGAGGAAGGGGGAAATTCCAGAGATAACTCTATCAGAGGTTAGAGAGGCCGGATTGACAAACGGCCCAGTCAGGGAAACTCACTCTGAACTTCTGCACTGCACAGAGGCACTCGTGTTGGAGTGGGGGGGATTGTGTGGTGTGCACAGATTGATAGGAGCCAAGAAGTGTTAAAGGAAGGATTGGAGAGATAATTCAGCATTCTGAACTCTGACAGGTGAAGTTCACCTGAGGTGGAGGAGTTGACTTCCTGTGTGCATGTTAAAGAAGGTGAAATCTTGTTTGTTCTCTGTTCTGCACTAACATCTGCACCTGAGGTGTTTCAGATAGTTCAGGTTTTGGTAAACTTCTGTTGGGGTTTTTGTAAAACACGGAAGACTTGACAGTGTTTTTGGGATGTTTGATGCAGTTCTGCGATTGAAATTGAGGTTGAATTTTCTGTTCAGGTGTTCCGTGTGGTCAGCGTTTGTTTAGGCAGCCCACCTGATACCATCTGCTGGGAGTACAGGGACAAGGATAAGAACTTCCACCGCATGGGACCTCTCACCCCCCAGGAGTTCTACAGGGAACACGTCAAACCTCTTTACAACATGCATGACAAAGTATGTAACACGCCAGATGGACCACATAAACCTCAGTTACAGTGAAGCTGTCAGTCTCTGAGCTCGTTGGTCTTGGGTTTCAGGTCTGCCTCGTAAATGACCCTCGACCACAGAACCCTTACGGGAAGCTGTACAGCGTGGAGTTTCTGGGTAACATGGTTAAAGGTCGCAACACTCTGTACAACAACCAGCCCATCCAGCTGCTCAAGAAGGCCGCAGCAGAGTCCATCAAAGAAGGAGAGGTTAGTGGAAATATACGACTGTAACTACAAATGTTTAATTCCACACGCTGGAACTTGAAAAAATTCTGACAGTCTAATTTATTTATTTACTTTCTTCTCTCTAAGGCCGTGTGGTTTGGATGTGATGTTGGAAAACACTTCCACAGCAAGCTGGGCATTAATGACATGAATGTGTGAGTATAATTCATGGGTATCCAACATGCAGTTTAGATCCTTGAAACTAGAGTTTTGGGAGTTTGTTTGTCTCAGTTCAACTTGCTCCTCATGACATTATTAGCTTCAGATTGAAATGTTCGTCATTTAGAAAGAGAGCGGTAACGGCAAACATTAACTCATGGAAACATGGTTATTGTTTTAGGGAACTTGTAAATCCTCTGGTTTTAAGTTCAGTGAAACAAACTGTTGGGTGGAATCTAATTTTTTTTTTTTAGATTTTGTTTTAGTTTTTACCCAAATCTTTTATTAAATCAGAGATGCAACACACAGTTTTGTGCACATTTATAAATATATCCAGCAGGAATGGCCCAGTATGAAGTCATACAGAAAATAGATTCCTCAGTTTGAACTTTGCATCATCAGAAGTTGTAATAATGGTTATCTGAGGCTCGATTGCTGCCATTTTTAGATACTGTCTGAAACAGAGCTATCACTCTACCCTTGTTCTAAAGAGACACTGTTCCACATGATCATCTGGACCAGAACTGATCTGCTTTATGAAGCAGGGATCTATCCACTGAGGAAACATGCTGTACTTCAGGTGCAGCAGCAACTCTGTCTGAGTTACTGGCGCCAGCCTTAAATGTAAAGGTGAAGCAAACAAGCGTGGTGCCTGTTGTCTGCCATCGTCTCTCATCGTTTGAACGGATCTGCTGTTGTGCTCCATAACTGGAATGAAGCTTAATGTAGCTTAATTTTTACAGTCATGCTCAAGATGGAAGCTGATGAGCTGCCTTGTAGCTAATGCAGAATCCCACGCTCGTGAAGGCAGCACTCGTACCTGTTTATGATCAGAACATCTTTTCTCCTGTTCCTGACAAATACATTTAGAGATTACTGGATAAAACTGAGTTCCGATCTTATTTCTGCGTTCTTCTTTTTATCTTTGAACTAGTTCACACCAAAGAGTTTTATTTAAAGAACCCTCTGGTTATGTGTGTATATATGCAGGTTCAACCACGAGCTGGTGTTTGGAGTGTCTGTAAAGAACCTTTCCAAGGCAGAGAGACTGATTTATGGCGACTCTCTCATGACGCACGCTATGATCCTGACTGCTGTTACAGACAAGGTACGCTCACGCAGACCTACTCGATGTGGGAATGTGACAAATTCTTACTAAACAACCACCATGCACACATCCAGAGTTTCCCAGGGTTTAGTTGTTTGTTTACACTCGTCTAATTTACTGCAGTTTTTCATAATTCTGTCAATTTCCTCCATTTTAAGTAACCCCAGCTGTCAGGTCAGTTTCTCTGCTCTCGTCTCCACGTCTCACCCTTATCTCCCCCCTGGTGTTTCTCTGGCTCCATCTCTTAGGATGGGAAAGAAGGTTATGAAAAGTGGAGGGTGGAAAACTCCTGGGGCGATGACCGTGGGAACAAAGGTAAAACCAAACTCTCTCTTTTCTTTCTGAGGAATCAATTTCAACTATAACTCTGATTGTCTGCCGTTCAGCTCTAAGACTCGTGTTTTCATTCTGATTATTTATGTTTTTCCTTCAAAGCTGTTTGGTCTGGTCTGGTTCTCTTACTGTGTGCTTAAACCACCCAAATATTAATAAACAACCCCTCCAAACACTCTGTGTGTTTGTGAAGAAATCAAACTATTTGTAAAGTGGTATTAACCTCATTACATCACAGACACACGTTTGATAACATCATCCATGTTGACAAAATGAAATGAGATAATAAACAAGGTTAAAATGAATAAAGATTTATAGATTAACTACCAGCAGGTTAGTGGATTTTAATAAAAATCTGGTAGAATTTAATAATTATAATCTGGTATAATTTCTGATGTAAATGCTCTGATGGGAAACCTCGTTTCCTGGAATTCAGGATGCTCCTTTGACGAGTCCCACCCACCTAAACATGGATGCAGATCACACAAATATTCCCTTCATGGCGGTGGCCTCTCATAGCAGGACTCCGTCACCACAAAAACTTCATAGAAACGGCTCATTGAACATAAGAGTCCAAGGCGTTGACCCGGCCTCGAAACCCCCGATCTCAGACTTGTTGAGCATCAGCAGGATACACTGGATCGAACCCAAAACATTGAGGCTCCACCCCGCAAGCCACAGAACCCGAGGGATCCGCTGCCAACGCTGCAGTGCCAAACACGACAGGACATCCCCAGAGGTTCCGTGTCCGTGCACTCACAGGTCACGGCCTGTTTTGTTGAAATGAGGGGGACTCGCACAGAATAAAAGGCAGGTGGTTCAAACGTCCAGCGTTGTGGGACGACAGTGACGCCAGCAGCTCGGACAGAAAACTGGATGGAAATCATAAAAACTAACAAAGCCCCTCTTCCAATGCATCATCTTGCATTAACTCAATAACAGAATGAGACTGGAAAGAAACTGATTTAGGGTTGAAACACAAGGAATGATTAATATCAGTGACTTAACCTCAAACAAATACACTTCCAATTAGGAAAATAAAAGCTTTGGAGAGTGCGGCCAAGCATTTGTCTGAAACGGTGTAAAAGTATGAGCTGTGGAATGAGTGGAGTCATAACAGCAGCTGTTTGAGGGTTTGATGAAGGAGAAACAGAAAGTTAAACCTCTCATGAGAGACCACTTCAAGGTCAGGAGGAAAATCAAGAGACCCAATGGGAGGAATCTGATTTTTATAAACCTTTTTAAAAACACACAGCACTTTATCCTCTATCATAAATATTCTTTTTTCCTGCTCTTTAATAATACTCCTGAATCATCACTAAATCTACACATCTTTGTTTTGACTTTGGTTTTTATATGTAACAGAGATAATCTCATGTATTTTCTTTACATCTGACCCTCTGTGAACCCTCCAGCTTTTGTTAAAAAAGCCCCTTCGATTCCCAAGTGAACTCCACTTCTCAAGCTTTTGTTCTGAAAAACTGGGATCATTTGGCTGGGGGTCTGGTCCCTCATGAGCTGGTGTTTATGGAATAAGATCTGGATGAAATACATTTCATTTGACTGAGGGCTTTTCACATGGTTCATCAATAGTGGCTGAGGTTTTCAGGCTCTCTGAGAGTATATCACAAGTTGTATGTGTGGGTTGGACCACTGACGCTCCAACGACCTGAAATCCACATAAAATCTGGAGTGGAATGTTGAGCCCAGAGATTGAGATGAGGCAGAGAGAAGAGTCATGAAAGGATAAATGGAACAACAACAGTCCTGTGGCTCGGTGGTGAAGACTACCTGCTGTGCTTTGTGCAGGCTGTTGCATGAGAAAACCCAAACTTACTGCTCATCTCATGAGAAACCATGACGTCTTCACATGTTTGACTGGTTTCCAGGAGAAACTGAAAGTTGTCTACCTTCATTTATTTACTATTTTCTGTTTATTTATTGTAACATTTCATTCTAAAGGAGCTCTTGCATGATCGAACCAGTTGCATTTAACCACTAATTTAAAGTGACAGCACAAAAGTTTCAATATTCCCGACCCAGTTGGGGTCCTAAATGCAACACAAAAGAAGAACTGTTTGCAGATGTTCCTCAGCTTCTGAATTAATCCTATAATCAGTGTCTGTCTCAGTAACTGTCCTGCAACTAAATCCAGACAAATTGAGTTTGAAGTCGACAAAAACAAAAAGGAAAATCTGACGTTCCGGCGTGTCTGAATGAAGTGGTAAACACAAAACTGCACGTTGAGACAATCAACCTAATTATGTTCAACCTGCAGGAGTATCTCGTGCATGTTTAATGTAGAGGTGCAGCAGTGATTCCTGATCCGTCGTTCTGCTCGCGCTTCCACTGATCTGCTGTTTGATGGGACTTGTTTTGTGCAGAAGTTCCTGCAGCACATTGAAATCACTTCAGTTTTTTTATGTAAAACTCAAGATGCATTTCAACAGCTGTAGTAAAAAAAAAAAAAAAAAAAAAAAAAAAAAAAAAAAAAAAAATGTTGTTTTTGACATCCTTTTTTGCAGATTTGCCCAATTTTTTTTAGTAAATAAAAGTATATTAGAAGTTCTTGGATCTTCAATAAAATAGGGATTTTAAAAAGGTGCTTCACTGAGATGGCGCTGTAGGAAGGTATTTCAGACTCGCTCTCTTCGCTTGGAGCAAATCCAGATACAAATGAGATGAAGAACAACAGACAGGTGATGTCATTCTGGGTCTTTTACTTTGAAAGTACATCTCTGTACACTGGAACTGTTGCAGGGAGTGAGGATGGGGATATTTTGGTAGTTACTGGCAATGCTGCATCCAAAATGATCAATTTAAATGTATCTAGGCTACAAACAAAAAGCCCAGATGTGGTTCTTTCTGGAGAATTCAGAGTGTCTCTTTCTGTCACACTGTTTTAACTTTTCTGTGACATTCTGTGTTGTGACTCGCTTCTTCGACTCCTAACTACAGCCACGTGTTCCTAAGGTATTCCAGCTGATCCCAAAAAGAAAACTACACCTAACATTTACTCCCTCACACATGCACACGCACGCACGCCATGCCACCCAACATGTGGGTTCCAGGAAGCTCCCACCAGGAACACCGCAGCGGGAACCAGGCAGCTTGCCATACAAGATGTGGAAGCATGTGTTTGCAGCACATGCAGTCCCGATGCATTGTTTTGAACTGTGGCACGTTCCTGTAGTTCCCCTTGTGTACTTGATAAGTCAGTTTGACCGTGGGAGTGTTTGTTGGACTCTGCGCTTCTATAGGAAGCAGGATGTGAGAAGACCGTCACAAAGCAGGAGAACCACTAAATTAAAACCCAGTTCCACTTTGAATCAGTCTTCCAACTATGAGTCGCTCTTCGCGACACCTCAGACTTCATGTCTGTCTCTTGTGAGACACCAGGACAGACATTGTTTAGTTTTCTTGCAGTGAACCTGATGGTTAATCTGTCAACCCTCCTCGCCTAACCCACAACCCCCCCCCCCCCCCCCCCCCCCCCCCCCCC